>CM031235.1:882151343-882436343 GCA_018340775.1 Taxus wallichiana var. yunnanensis
GTTATACTGAGGCATAGAGCAAAATATTGAAATTTTAAATTTTTTTCAAAGGTTGTAAAATTCAAAAGAAAAACCCCGAGCCTTTCTTAAATTGAATCTTCCATGTGACGCGTACGCAAATTCAAAGTAAAGATCAATGATAACTCGTGAGTCTAAATCTGATTTTCCCCCATTTTACTTTGAAATGCTCCACAGGAAGTGTGAGTCTTCATGATTTTCTTGTATTTCCTACATGCTAAATGAAGAGGAGAGTTAATTTTGATATCCAAGTTTGGTGGAGGGGATCTAGAGACATCTTTCACCATTAAAATGGTCTGACTATCGGGCTCGATCTGATTTTCCATTTTTCTTCTCCCGAGCATGCAAGGAACCAAATTTGATAGATTTGGGGTGAAAGTGGTTGGTGAATAGAAGGAAGAGTGATTTTCCAAAGGAAGGAGTTGAATGGGGAGATATTCAAAGAGATCTTCCCCGAGCACTGACGACTTTTGTAGATCTAGTTCAGGAATCATAATCATGATCATGGCGAGCACTGCAGTGCAACTCAATGTATGGATTTTTGGGGGAAAAGGGGTCTTTTGTAAATGTTATAAATGGCACATATTTATAGTGTAAATGGTTGGAGTGTTAGAGGTCGAAGAAAATTCCTAAGAGGAAAATTTGATAAAGACTGTCTTTTGATAAGCCGTTTGAGAACCCTGTTTTATCTCTTTTGTTTTAAATTTGATCATGTCAAGGTGGTTGTGAGTGTACAACCATTGAAAATCTCTAAGATTGTTCTAGAAACTTTCCCCTGCTGATAAATTTAATCAAGCTCGAGTTATTCTATGTTGATATTGGGCAAAATGTGTTTGTTTCATTTCTAAATGTCGTAAATAGTTTTTCTTGTTCTTGTTGCACATCTTCTATCAAAATCTATCTTAATCACACATGTCTCAATCCTTGTGATAGTTTAGTGGAATTTGAAATTTCATTTCTCAAAAGAGATTTAACTGGGAGTGAAATAAACGATTTAAAATCACTTTTATTTCATCTCAAGTTGACATAGATTGTCGTAAGCCTCTCGGGTGTACCTCGGCGTGGCTCGGAGCTCGAGATCTTAATGCTTTATTGAGGGTGCTACCTATTTCTCCACATCTAAGTGACAAAAGGCCAGTTAGATCCCATCCCCAGGATAAAAATGACTCATTATGATCTATCTATCTCTAAGATTTACTGTCCAATCGGGTGATCTTTGCTGGATATTGAGGGAGAATCAATTTGGGTACCAACACCTAAGTGGCACCATTGCTTGGGACTTATTTGAGTTGCTAAGACTATTTTTTGATTCACTTCTAGTTCATATCTATTTAGCCCATCAAAAACACCTAAGTGGCGCTCTAGTTATGGGGGACATAGTGATTGCGGTTCATATTCGACCACTCCGCAGTAAACACTTCTTGAATGCTCAAAGTGCTAATACATCTTTTCAGGCATCATCCTGTGTTTAGGCCTATAAGAAGTTTCAAAGTTACAAATGCTATGTGCAATATTTCCATTTTCTACAGTTATTACACTAAGTTTCATTGATAAATCTGAGTAAAGAAGAGTCAGAATCTTTCCTTGTCCAGTTTCTAGTGTTGACAAACATTTGACAAATCATATTTAGTGCATTTGCACAACTAAGGTGGAAATCCTTGGTGGCGACTCCCTGTTGATCTGATTCTTAATGAATACTAGTGTCTTAACCTCTATCAAGTGAGATTTGTTACTAACCTTTGCAAAGCTGGAAGGAAGAAGGTCTTTCTTTGCTAGGGACCCTGCTAGGACATTATTTCTAGAGCTAGGAAAAGCAAAATCAGAAGGAAGAAAAGCTGGAGAGTTGTGGGAGATTAACAGACAAGAAGAGGGATCTCCATTGATGAAAGTGATTGGCCTATCATTGAAGACTACTATTCAAGTGCTTCTGAATTAGGTAGCCTCTTTGTGGAATTGAATTCTCCAATTGGAGAGGGGCCTTCATTTGATTTTGAAAAGTTTGCTTCTCATTCGCCCATGTCTTTTCAGAAGTTAATAGGGATTTCAAAGAAACAAGGCCTTTAGGGGATATCCACTTTAAAAATTATACCCCTATGTTTCAGAGACCCTCTGCCCCTTATCAATTTATCACCCCTCCAGGGTCACCTCCTCATAACAACATGGCTCTGCCCCCACCCAGACATCCATTTGTTGTAAATATCTTTGGACCTATAAATTTTGTAGGGATGGTTGGTTATCCAAATTCAGTTCCTCAAGATGTAAGAAACATAATACCAAAGTTCTAAGGAAACAACGCTATAATCGTGATCAACATCTCAAGCTTTTTATTAATATGATGGAAGAATTTGGGATTGAACATGAAGATGTATATATCAAATTGTTTATTCATAGCGAAATGCGGAAGAGGATGCAAGGGACTGGTATAAAGATTTTCCGATAATTCAATTGATTCTTAGACAGAGATGAGCAATGCATTTAGATTGCAGTATGGTGATAGAACTAACCCTAGGTTTCTTTAGAAAATAATTGAAAACATAAAGAAGAATCCTAATGAGTCAGTATATGATTTCAACACAAGGTTTATTAAGACCTTGAGGATATTTCTCGTTAGTATAAGGCCATGTGATGAATCAAGTTTGATCAAATATTGATGCATTTGATAAAAAAGTTGTTTACTATTTGAGGAACAAAAACTACTTATTTGAGGTAGGCCTTCACCATGGCTCTGTAAATAGAGAACAATATTAGGAAATTGGAAAGCCTCCAAAAAGGGAGGGTGTAAAACTAATTAACCCAAAAAAACTGCAGACAAGCAAGGCTTGTTGATTTGGAGGAAGTTGTGAAAACTTTGGCAGGGGTTTTCAAAGAAATATCATACAAACTAGCCCGGGTAGAGAAGGGGATTTAGCAGAGCTCACAAGGTCAACACAAGCAAAAGTAAGGCCAAGAAAAGTTCACAAATCACCAAATATTTTATAACAAAGGCATAAAACTTGTTGGATTTGGAAATAGGCAGCCCCAAGGCAGGGAAAATAGAATGGTGCCTGATCCTTTGGCTACCAGAGTTGATGTTGTGGAGGAGACAAATGTCATTGATTGGTGTGACAGATGTTTCATGCCCCATGCTCTGTGTAAGGAAGATCAACAAGAAGAAGAAGAAGCTTATGATGACAATGATGATGATGTTTGCATGGTGGGTTGCTCCATAAGCTCACAACAAGGGGCAACTTCAACTAAAGTGATAATTGCTTGACTACTGCCACTTTTTGGGACTGCATTCATAGGGTACCTATTCTTCCTCCCTCTCATACTTTAGAAGTAGATACTATACAAGATTTTGAATTTCCCAATAATGACTTTGAATATTTAAGGGCTTTAATGATAAAAAAGTATGATGGGGGAATCCCATTTGAGGAAGATAGACAGTTACTAATGAATGTTGTTGTTGCTCAAGAGAAGGAATATAACACAAGAAGTAAGGTTGTCAAAGGGACGGGGCCTCAAGCCAAGCCAAACCTCCCATACTTTCAAACATTCCTAAAGAGGCTCCTAAGAAAGATGCATCTGCTAAAATCCCTATAGTTCCAAACAAAAATTATACCCCTCCTCATGCCCAAGCTTTCAAAAATCTTGTACCTCCTAGTGAGTGTGTTTGGCAAAGAATGTCACATATGACATTGCCCAAGTTTAAGTCAAATCAAAGTTTCTGTTCCAATTGCTAATTTTCTTAGGATTCCTGAGCACAAGAAAAGAGCATTTGAATACTGGGATTGAAAGAGGGAAGATTGCCCCAGGAAAAAATATAAACATTGTGGAGACTCCACCGGTCATTGAAGAATTAAAGGCACCACCAACATCAAAGAGCTAGATGAACCACCCGAGGTTTATTTGGGAACATACTTGGTAGATTCTCAACTGAATGTGGACCCATTCTTCACTACCCTGATCATTAAGGATAGATTGTTACATAACTGTATGTTTGATTCAGGGGCATCATGCAATGTTATGCCTATGGAAGTTATGAATGAACTAAATATCAAAGTAATAGATGCATATGGGAAGTGCACTACTATGGATTCCGAGAAGTGCCGGTGGTGAGGTGTGAACGGTCTAGTGATGCAACTTGCAGCCTATCCATGCAGGAATTTAAAACTTGATGTAGTTATTTTTGACTTCCCACCAAGTAGGGTATGTTGTTATCTAGAAAGTGGGATGTAAGCATTGGTGGGAGTGTTCAAATAGATATGTCCTATGCCACCATCCTAATTGAGGGCAGCCTTGTCACGTTGTTGTTGATGGCGAATCACAGCACCCATGAATGTCTGCAACTTGATGGGTTGAGACTCTCGGTGCGATTTCATAACATGGAGCTTTTCCCAAGTGTGGGACCCTACGAATCGGGAAAGCTCTCCAGATGAAGGCCAGTTCTTATTCCTTTGTTCGATGCACACATAAAAATGTAGAGGGTTTACTCAAAAACCTAATCTAACTTGCCAAGGAGACAGGGTAAGAAGATGCATTAAAAAAACCTAAACCAACAAAGGTGATGCACCGAGGAATGAAGAACACCTATCTTACCAATAAACACAAACCATTAAAATGTAATGCAAGATCATGCAAAGATAACCAAATTTGCGGTGAAATATCGGAGGGTGCAAATGAACACAAAGAGGTTTGAGAATCATCCACATACATGCATTACTTGCTCTAAATATTGATACAATACACTACAAAATGCCAAGAGGCAAAGTTGCATTACTGAGCTTTTAGATGGGAGGTGTGAACTCCACAAATTCGCTTTGCCAAAGAGAAGAAACGGAGGGGAAAAAAAGAATGTCAAACCTTTAGAAAGAAGCCCCTCCTTACAATTTATAGCGGAATGAGAGAGGGAAGAGAGAGGAAATCCAAATCTACCCCAACCACCTCCAGGTTGTATTTAATTCATCTCATTATGGCGGTAGGTGAGAACCCTAACAAACCCAAAAAATGGCGAATTGTATTTTACATTTTTGAAGAAATTTTCTCACTGATTAAATATATCCATTCGTAGTTGGATGAGAGGACCTTGTAAGCTTTCACGAAAATTCCAACCTTGCATGAATCCGAGTTCACCGTGAAAAGTTATGGCCATTTGAATATCTCGGGTCGTGGTTTGCTCTGTCGGGTTCGGTGTCAACACTCAAAATGTTGCACCTCCTGAAGGTGCACCTTGGCACATCCATCCTCACATCAACATACTTTTAAGTGCACCATAGGTGCTAAAAATGTGGTGTCGGGGCCTTCTTATTTGCGCTAGGGGTGCAAATTTTTCCATGTCGGCGCCTTCTAATCTGCGCCAGGGGCGCAACATTTTCCATGTCGGCGCCTTCTAATCATGCCGAGTGGGGCACAATTTTTTCCATGTCGGTGCATTCTAATTTACACGAGGGGTGAAACTTTTTCCATGTTTGCACCTTCTAATCTGCGCCAGGGCGTAACTTTTTCCATGTCGGCGCCTTCTAATCAAGCGTCGGGGCAACTTTTTCCATGTTGGTGCCTTCTAATCTATGCCAGGGGCACAACTGGTGGTGCAAATAAATGTCAAGTTTTGAGTTTTTTGATTCCATATTCTTCTATTTGTCTATATTTACCCGGGGGGAGATATATACAATAGTTGTATGCGAAAAGAATATGTTGCACCTTATCAAGATTCCAACAATGCATCCTATTAAGTATTGTACACAAGTGCTGATGTTGATAACTTTGTGGGATTTGTTGATGGAAAAGAGCACATAATTGAAGAGTGTAAGTATATTGAAAAGGAAGGCTCTCCTTGGAATCTATTGTTTGATGGAGCTTGCATCGATTTGGTGAAACAGATGATGGTGTTGTTCCGACCTCTCTAGGTCGGGAAAATTTTGTCTTTTCCTTCAAGCTCGACTTTGAGTGCACTAATAACATTGTTGAGTATGAGGTATTGTTGTTAGGTCTGAGGATTTCTTGGAAATATGGTGTTAAAGACATCATTGTTAAAAGAGACTCGATTTAATTTTCAAGCAAGTAAGAAAATTGTATGCCATAAAAAATCGATGAATGAAATAATATAAGCATGCAGTTTTGGATCTCATTGAGATGTTTGATTCATTTAACATTGTGCATCATGATAGGAAGTCCAATGATTTGGAAGAAAATATCTCTGTGTTGGGATCTTGGTTTGATAATTGTGCAGTGTCCCCATATTGTGAATATGATGTTGAGGTGATAACAAGGCCATCTATACCTAACAATATTAAGCATTGGGTAGGTTTTTGATGATGATGCTGGTCCGAAGATTTCTGTAGAATAAAGAGAAGTTTTCTTATCAGAATATTGATTGGGAGCCAATGGTGTGCGTAATAGAGGGTAAAGAAACCTTGTTTTGCAAAGGCATCATACAACTAAATACTAATACCATTCCCAGAGGGCTAGTTGCTCTTGAGTCTAATTTTGATAATGTTGATCGCATTGTTAATAGATGTATGGCAAACTCAAGGGATATTGAAGAGCATGACCTTGTCACAAAGGAGAAACCAAGGAAAATTTGGTTAGGTAGCAATCTCAGTAGGGAGGAGAAGAATTCATACATCCAATTGTTGAAAAGGTATTAGGATTACATGGCATGGACCTATTCTAAACTAAAGGCATACAAGAGAGGATCTGTTTCAACATGAGATTCCCTTAGAGTCCAATGCAAAACCATTCAGGCATAAATAGATGCCAATCAATCCAATATTATCTCTTAAAATGCAAGAGGAACTGAAGAAGCTAAGAGATGGAGGGATTATTCAGCCCACAAGGTATTCTTCTTGGGTTTCAAACCTAGTACCAGTAAGAAAGAAGAATGGTGATATCAGGCTATGTGTAGATTTTAGGAATATAAATAGAGCATCTATGAAGGATAATTATCCTTTACCAAATATGGAAAACATGCTATAATTAGTGACTGGTTTTGAATTGCTCTCCACCCTAGATGGTTTCTCTAGTTATAACCAGGTTGTGATGAAGGAATCAGAAAGGATCAAGATATCCTTTACTACTCCTTGGGGACGTATGTGTATGTTAGGATTCCCTTCGGTTTGATGAATCTGGAGCCACATTTAAAGAGAAATGGATGTTGCTTTTGCTGGTTACATCAATGAGTTTATTACAGTTAATCAAGATGATGTAACTAGTATTTTCCAAGAAGAGAAGTGATAACTTGCTGCACTTGGAGAAGATGCTAATAAGATGTAGAGAATATGGCATCTCACTCAATCCAAAGAAGTGCCATTTTGGAGTGTAGAAGGCAAGGTTGCTTGGTCATATTGTGTCACAAGAATGGATGATGATTGATCTAGAAAGGGTAGAGGCCATTAGAAAAGTCCCAATTCCAAGAACCAAGAAGGGAATTCAGTCTTTCTTTGGGTAGATAAAATTCATCAAGAGATTCATATTAAAATTTGCTGAGTTGACCATTCCAATCACTTCCATGCTAAAGAAGGACCAGGTCATCAAATGGGAAGAGACTGCCATCCAAGCTTTTAATGGGATCAAGGAGGAATTAAAACATGCCACTGTTTTAGAAGATCTAGACTATAAGAATCCTTTCCAACTGTTTTCTTTTGCTTTTGAGAACACTATTGCATCTTTCTGTTGCAGAAAAAGATGATGAAGGGGATGAAAGGCCAATTGCCTTTTCAGTAAGGCCTTGCAGGGGGCTAAGATGAAATACACTATTATGGAGAAACGAGCTTTTAACTTGGTAAAAGAAACAAAGGTTTTTGGGCCTTACATTTTGAGTTCTAGGATTGTTTCTTATGCTCCCCATACCATGGTGAAAGACATCTTATTAGAGATGGAAGTCTCAAGCAAAAGATGCAGGTGGGTGAACAAGTTGCAAGAATATGATATGGATATCCAAACCATGAAGTTAGTGAGAGGTTTGGGCTTGGCTAAGATTATGGCTGAAATCAACTTGAAAAATATTGAGGTAAATGAGCTAGAAGAAGAAAGGGTAGGTGTTTTTGAAAGGTTGATGAGATCTAAGTGGTACAAGGATGTGATTTTTTTGTCATGGACACTTATACGCCCGAGTATTTAAGTAAGAACTAGAAAAGAACTCTTAAATTGGCCTCCCAGAAATATTTCATTACTGATTATGGGTTAGCTTGGAAAAACCTAGAGGGAGTCCTCTTAAGGTGCATTACTGAAGAAGAAGCCCCCAAGATAATTGTTGATCTCTATGGAGGAGTTTTTGGGGGGCATTTTGCTGCAAGAGTCACAACACACAAGATCCCGAGGGCTAGTTATAGGTGGCAAACTCTCTTAAATGATACAACTCTTTTGGTTAGAAGATGTGAGAGTTTACAATGCTTCTCTAGAAGACTGAAAGCTTCAAGCTCCCTTCCTTTACAGCCCATATCAATTGAAGCCCCATTTAAGCAATGGGGAATGGATTTCATTGGTGAGATTTCAAACCCTTCAAGTGCTAGCCATAAGTGGATTCTTTTAGCCATTGATTACTTTAATAAATGGGTGGAGCAATCCCAAAAAAGGCAACACACCAAATTGTCATGGACTTTGTGCTAAACCACATCATCTGTAGGTTTGGAGTGCCAGTCAAAATTGTAGCTGACAATGCCATGATTTTTAGGGCTAAACCTCTGGTGTAATGTGCCAAGATTATGGGATCAAATTGACATATGCCTCTAATTACAATCCCCAAGGAAATGGACAAGCTGAGTCCAGTAATAAAAACCTGCTGAAGATTATCAGAAGAACCTTGGAGTTGAATAAGAGAAAATGGGGTGAACAATTGAAGTTTGTTGTTTGGGCTGATAGAATCACTGTTAAAAGAGCCATTGGAAAGAGTCCATTTGAGTTGGTGTATGGAACTTAGGCCCTTCTGCCCCTACATATGCAATTATCCTCATATTAGTTCATCCAACAACTGGAGGATCAAGAAGTAAGTCCTTATGATGCTCGCATTAACCAGATTGTTGAACTTGATGAAGAAAGGAGGGCATCCCACTAGAGGCATGTAAAGTTCAGAGAAAAGCTAAAGAAGTTATTTGATAAGAAGGTCACTCCCAGAGCTTTCAATGTTGGAGATCTTGTCTTTACTAAGGGATAAAAAGCATGAAGATAAGGGCAAGCATGGAAATTTTGACTCATTACGAATGGGCCATTACTCCATTGATATTAGGATTGGTGAATTGCTAGAACTACCTATTAATGGCACACATTTGAAGCATTTGTTGGATTGATTCCTAAATCAAGGTAAAAATATTTTATACAGTGTATAGTTGGTTGTTTGTTTCTTGTCTTTTGTGTTTTTGCTTGTTCTAGTCCTTGGTGACCTGTTTTTGCTGGTCTCGCTGTTCATTTTTTGAGATGGCTCTATTTCTTTGCTCTGTAACCTGACTCTGTCACCCAATGGATATTTTTAGCACTTGGTCTACCTTTTTCTTGTGGCACTCACAGGGAGTTCCCATCCCAGTCGGAGATGATGTTGGTGCTCAAAATAGTCTCGCCCCATTTTTCCTTTGAAACCTATCGGTTTACGGCCTCTTCCATATTTTATTCCCCCGTGTTGTGCCTGGGAAGTATCTGCTTTCTTTTTGTTGCCATAATTAATTTTTTCCTGGGTCAAAGATCACGTATGGGTCCATTTGTGTTTCCTTGTTTCTCTGTCTCTCTGAAAAGGTCTATAATTTGGGTCTCCCATTCTCTATTTATCTAAAAACTTGGGCTTTCCCATTCTTTCCATCTTTCACAGTTGGGATTTGCTGCCCTTGTCATTTTTTCCCTAAATACTTGAAGAAAAATGAATGGATGTAGCTCTAAGGAACGTATTTGAGCCTTGTAATGTTTCTAAATCCTTTGTCCTTGGAAAAAAATTCATCTCCGGGCTCAAATGGTCATTTTTCTGCATTTTACGGTTTGATGGGCATTTCTCCCAGTCAAATTTGCATCCTTGCATCGACAAGGAATGTGGCCTCTTTTGGTTGGACATGGCTCGGCAGGGTACTTCATAATTTTATAAATCACCTCAACTTGAAAACCAGTCTACATGGAGGAATGACGCTCATTTGAAAGTTCACTTTTGGTTTGGCCTTGAAGTTGCACCGGGAGGACATGTGGAGGTTTCCACTACTTTTCCCAGGACTTAGAGTTTTTATGCAATCTAGCTATAGTTTGGCGGAACAAAGACATGTGGCGAGCCCGCGCTCATTTAGGGTCTCACTTTGGGCACCATTTTGAAATTGCACCATGAAGACATATGGAGGCTTTTGCCTTCAGTCTTCCCATACTTAGTCATTTTTCAAAAGGTTTTGGGAGGTCTGGGACATGTGGAGGAACCGCGCATGTTTGGGGACCGACCCTTGAGTTTCATTTTAAAGAAGCGCCAAGAGGACACTTGGAGGCCTTCACTCACTTTGCTTTTTTCTTGGAAGTTTTCAATGACCAAAGAAGATTGTCTCAGACTCTGACAGATGGCACCTTCCCTTGAGCTTCAAGCCTTCAAACAAATTTTAAGTCCAGACATGTGGGAGCCACGCTCTTTCAAGGTCTCAAATTTTGGGGACTATCTCAAGGTACACCATTGTGATGCATGGCAGATTGAAAAGTCAAATGGGGTGGGAGGCGGACCATCGGGGGCAACTTAAAATTTTTCCTCTTATTCTCAAAGGGGTTAAAATATCAAAAATGGCCCGTAAGCCCGACAAAGGATCCGTCAAGGTTTGTTTCAAGGTCAATGATGGAGGTGTGAACCCTTGGGGAAAATTTAAAAATTGGTCCTTTTAGGAGAAAAGAGTTATAAGTGAAAAAGGAAGTATGGTTCTGATGGGACCCACATTGGGACACATGTCAGGCCCATTTTTCAAGGGCAGAGCTACGGGGAAAACATTGAAAATTTTCCCTTTTCCAAAAAAGAGGTGAAATGGTAGAATTTGGCAATGGTTCCTTTGTGACCTACCTTAGGACACGTGTTAGGCTCATTTCTCTAGGATGGAGGCGCAGAGAAAAATGTGAAAATTTTACATTTTTTCAAAGGTTGTAAAAGTCAAAAGAAAATCCCCGGGCCCATCTTAAATTGAATCTTCTATGTGGACATCCCAAATTAAAGGTCAAGATCAATGACAACTATGATCTAAATCTTATTTTCCCCCCATTTTTACTGAAACGCTCCTAGAAGTACAATTCTTCATGATTTATTGGTATTTCCTACATGCCAAATAGAGAGGAGAGTTAATTTTGATATCTAAGTTTGGTGAGGAGATTTGGAGACGTCTTTCGTTATTAATATGGTATGAATATCATATTCGATCTGATTTTCTATTTTTCTTCTCCCGAGCACATAAGAAACTAGATTTGACAAATTAGGAGTGGAAGTGGTTAGTGAATAGAATGGAGAGTGATTTTCCAGCGGAAGGAGTTGAATGCGGGAGATATTCGAAGAGATCTACCCCTTGAGCACCTGGCATCTTTTTGAAGATCTGATTAGGGAATCACGATCGTGATCATGGCGTGCACTAGTTGTACTCAATGTATGGATTTTTTGGGGGAAAAGGGTCTGTTGTAAATGTTATAAATGGCATAGATTTATTGTGTAAATGGTTGGAGTGTAAAGGTTAAAGAAAATTCCTAAGAGGAAATTTTGACAAAGCCTTTCTTTTGAGAAGCCTTCTGAGATGCCTGTATATCTCTTTTGTTTTAAATTTGATCATGTGAAGGTATTTGCGAGTGTACAACCATCGACAAGCTTTGAGATTATTCTAGAAAATTTCCCCTACTTGATAAATTTAATCAAGCTCGAGTTATTTTGTGTTGATCTTGGGAAAAATGTGTTTGTTTCATTTCTAAATGTCTGCAAATAGTTTTTCTTGTTCTTGTTGCAATCTTGTATCAAAATCTATCTTAATCACATAGGTCTCAATCCTTGTGACAGTTTAGTGGCATCTACAATTTCATTTCTTAGAAGAGCTTTCATCTGGGAGTGAAATAAATGATTTAAAATCACTTTTCTTTCACCTATTAATAGAGTTGTCTCTAAGCCTCTGGGTGTATCTCGGGCGTGATTGGGGTCATATCTTAATGATTTATTGGGTCTTCAAACTTGAGCCTTTGTGTTATAATCTCATATATTGTGTGAAAAAGTGCTAATCTGGGCCTCCATTGAAGCACATATTCAGTTAAAGGAACATTTTAGCTATTCTGAAGCATTTTGTTGTCTAAGCTTTCCATTTTGTAAAAACTTTCAAAAATATGGCAAAACAAGTTCATTTTGCCTCACCTCCCTCCAAAAATTCATTTAAAACAACCAATCCTACCCATACTACCACTTTGTTTGTCATGTATGTATATAAATGCATAATTTTACTACCAAAAATGTAGAAACAATCAAGATTCCAAATGTCTTTAGTGGCTTGAACCTTGCTTAGAGAATATCTCCACTATCTAGAGTGACAACTCGTGAGAGTTAGATTTTGTTGCATTGATCATATTTTCTTCAAGGTCTCCTTAACAACTTCATTAGGAAGGACATCTCCATCTCCTCCATAAACAACAGGCTACAAAAGGGTTCTCTTACCTTGGTTGAAAGGCACAACCTAAAATAGTGAGGATAGATCAAATCCTCTTGAGGGTGCTACCCATTTCTCCACATTTGAGTGACAAAAGGCCAGTTAGATCCCATCCCTAGCTACAAAATGACTCATTATGATCTATCTATCTCTAAGCTTCCTATCAATACTTGTGATGTTTCTCAGACATTGAGGGAGAATCAATTTGGGTACCAATAGGATGAAGGCATAAATATCAAATGGATTCATCAAAATTTTAGCAACATAAAGGATACTGAAGTGATCTTATCCTAACTATTTTAGGTTGTGCCTTTCAACCAAGGTAAGAGAACCTATTTTGTAACCTTTGTTATTGAAGAATGCTGGTAAATCCTTCTTTTGCACAAATTTTATAGAGAAGACCTTGGGAAAATATGATCAACACACCAAATCTGACTCTCACGAGTTGTCACTTCCAGATTATGGAGATATTTTCAAAACAAGGAAAAGGTTACTAAAGACATTGGGAATCCTGATTGTTTCTACATGTTTTGGTGGTAGAAATTATGCATTTGCACACACACAGGACAAACAAGGGTAGTACAAGTAGGATTGGTTGTTTTTAAATGAATTTTTGGTGGGAGGTGAGGTAGAATGAACTTGATTTGCCAGATCTTTGAGATTTTTTACAAAATGGGGAGCTTACACAATGAATGCTTCAAGATAGCTAAATGTTCCTTTAACTAGAATGTGTGCTTCAATGGAGGCCCAAATCAACACTTTTCACACAAACTATGAGATTCTAGCATGAAGGCTCGAGTTAGAAGACTCAATAAAACATCAAAATCCAAGATCAATCACGCCTGAGGTACACCCAGAGGCTTACAAACAATCTCTATCAATAGATGAAAGAAAAGTGATTTTAAATCATTTATTTCATTCCCAGATGAAAGCTCTTCTAAAAATGAAATTGCAGATGCCACTAAACTATCACAAGGATTGAGATCTGTGATTGAGAGGGATTTTGATACAAGATTGCAACGGGAACAAGAAAAACCATTTGCAGACATTCAAAAATGAAGCAGACACAATTTTTCCCAGAGTCAACACAAAATAACTCAAATTTGATTAAACTTATCAATAGGGAAAGTTTCTAGAACAATCTCAGAGCTTGTCAATGGTTGTACACTCACAACCACCTTGACACGATCAAGTTTAACACAAAAGAGATATACAGTTTCTCAAATAGTCCCTAGAGACGGGCTCTATCAAGCTTTTCTCTTAGAAAATCAGTTCTGACCCCTTACACTCCAACCATTTGCATGATAAATTCATGTAATTTATAACATTTTACAACAAGTTTTTCCCCCAAAAATCCAAACATTGAGTGCACCAAGTGCTCATGCATGATCCCGATCATTGATTCCTGTAATCAGATTTATAAAAAATTTGTCAGTGCTCAGGGGTAGATCTCTTCAAATATCTCCCGCATTCAACTCCTTCTTCTAGTAGATCACTCTTCCTTTTACTCTGCCAACCACTTCCACCCCTAATCTATCAAATCTGGTTCTTTGCGTGCCCGGAAGAAAAAATGGAAGATCAAATCGAGCCCAGAGATCAGATCTCATCTTAATGGTAAAAGACATCCCCAGATTTTCCTCACCAAACCAAGATATCAACAGTATTTTCATGTGCCAAGGAAAGAAAAATTGGGTCAAATCCAATAGTTAGATTGCATATTTAATGGTGAGAGATGTTTATAGACCTTTCCCACCAAACCAAGATACCAGATTAATGTTCCTCTTCATTTGGCATGCAGGAGACTCCAAGAAATGATAAAAAAACATAAGAATACACATCCCCAGGAGCTCTAGAGTGAAAATGGCAGAAAAAATCAGATATAGATGCACAACTGCCATTGATTTCTATTTTGAATTTGGACCATCCACGTGGGAGATCCACTTTAAAATGGGCCTATGGGTTCCTTTTTTCCTTTTACAACTTTTTGGAAAAATGTAAAATTTTCACATTTTTCTCCACACCTCCGCCTTTGAGAAATGAGCCTGACACGTGTCCTAAGGTGGGTCCCAAAGGAACCATGGCCAAATTCTGCTATTTCACCTCTTTTTTGGAAAAGGGAAAATTTTCCAAGTTTTCCCGCAACTCCGCCCTTTCCACTTTTAGTTTCTGATGTGGGTCCCAAATGGAACCACGCTTCCTTTTACACTTTTAACTCCTTTTTCACAAAAGGAAAATTTTCCAAATTTCCCCGAAAGTCCACACCTCCACCATTGATTGACCTTCCAACAAAATTTTGACTATCCTTTTTCGGGCCTGGGCCATTTTGATGTTTTAATCCTTTTGATGACAAGAGGCAAAAAAATCCAAGTTTCCTCCGATGGTCCACTTCTTCCCCACCCCTTTGAATTTTCAAAGCCAACCTTGACCTCTTTTTCGCTTTGGGCCATTTTGATATTTTAATCCTTTAAGAGGCAAAAATCCAAGTTTCCCCCGATGGTCCGCTTCCCCACCTTTTGACTTTTCAAACTACCACGTGTCACAATGGCACATCTTGAGATGGTCCCCAAAAGTTGAGACCTTGAATGAGCGCGGGCTCACCACGTGTCCTGCCCTAAAAAATTTGTTTGAAGCTTAAAGCTCAAAGAAGGTGCCATGTGTCAGGGTCCGAGGCAAATCTCCTTTGGCCATTGAAAAGTCCAAGAAAAATGCAAAGTGAGCGAGAGGCCTCCAAGTGTCCTCTTGCTGCTTCTTTAAAATAAAATCAAGGGCCGGTCCTCAAACATGTGCGGTCCCTCCACGTGTCCTAGGCCTCTCAAAACCTTTTTTGAAAAACTAAGTATGGGAAGACCCAACGGAAGCCTCCACGTGTCTTCATGGCACAATTTCAAAATGGTGCCCAAAGTGAGACCCTGAATGAGCGTGGGCTCACCACGTGTCCCTGTCCCGCCAAATAGTACTGGCTGCATAAAAAAATTTTCTAAGTCTAGGAAAAGTAGCGAAAACCTCCACGTGTCCTCCCGGTGCAACTCCAAGGCCAACCAAAAGAAAATCTTCAAATGAGCATCGTTCTTCCACGTAGACAAGTTTTTAAGTTGAGGCGATTCATAAAATTTTTGAAGTACCTTGCCAAGCCACATCCAACCAAAAGAGGCCACATTTCCTGTTGATGCAAGGATGTAAATTTGACCAGGGAAATGCCCATCAAACCGTAAAATGTAAAAATGACCATTTGAGCCCGAGATGAAATTTTCTCCAAGGACAAAGAATTTAGAAATGTTACAAGGCTCAAATACATTCCTCCGAGCTACATCCATTCATTTTTCTTCAAGTATTTAGGGAAAAATGACAAGGACAACAAATCCTAACTATGGAAAATGGAAAGAATGGAAAGAACGGGACAACCCGAGTTTTACACCCAAATACAGACCTTTTCAGATGAACAGAGAAATGAGGAAACAATTTTGGATCTATACATGATCCTTGGTCCAGAAAGGACTGATTACGGAAACAAAAGGAAGGTGGAGACTTTTCAGGCACAATACGGGAAGATAAAATGTGACAGAGACCGTAAATTGATAGATTTTTAATGGCAAAATGGGGTGAGACTATTTTGAGCACCAACATCGGCTCCGACTCGGGATGGGCACTCCTATGAGTGCCACAAGAACAAAGGTAGACCAAGTGCCAAAATATCCATTGGGAAAAGGAGTCAGCTTGCAGAGCATAAAACCAAAACCATCCCCAAAAAATGAACCAAAAACTAGCAAAAAATAGGCCACCAAGGACCAGAACAAATAAAAAACAAAAAAGACAAAAAAAAACCAACAAACTATACACTGTACAGATGATGTTCACCTTGATTCTAGGGAATCAATCCAAGAAATGTTTCAAATGCCTACCATTAATAGAAGTTTGAGAAATTCCCATCCAAGTCCTTCAAGAAGAAGGTATGTTCACCAATCCTAATATCAATGGAGTAAGGGCCCATCCATAAAGCATCAAATTTTCCATGCTTTCCCTTATCTTCATGCCTACTATCCCATAACAACACAAGATCTCCAACATTGAAAGCTCTTGGGGTGACCTTCTTGTCAAATAACTTCTTCAACTTTCTCTAAACTTTACATGCCTTTGGTGGGATGCCCTCCTTTCTTCATCAAGTTCAACAATCTGGTTAATGCGGGCATCATATGGACTTACTTCTTGATCTTCCAATTGTTGAATGAACTGATATGAGGATAATTGCATATGCAGGGGTAGCAGGGCCTGAGTTCCATACACCAACTCAAATGGACTCTTTCCAGTGGCTCTTTTAATAGTAATTCGGTCAGCCCAGATAACAAACTTCAACTACTCACCCCATTTTCTCTTGTTCAGCTCCAAGGTTCTTCTGATAATCTTCAACAAATTTTTATTACTGGACTCATCTTGTCCATTTCCTTGGGGATTATAATTAGAAGCATATGTCAAATTGATCCCATATTCTTTGCACATTTCCACCAAGGGTTTAGCTCTAAAGCTCATGGCATTGTCAACAACAATTTTGACTGCACCCCAAACCTGCAAATGATATGGTTCAACATGAAGTCCATGACAATTTGGTGTGTTTCTCTTGGTGGGGATTGCCTCCACCCACTTGGTGAAGTAATCAGTGGCTACAAGAATCCACTTATGGCCAACACTTGAAGGGTCTAAAATCTCACCAATGAAATCCATTCCCCATTGCTTGAATGGGGCTTCAATTGATACATGCTACAAAGGAAGGGAGCCTAAAGCTTTCAGTCTTCCAGAGAAGCACTGGAAACTCACATCTTCTAACCAAAAGAGTTGCATCCTGAAAAGAGTTGCCACCAATAACCAGCCCTCAGATCTTGTGTGCTGTGACTTTTCCAAAAAATTCCCCCCACAAACTCCTCCATGGAGATCAACAATTATCTTGGGGGCTTCATCTTTAGTAATGCACCTTAAGAGGACTCCCTCAGGTTCTTCCAAGCTAACCCATAATCAATAATGACATATTTCTGGGAAGCCAACTTAAGGGCCCTTTTCTAGTTCTTACTCAAATACTCAGGTAGTATAAATGTCTGAGATAAAAAATCACATCCTTGTACCACTCAAAACTCATCAATTTTTCAAAGACATCTACCCTTCCTTCTTCTACCTCATTCACCTCAATAGTTTGCAAGTTTCTCTCAGCCATAAGCTTAGCCAAGCCCAAACCTCTCACCAACTTCATGGTTTGGATATCCATGTCATATTCTTGCAACTTGTTCACCCATCTGCATCTTTTTCTTGAGACCTCCATCTCTGATAAGATGTCTTTGACCATGGTGTGGGGAACATAAGCAACAATTTTAGAACTCAGAATGTAAGGCCTGAAAACCTTTGTTTCTTTCACCAAGGAAAATGCTTGTTTCTCCATAATAGTGTATTTCAGCTCAACCCCCTACAATGCCTTACTAAAAAGGCAATTGGCCTCTCATCCCCTTCATCATCCTTCTACAACAAGACAAATGCAATAGTGTTTTCTGAAGCAAAGGAAAATAGTTGGAAAGGCTTCTTATAATCTGAGCTGCTAAAAATAGGGGCATGCTTTAATGCCTCCTTGATCCCATTGAAAGCTTGAATGGCATCCTCCTCCCATTTAATAACCTAGTCCTTCTTTAGCATGGAAGTAATTGGAATGGTCAACTCAACAAAGTTTGATATGAACCTTCTGATGAAGTTTATCTGCCCAAAGAAGGACTGAATTCCTTTCTTGGTTCTTGGAATTGGGACCTTGTTGATGGCCTCTACCCTTTCTAGATCAATCATTACCCCTCTTGTGACACAATGTGACCAAGAAACTTTTCCTTCTGCACTCCAAAGTGGCACTTCTTTGGATTGAGTGAAATGCCATACTCTCTACATCTTATCAACATCTTTTCCAAGTGCAACAAGTGATCACCTCTCTTTCTAGAGAACACAATTCACATCATCCTGGTAAACAACAATAAAATCATTGATGTAACCAAAAAAGCAACATCCATTTCTCTTTGAAAGGTTTCTCCAACATTCATCAGACCAAAGGGCATCCTAACATATACATAAGTCCCCAAGGAGTGGTAAAGGTTGTTTTAATTCTTTCTGATTCCTTCACCACAACTTGGTTATAACCAGAGAAACCATCCAGGTAGAAAGTAGCTCAGAACTAGTCACTAGCTGCAACATGTTTTCCATGTTTGGTAAAGGATAATTATCCTTCATTGATGCTCTATTCAAATTTCTAAAATCCACACACAACCTGATGTCACCATTCTTCTTTCTAACTGGTACTAGGTTTGCAACCCAAGAAGAATACCTTATGGGCTGAATAATCCCTCCATCCCTCAGTTTCTTCAGTTCCTCTTGCATTTTAAGAGATAGAGTGGATTGATTGGCCTTTTTTTCTACTTGAATGGTTTTTCATTAGATTCCAAGGGAATCTCATGTTGAAACAGATCCTCTCTATATGCCTTTAGTTCAGAATAAGTCCAAGCCATGCAATCTTGATATTTTTTTAGCAATTGGACATAAGACTATTTTTCCTCCTTGCTGAGATTGCTTCCCAACCAAATCTTCCTTGGTTTCTCCTTTGTGCCAAGGTCATGCTCCTCAATATCCCTTGAGGCTGCTATGCATCTATTAATAATGTGATCAACATTATCAAAGTTGGATTCAAGAGCAACCAACCCTCTAGGAATGGTATTAGTCTTTAGTTGGATGATGCCTTTTCCAAACAAGGTTTCTTTACCCTCTGCTACACACACCATTGGCTCCCAATCAATATTTTGATCAAAAAAATCTCCCTTTGTTCTACATAGAAATCTTCTGACCTAAGCATCATCATCAAAAACTTTCCAATGCTTAATGTTGTCAGGGACAGATGGCCTTGTCAATACTTCAACATCATATTCACAATATGGGGACATTGCACAATTATCAAACCGAGATCCCAATACTAAGCAAGTTTTCTACCAAATCATTGAACTTCCTATCATGATGCACAATGTTGAATGAATCAAACATCTCAATGAAATCCCAAACTACATGCTTGTATTGTTTCATTCATTCTGATTTTTTGTGGCATACAATTTTCTGACTTGCTTGACAATTAATTTTGAATCTCCTTTGACAATGATGTCTTTAACACCATATTTCCAAGAATCCTCGACCTAATAATAATTCCTCATACTCAACAATGTTATTAGTACACTCAAAGTTGAGTTTGAAGGAAAAGACAAACTTTTCCTATCCTGGAGAGATCAGAACAACACCAACACCATTTCCAAACTTGGAGCAAGCTCCATCAAACAATAAAGTCCAAGGAGAGCCTTCCTGTTCAAGACACTTGCATTCTTCAATCTTGTGCTCTTTTCCATCAAAAATCCTACAAAGTTATCAACATCAACACTTGTGTACAATACTTCATAGGATGCATTGTTGGGATCTTCAATAAGGTGCAACATCTTCTTTTCTCCATACAACCTGACAAGGCTGCCCTCAATTGGGATGGTAGCATAGGACATGTCCATTTGAACACTCCCACCAACACTTGCAGCCCATTTTCTAGATAACAACATACCCCACTTGGCTTGGGCAATCAACAATAACAACATCAAGCATCAAGTTTTTACCTGGGTAAGCTACAAGTTGCACCACTAGACCTTTCACACATCCCACCACTAGCACTTCTCTGGAGTCCATAGCAGTACACTTCCCATATGCTTGTTTTTACTTTGATATCCAGCTCATTCATGACTTCTAGAGGCATAACATTGCATGATGCCCCTGAGTCAAACATACAGTTGTGTAGCAATTTGTCTTTAATGATCAGAGTGGTGAAGAATGGATCCACATTTAGCTGAGACTCCACCAAGGATGTCCCCAAATAAACCTCAGGTGGTTCACCTAGTTCCTCCAACACTGGTGGTGTCTCTAACTCTTCAATGACTGGTGGAGTCTCCACAATGTTTATATTTCTACCTAGGGTAGTCTTCTCCTCTTTCAGCCCCAAATACTCAAAATCCCTTTTTTTGTGCTCAGAATCCTAAGCAACTCAACAATTGGAACTGAGATCTTGATCTGACTCAAGACTTGGGCAATATCATAAGGGACAGACTTTGGCAAGGCAACATTGGAAGGAAGGTTGACACACTCATTAGATGGCATAGATTTTTGACAGCTTGGGCATGAGGAGGGGTATGATTTTTGTTTGGGACAACAAGGCCCTTGGCAGATGCATCTTTCTTAGGAGCCTCTTTAGGAATATTTGAAAGCAATGGAGTTTTTGGCTTGGCCTGAGGCCCTGTACCTTTGACAACCCTACTTCTTGTGTTGTATTCCTTTTCTTGAGCCACAACAACATTCATCAACAACTTCCTATCCTCCTCAGATGGGATTCCTCCATCATACTTCTTTATCATTAAAGCTCTTAAATATTCAAAGTCATTATTGGGAAATTCAAAAGCTTGTACAATATCTACTTCTAAAGTATGAGAGGGAGGAAGAATAGGTACCCAATGGATGCAATCCCAAAAATCAGCAGCAGTTCTAGCACTTATTACCTCAGTTGAAGTTTCCCCTTGTTGTGAGCTCATGGAGCAACCCATCATGCAAACATCATCATCATTATCATCATCAGCTTCTTCTTCTTCTTCTTGCTGATCTTCCTCACATGGAGCATGGGGCATGAAACATCTGTCACACCAATCAATGACATTTGTCTCCTCCACAACAACAACTCTAAAACCAAAGGATCAAGTACCATTCTATTTTCCCTAGCCTGGGACTATTTATTTCCAAATCCAACAGGTCCCTTGCCTCTATCATCAGATCTTTGATCATTTCTATGATGATTTGTAAACTTGTCTTGGCCTTGTTGCTTGTGCTGACCTTGTGAACTCTTCCCAATCCCTTTTTCTACCCGGCTAATTTGTATGATATTTCTTTGACAACCCCTACCAAAGTTTTCACAACTTCCTCCAAATCAATAGCCTTACTTGTTTGAGGCTTTTTTGGGTTAATTAGTTTTACACCCTCCCTTTTTGGAGGCTTTCCAATTGCCTTGATGTTGTTCTCAATTTGCAGAGCCATGGTGAAGGCCTGCCTCAAATTAGTAGGGTTTTTTTCCCTCAAGTAGTAAGCAACCTTTTTATCAAATGCATCTAAATATTTGATCAAACATGATTCATCACATGGCCTTAAGCTAACAGAAATCTCCTCAAGGTCTTGTTAAACCTTGTGTTGAAATCATGTACTGACTCATTAGGATTCTTCTTGATGTTTTCAAATTCTGATAGAAGAAACCTAGGGTCAGTTCTATCACCATACTAGCAATCTAAATGCATTGTTCATCTCTGTCCAAGAATCAATGGAATTATCTAGAAAAGCTTTATACCAATCCCTTGCATCCTCTTCCAAAGTATGGATAAACAATTTGATATATACATCTTCATGTTCAATCTCAAATTCTTCCATCATATTGATAAAAATATTTAAATGTTGATCACCAGTTATAGCATTGTTTCCTTGGAACTTTGGTAATCTATTTCTTACATCCTGGGAACTACATTTGGATAACCAACCATCCCTATAAAATTTATAGGACCAAAGGTGTTTACAAAAAAGGAGGTCTGGGTGGGGGCTGGGCCATGTTGTTTTGAGGAGGTGACCTTGAGGGGAGACAAATTGATAAGGGGTAGAGGGTCTTTGAAACACAGGAGTATAACTTTCAAAATGGATATCCCCTAAAGGCCTTGTTTCTTGGAAAACCCTATCAACTTTTGAAAAGATAGGAGTAGAATGAGAAGAAAACTTTTCAAAATCAAATGAAGGCCCCTCTCCAGATGGAGAATTTAATTCCACAAAAAGGCTACCTATTCAAAATCACTTGAATGGAAATCTTCAATGATAGGCCGATCACTTTCATCAATGGGGACTTCTTTTCTTGACTGCTGATCTCCAACAACTCTCCAGGATTTTCTTCCTTCTAACTTTGTTTTTCCTAGCTCTGAAATAATGTCCTAAAGTAGGATCTCTAAAAAGAAAGATCTTCTTCCTTCCATCTTTGCAAAGATTAGTAACAAAACTCACTTGACAGAGGTTAAGACACTGGTACTCATCAAGAATCAGATCAACAGGGAGTCACCACTAAGGATTTCCACCTTAGTTGTGCAAATGCACTAAAATATGATCTGTCAAATGTCTGTCAATACTAGAAACTAGAAATGGAAAGATCTAACTTTTCTTTACCCAGATTTATCAATGAAAGCTTAGTGCAATAACTGTGGAAAATGAAAAATTACACACAACACTTGTAACTTTGAACACTTCTTACAAGCTTGAACACAAGATGATGTTTGAAAAATAATGTATTAGCACTTAGAGCATATAAGAAGTGTTTACTAGGGTCTGAATATGAACTATAATCACTATGTCCCTGAAATGCCCAAAAGCATGCCAAAACGTGTTGGTACCAAAATTTAATCTCCTTCAAAGGCCAAGAAGCATCACGGATTTGACAAGACACTCAGAGGTAGATAGATGATTATGTATGTCATTTTGTAGCTGGGGAAGTAGTCTATCTGAACTTTTAGCACTCAGGATTTGGAAGGAGTGGGTAGCACCTTAAAAGGATGTGATCTTATCCTAACTATTTTAGGTTGTGCCTTTCAACCAAGGTAAGAGAACCTATTTTGTAACCTCTGTTATTGAAGAATGCTGGTAAATCCTTCTTTTGCACAAATTTTATAGAGAAGACCTTGGGAAAATATGATCAACACACCAAATCTGACTCTCATGAGTTGTCACTTCCAGATTATGGAGATATTTTCAAAAAAGGCAAAAGGTTACTAAAGACATTGGGAATCCTAATTGTTTCTACATGTTTTGGTGGTAGAAATTATGCATTTGCACACACACAAGACAAACAGGGGTAGTACAGGTAGGATTGGTTGTTTTTAAATGAATTTTTGGGGAGGTGAGGCAGAATGAACTTGATTTTCCAGATCTTTGAGATTTTTTACAAAATGGGAGCTTACACAACAAAATGCTTCAAGATAGCTAAAATGTTCCTTTAACCAGAATGTGTGCTTCAATGGAGGCCCAAATCAACACATTTTCACACAAACTATGAGATTCTAGCATGAAGGCTCGAGTTAGAAGACTCAATAAAACATCAAAATCTAAGATCAATCACACCTGAGGTACACCCAAAGGCTTACAAACAATCTCTATCAACAGATGAAAGAAAAGTGATTTTAAATCATTTATTTCATTCCCAGATGAAATCTCTTCTAAAAATGAAATTACAGATGCCACTAAACTATCACAAGGATTGAGATCTATGTGATTGAGAGGGATTTTGATACAAGATTGCAATGGGAACAAGAAAAACCATTTGCAGACATTCAAAAATGAAGCAAACACAATTTTTCCCAGAGTCAACATGAATAACTCAAATTTGATTAAACTTATCAAAAAGGGAAAGTTTCTAGAACAATCTCAGAGCTTGTCAATGGTTGTACACTCACAACCACCTTGACATGATCAAGTTTAACACAAAAGAGATATACAAGTTTCTCAAACAATCCCTCAGGGAGATGGGCTCTATCAAGCTTTTCTCTTAGAAAATCAGTTCTGACCCCTTACACTCCAACCATTTGCATGATAAATTCATGCAATTTATAACATTTTACAATAGATTTTTCCCCCAAAATCCAAACATTGAGTGCACCAAAGCTTGCTCCATGATCCCATCATGATTCCTAAATCAGATTTAAAAATTTGTCAGTGTGCTCAGGGGTAGATCTCTTCAACATCTCCTGCATTCAACTCCTTCTTCTGTAGATCACTCTTCCTTTTACTCAACCACTTCCACCCCTAATCTGTCAAATCTGGTTCTTTGCATGCCTGAGAAGAAAAATGGAAGATCAGATCGAAGCCCAAGATCAGATCTCATCTTAATGGTAAAAGACATCCCCATTTTCCTCACCAAACCAAGATATCAATAGGTCTTTCACATGCCAAGGAAAGAAAAATCAGTCGAATCCGATAGTCATATTTAATGGTGAGAGATGTTTACAGACCTTCCCACCAAAACCAGATACAAATTAATGTTCCTCTTCATTTGGCATGCAGGAGACTCCAAGAAATGATAAAAAACATAAGAATACGCATCCCTAGGAGCTCTAGAGTGAAAATGGTGGAAAAATCAGATACAGATGCACAACTACCATTGATTTCTATTTTGAATTTGGACCATCCACGTGGGAGATCCACTTTAAAATGGGCCTATGGGTTCCTTTTTCCTTTTACAACTTTTTGGAAAATGTAAAATTTTCACTTTTCTCCACACCTCCGCCTTTGAGAAATGATCCTGACACATGTCCTAAGGTGGGTCCCAAAGGAACCATGGCCAAATTCTACTATTTCACCTCCTTTTTTGGAAAAGGGAAATTTTTCCAAGTTTTCCCCAGCTCCGCCCTTCCACTTTTAGTTTCTGATGTGGGTCCCAACGGAACCACGCTTCCTTTACACTTTTAACTCCTTTTTCCACAAAAGGAAAATTTTCCAAATTTCCCCCAAAAGTCCGCACCTCCACCATTGACTAAAAAAATTTTGACTATATCTTTTCGGGCCTGCGGGCCATTTTGATGTTTTAATCCTTTTGATGACAAGAGGCAAAAAAATCCAAGTTACTCTCGATGGTCCGCTTCCCCCCCCTTTGAATTTTCAAAGCCAACCTTGACCTCCCTCTTATCGGGCTTGCAGGCCATTTTGATATTTTAATCCTTAAGAGGCAAAAATCCAAGTTTCCCCCGATGGTCCACTTCCCCACCTTTTGACTTTCAAACTACCATGTGTCACAATGGCACATCTTGAGATGGTCCCCAAAATTTGAGACCTTGAATGAGCATGGGCTCACCACGTGTCCTGGCCCAAAAAAATTTGTTTGAAGGCTTAAAGCTCAGTGAAGGCACCATGTGTCAGGGTCCGAGGCAATCTCCTTTGGCCATTGAAAATTCCAAGAAAATGCAAAGTGAGCAGAGGCCTCCAAGTGTCCTCCTTGCTTCTTTAAAATAAAATTCAAGGGCTAGGTCCTCAAACATGCGTGGTCCCTCCACGTGTCCCAGGCCTCTCAAAACCTTTTGAAAAAAGACTAAGTATGGGAAGACTGGAAGCCTCCACGTGTCTTCATGGTGCAATTTCAAAATGGTGCCCAAGAGCAGAGACCTTGAATGAGCGTGGGCTCACCACGTGTCCCTATCCCACCAAATAGTACTCAGCTACAAAAAAATTTCTAAGTCCAGGGAAAAGTAGAAAACCTCCACGTGTCCTCCGGCACAACTCCAAGGCCAACCAAAAAGCAAATCTTCAAATGAGCATGTCGTTCTTCCACGTAGATAGGTTTTTTAAGTTGAGGTGATTCATGAAATTTTTGAAGTACCTTGCCGAGCCGCATCCAACCAAAAGAGGCCACATTTCCTATTGATGCAAGGATGTAAATTTGACTGGGAGAAATGCCACGTCAAACCATAAAATGTAGAAAAATGACCATTTGAGCCCGAGATGAAATTTTCTCCAAGGACGAGAATTTAGAAATGTTACAAGGCTCAAATACATTCCTCCAAGCTACATCCATTCATTTTTCTTCAAGTATTTAGGGAAAAATGACAAGGAAAAAAATCCCGACTGTGGAAAATGGAAAGAATGGGAGACAACCCGAGTTTTACACCCAAATACAGACCTTTTCAGATGAACAGAGAAATGAGGAAACAATTTTGGATCTATACATGATCCTTAGTCTAGGAAAGGACTGATTATGGAAAAAAAGGAAGGTGGAGACTTTTCAGCACAAATACGGGAAGATAAAATCCGTAGATTGATAGATTTTAATGGCAAAATGGGGTGAGACTATTTGTGTTTAGCTAGGATTGTTTGATAAAGGTTTAGAACATTCTTTAAGGAAGGTCAAGCATATTTGACTAACTTTGTTGGAATTTTCTTTTCCTCTTTTGTTTTCTTGCCTAGCCTTGGTTTTGGGTGGTATCTTTGATTTATTTGTATTTGGTCTGGTGATCTTGCTTTCCTTTGTTTCTTGTTGTGCTCTAACGCCTATCTTTCAAGGTTGTATAGGGTTCTTGATCCCTTCAAAATCACTCTTTTTACCTCATCTAAAAAGAAGACATGGCCAAAGCAACCCAAAGATAAGAAAGAGAAATTATTTTCCTTAATGGTTTCTACCTATGGGCATATTTTTGATAGGAAATGGTTGTATTCAGAGGCTAGAAAGCGTCTACATGGAAAAAGAAACTATACAAAAAGGCTTTTAAGAAAACAACCAAATCTTCCTAAAGATCCTTTAGTTTCACAACAATCATGGAGTAAATTGTGGAGGGAACGCAATGGATTAAAAAATGGTAAGTATAAACACTTGAAGGATGTAACAAAAGCTAGACTACATCGGAAAAAGGCTAGCCATAAGTTGGGACAAGGCGGTATCAAATCCTTGCGAGCTTCTATGGTAATATTATTCTAAACTCAATTATATTTTCATATTATTATAGTATTCATAGAATTTTTCCAATCAATAATATATATTTTATTATTTCCTAATTATTTTTCATTTTTAATTTACAGGTAGTTGAATTTGGAAGGCTCCCTACAGATGAGGAGATTCAATATGCTCTTAATTTTAGAAATGACAAGTTAAGAGAAAGTGGGACTTGCACCAATTCCACATATTAAGTAAATTTTAATGTATTTTTAAAAATAATTCTTATTAAATTTTTGCGGTAAATCTCTATCATAGATGTATCATATTTGTAGTTGTTTTTCCTATATTTTTTATTGTTTATATTTACCAATATTTTTACTATTGGAACTGTCATTTATATTAAATTAATAAAATAGAGTTACATAATAAGGGGTGACTGATAACATATTTCTAATTTATTTATATTTACCAATATCTTTTATTAATATAGTTCTAATTTTTACATTTTACATACACATCGTCATCCTTATCAAACATATTTTTCCTACTCACCCAATTCCACCTGATCAAAATAGATAATTCTTCATCATTCTATAAATTACTTCATTCATAATTAAAATCTATATATCTTATGTGTGATCATTAATTTCAAGCTTCTATGAAGAAAATTCCTAATAATATAATTTGTCCAATCTAGGCATAGTTTGTAGCTTGTGAAAGCATTTCAATTCTAAATTTCTATGTTAAAAGCATCATGCTTAGCATCAACATACTTTTTGGATTCCATTATTGTGACAATGAACTTGTGTACAAGAAAAACTACCTAATTGTATAAAGAGTGACTTTTGGAGAAGGCGTGTATTAGGACATGTGCACGCTACAGTTAGCATAAAAGATGAAAATAACACACGTCAATTTTGAGCCTTAAATATGTTGCTTTTCATTTGTAAATTGCATTCGTTCAGCATATAGGTAGTTCTAAATATGTGTTTTAGATTCGTTAGGTAGAACACATGTAAGTTAGACTGACTGCGTTGGGTTGTGCATGGTTAATTCGGAAGAAGTCTGCATGTGCTTGGCCTTATTCCACAAACACTCATATTCATCCTCATCCTTCTAAATCTATTTAAATTATGCTAATTAAGAGTGTACAACATCACTTTATGGCAGCATTCTCCTTTTATCTTCTGCTATTATTCAATTTGGCATCTAATTTTTGAGATTTTCTGTGATGTATGCTCGTTTTATCACAAAAGTAAGAAAGCATTTTTTCCAGCTTGATTTGGAGGAAGAGGCCGAATAATAAGAATACATCTAGTCTTTTTCCTCCTAGAATAAGAATACATCTTTTTCTTCTACCTTCCCCTCTAACCCAGCCAACTCATCATTAAAGAATGCAAATTCTTCACAAAGAGGCTCCACTAAGGAATTGGGTCCTTCTATTGGAAATAAAAGAAACATGGAGCATATTAAAAGAAAAATGGACATTATATCGAGGAATGTTGTTTCCTTCAATCCAATAAGTGAAATTCCTATTTTTAATAGATTTTAGTGGACAGAATAATGAGTTTATACAATTTAGGGTTGGGAGAAGAATATGCCTTAAGAGGGTTCAATTGATTTTATCTTCACTACTGTAACATTCATTTCATTGGACTCTTCTGGGTGGAATGAGTGGGGATGAATTGAAGACAAGCGAAATATTTACAGTGGTAAAGAAACTACATGCAGAATTACCAGTCTAACACAAGACATATACTAGTCTTTAGTAAAAATGTCTCTAAACTTTATCATCAAAATCTAACCATTCTTGTCATGCTCTATTTTTTTATGCTCTATTTTACTAGGTTTATATACATATTCCAATTCTCACATTTCAAAACTAATGAAATGCTTGAAACTCAGGTGAAGCAAAATAAGTGAAAAATCTAGCCATGTGTATATGATGATGGGAGAAGAAAACCAAATGTTTTGATGATAATTTCAATGTACAAAACGAGTATATATACATGGAGGAGGTGTCGGTTAAATAACCAAATAGGTTATGTCACAAAAAAATGTAACTGTGGAGAGTAACTTGTCACAAAAATGTAATAAAGAGCTATGATAACATTCTCCCCTTATTACTGTTTTTTTAACAAATGTACCTCCAAAAAAACTCAAATTTGACGTTTGCAAGAGACTTGGTGAATATATCAGCTACTTGAGAATCATGTGGGGCAGACCTAAAGGAAAAAACAAATGTAGAAATGATTGAATGCATTGGCTTGATCAAATATTGAATAACAATGCAAATATATACAGTGCAAGGACCGTTGAAGGGGAACCGTATAGTAGTATAGCATGCCACGAAGGCAGGCAATCACAGTGAATGAAAGCATAACCGACACAACAAACCTAAAGCATAATTACATACATTAAACAATGTATTAGCCTATGCTAACATTCCCCCCTTTAATACATTATTTATAAACATCATATTTCAAAATAGTGGACCCCCTTATTTCAAACACAGTAAAAAAGTAGACACTCTCCGTGTAGTTCACTCACCTTTGAGGTGACATGTCATCTTTGTGGCTTCATGGTCTTAGTGACACCTTGGTTTTTCCCTACAGGATTACCACAAACCTAGAAGTGACATGAGTACATATCTCTGCTAACACCTTCGGCTTATTTCTGGTTTCCTGGATTACCATGAACCCCTATGGTTTTTTGATTGCAGGTTGACCACGAACCTGGAGGTGACCGAAGGTCTCAACTGTACACTTGGTGGTTTCTCAAATTTCCACAAACCCTTTACCAAGAACCAAGCACTACTTTAGTGCTTCTACTCCTCACAATGTTATTCATTCAGGAGGTACCAAACTGGAAAATGCTCTACATTTTTTTATTGAAAAACACACTACACACAACAAAACAACACCACACACAAAAAACAAACACTAACAAAAACGTCACCAAAGAAATGATGTGACCCCATTGTAGGTGATTGACGAGAGGATTCCAATTGTCCTCCAACTTCCATGTATGCTCAAGCCTCCAGTAAGTTAATACTTAGTTAACAGATATAGCTTTGAGGCTCATTATATTCCAATTGATACAAAACAATTTCCACATATCACAACGCTCGCCAATGTCTTCCTTGATCGTTTTATCATCTTCCTAGACATTAATAATGAAAACAATTGTATTATTATCTTCTATCTTTTCATTGCATATTCTGTTGTGAAATGGTACTCAAGAACCTCATATTAATCAAGCTTGTTCCTACAAGGTGTGGTGAGACGAGGGTATTTGGGATTGCGAGGCATCGAGAGTGTCTTTTGGCGGTGAAAATTTACTGATGTTCAAATCTTTTTGGCTCTTTTCTTCAAAGTACTTGCCCCAGATTTCACGGCTTTGGAATCCTTTTGTGCCTGACCCTTCAGACTAGCCTTCTTTACAACACCTTTGGGAGGAGCCATTGCAGTTGGTTGCCTTTGTGTTATTTTTCTTCCTTTTCTCTTCACCTCCTACCTATGAAGACACCAATCTTCAACTGCAGGTGGTTCCAACATAAAGATCTTCAGATTACCATGCACGCCTAGGGAGAGATGCTCTTCCACACTCTGAATCAATTCACTTCCTGGGTGATTTTTTTCACTTAGACTTTTATAATGCAGAGTAGACACGTTGCAGCCAAATAAAAAAGAAAAATTATATAAAAGAAAACTACTACCACGTCAATCTTCATAGGTTTGCACGATTTTCTCTTGACTGTTGTCCCTTTTACCCAATCTTTCAGTGTAGATCTCCTTTTTACTTGTTGGTCGCTGTCGCGTCTAAATCTCGATACAGATCACTCCATCCAAACAAAATGCCAATCCTTCAACATGTCTACTCCTTCAAGAATAGGTCTTCACACATGTCGAGGGTGGAAAAATGCTCAAATACCAATGAAGGAAAAAACAAACACATAACTGATTGAATGCCTTTACTTGATGAAATATTGAATAACAATGCAAATATATACTGTGCGAGGATGTTTGAAGGGAAACCTTCGAGTATATTACAATGTCACGAAGGTAGGAAACTACCTACGATGAAAGCATAACTGACACAACAAACCCAAAGCATAACTACATACATTAAAAAATGTATTAGCCTATGATAACAATATTGGAGTTGAATATGGTTGTTCAAAACTTATTCTCGAATGTAATGACATTCGACCTCAATATGCTTTGTTCATGGAAAACTAGATTCTTTACAAGCTTCAACACACGTTGATTATCACAATGAATGATAGGAAGATTTTCTTCAAGAATGTCCATATAATCCAGAATGTGATGTGACCATATCACTTCGCACATAGCTCTTCGTGCAGTGCAATACTCTACCTCAGTGGATCAGAGACAAACAACACTTTGTTTCTTGCTAATCCATGAGATAGGTCTATATCTAAGATGAATATATATATATATATATATATATATATATATATATATAAAGTAGTTGGTTTCCTATCATCAATGTGAGATCCAGTATAGTTTGAATCAGTATATCCCTATAAGAAGAACTGAGAGTTTTGCTGATATTCCAGACCATAAAAAATTGTACCTTAGACATATCTCAAAACATGTTTCACTACTACCCAATGAAATTTCTTTGGCTCTGCATAAATCGAAAAGATAGATGACAACAAAGCATAGGTCTAGTCTTGTATAAGTCAAGTAAATGAGACTCCCAAAAAGCTTCCTATATAAATAATAAAAAATGAAGCGGTTGAACTTTAATAGACGTATATAAATACCAAAAAAATAAATAAAGAATTTAAAATAAATATAATGATCTTGACCGCCATTACAAAGAAAGCTAATAAAAAAACTATCAATCATAAATCTTTATTTTATTTCTCAACAAATATTTCAAGTATTTTGTTTATTTTTGTGATTTTGATGATACAAAACAAATTAAGAATTGGTAGTAGTCATTCTCTTCTATTGATACCCAAGATTCACTCTTTATATATGTATGAATCATGATCGGTAAGAATGGATTCCTAAATTTCTCTTCACACATTGAACTCATAATTTCAAGTAACTACTCATAAATATTCATGTAGTTCACAAATACTTACACATATTATGGCTAGTCTTTATTATAAACCCACCACCATCGCAGTGTCACAATCAAGTAAGTGTTATAAGAAGTGAGGGCTATCTAAATTGCATAAAGAAAGCAAACAACCTATGAAAAAAAAGATACCTAAAATTTCGATTAATTTTCATATGGAATATCGTGTTATTCAAGTTCATTCTTTCGTTTTAAAGTGTATAAATTTTAATGAATGGGCGAAACAAAAACCTAAAAAAGATAGTATTGTTTGGTATTATAAGACCATGGCAACGTCGAAAGAATGGACAAAGTGACGGTTTCTTTTATAATAACAAAGATAGTATTGCATTGTTTGGAATTATAAGATGATGACAGCGTGAAATAATAGAGAAATTGAATAATATAGAACATGACCTCGCTATTTTAGTGAATGGATTGGTAAGATATGCATCGAATTCATAGTTGGCTACGGACATGGGCATGACAACCAAAATGAATGTAAGTTGAGCATCCAAAAAATGCCACCTTTGGGAATTTACGAAAGCACATATGCATATCATAACCAGGAGGCACGAGTATTACAAGAAGGCTCATGCCCAAAGTTTGGCGTCTGAAGTAACAAATTCACAAATATTAAACTAATTCCTCAAGTACACCTTTTCTATAAAGTACCAATTATTTAAGAACAGAAAAGCTAAACATTACTATTGCGAGAAGCAATAACAAATATAGGCATACACAGACAACATGAATTAAAAAGGAACTGAGAGTTTTGCTGATATTCCGGACCATAAAAAATTGTACCTTAGACATATCTCAAAACATGTTTCACTACTACCCAAAGAAATTTCTTTGGCTCCCCGCATAAATCAAAAGATAGATGACAACAAAGCATAGGTCTAGTCTTGTATAAGTCAAGTAAATGAGACTCCCGAAAAGCTTCCTATATAAATAATAAAAAGATGAAGCGGTTGAACTTTAATAGACGTATATAAATACCAAATAAGTAAATAAAGAATTTAAGACAAATATAATGATCTTGGCCACCATTACAAAAAGAAAGCTAATAAAAATCTATCGACCATATATCTTTATTTTATATCTCAAAAATATTTCAAGTATTTTCTTTACTTTTATGTTGTTGATGATACAAAACAAATTAAGAATTGGTAGTAGTCATTCTATTCTATGGATACCCAAGATTCACTCTTAATAAATGTATGAATCATGATCGGGTAAGAATGGCTTCCTAAATTTCTCTTGACACATTGAACTCGTAATTTTAAGTAACTACTCATAAATAGTCATGTAGTTCACAAATACTTACACATATTATGGCTAGTATTTATTATAAACCCACCACCATCGCAGTGTCACAATCAAGTAAGTGTTATAAGAAGTGAGGGCTATCTAAATTGCATAAAGAAAGCAAACAACCTATGAAAAAAAAGATACCTAAAATTTCAATTAATTTTCATATGGAATATCGTGTTAGTCAAGTTCATTCTTTTGTTTTAAAGTGTATAAATTTTAATGAATGGGCAAAAAAACTTACCTAAAAAACAGAATATTGTTTGGTATTATAAGACAATGATAACATCAAAGGACAGACAAAGTGACGATTTCTTTTATAATCAAAAAGATAGTAATGCATTGTTTGGCATTATAAGATGATGACAATGTGAAATAACGGACAAACTGAATAATATAAAACAAGACCTTGCTATTTTAGTGAATGGATTGGTACGATATGCATCGAATTCATAGTCGACTACAAACATGGGCATGAAAACCAAAATGAAGGTAAGTTGAGCATCCAAAAAATGCCACACTGGGGAATTTACGAAAGCACATATGCATATCATAACCAGGAGGCACGAGTATTACAAGAAGGCTCATGCCTAGAGTTTGGCGTACGAGTAACAAATTCACAAATATTAAACCAATTCCTCAAGTACACCTTTTCTATGCAGTGCCAATTATTTAGCAACAGGAAGAGCTAAACAATACTATTGCAGGAAGCAATAACAAATATAGGCATACCTAGACAACATGAATTAAAAAGGAACAACATCTGTAAACCATAAAGACATCTTAAAAAAAAACATCTGTAAACCATCATAGAAAAAAATTACAAGAACAAAACCTAACAAATAAAAAAAATGCCTCAAATCCACGCAAGAAAACTAAGCAAGCCTACACGGGCACAAAACAATCTCATTCACATGCCAGAGTCCAAAACATACTCAATGTCATCCACAAAATCACACCCCACAAGCCCAAAACCGTCATTATGATCCACAAAATTATACGAAAAAGGTCTAATATCTCATAGTTGGTTATAGATACAAATAAAGCCAAGAAAAACAACCGAAATTTTCCCTTAGATGTGATGAATTTTCTCTCATAACTTATCCGTAAAAATTATATTAAAATGAAGAAATATAATTGCTACTATTTTAAGAAGAACAAATTCCTTAACATTCTGCTTTCTGCATAGTTTATGTTTGAGAACTTTAAATTCTTGTCCAAAAACCCTTTATTTAAAACCGAATGTAATCATTGGTGTTTCAAGAAGGAGAAGAAAAATCATAAGGCAAAACATTTTACCAATGCAAGAGTATCATTGGTGCTTTTCATTCGACTCGATAAGCTACGAGATCTGTCGCTCACCCACTTACCGAATACGGCCCGAATTTTCCTTGATTGGACTGAGATCAGCGTTAGAGGAAGGAGACCGAAAATAAAAAGAGGTTTACACCCCGTTGTGCAAATTTATCCGAAGAAGGAGCGGCGGAAAAAAAAGGCGTGCAAATCATGTGTCGAGGCTTGGTCGTGGCTCCACGAAACAAATACACAACACCCGCCAATGGGGAAAATTAAAAAAACACGTGAACAACGGAACAGAATGGGGTTGGGAATAAGGACGATGAAATTTTGGGAATGTCTCCCACAATTATTAAAAATAAATTAAAAAAATAAAAAAATTAACACCTACGGCATAAAAATATTGTGGACAATAATATTATTTAAAAAAAACTGAAATAATGAATCCAACATCTTTATTTAGTTATTTAAAAAAAAAAGGTGAGTAGGTAAAATGATAAACACATTTGAAGCGTGAAGGGTGGGAATTTTTCAAAGGAAGATGCAAGTTTAGTCTTTGGAACCATATCTTTCATGATAATGTTTCACACTTATGCGTTCACTTGTTCACCATACACCAATTTTATCTTCATATTGACACGACTATGTAATCATTAGTAAATAAGTTTTGGATATGATTGTGTAAATAATATTTTGATAGGAAACTTTAAAGATCATATATAATCATATGCAAAAATTATTTAGCAAAAAGATTTCCTTGAAACATATCTTAAATATATACAATCTCTTTCAACTTTCAACTCAAACATTAGTTTCCTTTAATCCCAATATAAATGTAATGTCAATTAATAATTAGTATCATTCAAAATTGACATTCATATGTATATATGTATGAAAAAGTTGTATATATTGTTATAACAATTCTATGGATTTTAAGTAGTTTATGTGTGGATGTTTATATTCCTACCTTACTATAAGGTTTTTTAAGCCCAATAAATGGTGTGTATTGATGGATTAATTTTCAAAATAAACCTCACAAGTATATGCAAAGGTCGATTTTCTTCACATGCACATGACTTCCAACATTTCTTTTTTTCCTCTCTTCATAGCATTTCAATTTACTTGTCTTAGTTTTCAGTTCTTATTATTTTATGCATACCTTGCTACTCCAATTGGCGTCACGTCACGATTGAACCTCCACTAGTAATATTTTAATATTAAATTTCGTACCTTTGAAAAACCAATGCAACACTAACAAAATTAACCCGAAATAAATACAAACCACATCAACTATAAAAGTAATTAACTATCGAAAATGGTATCAAATGTATTCATGTACGAATTTGTAACAAGTTTGAAATGTAGAGAGAACCTTTAAATTAAGTGGTTCATCTATATTTCTATACTTACAAAATCAATCACACCCTTATCAACATCAACTACAGAAGTAATAACTATCCCTCTAAACCAAATAACATATTCTGTTCCAAATACACATGGGACTGCTAATAATATTTTAATATTAAACTTTGTGGACTGAAAACTGAAATAATGAGTTCAACATCTTTTATTATTATTTTTAAAATAAAAGGTGAGCACATTTGAAGCCGGAAGGGCGGGCATTTTTTCAAAGGAAGATGCGTGAAAGGTAACAAAGGTCGCTTACCTAGTCTTTGCAACCATATCTTTCCTCGGATAAGCAGTACCAAATGCAAGTTTGTCAAACAGAAACTACGTGGATTTTCCATTGTAGATAACCATGGCTAACAAAGGCGGTGCAGGTGAAATACATTAGATTAGCTATATAAATTGAAGTGGCTTTCACATCCTCCCATCATAATAACAATACATTCCAATTATATCACAGTAGAGAAGTAAAGAGAAGAGAAGAGGAGATAATCTGAAAATGGCTCGAAAGGAAAACATTGCATTTGTACTGGTTTTGGCATTGGTGGCATTATTGTTATTGGGTGTCCAACCTGCTGCTGCTGCGATTAGCGGAAAGGGAAACTATCCAGGTACTACTGATCAGCTAATTGTTTGCTGTTCATAATATAATATATATTTCTTCTAATATAATAAATAATGTGATGTTGTTTGGTTTAAGCAGAGGGATGCATGAGGAAGGAGCCATGCCCAATAGATGCAGGCGCCCAGTGCAAGATGCATAAGATACCAGTTCTACCCTGCTCTTGCTCTGAAATCAAGAGATGTGATCCCCATGCAAGCGGTTGCATGGAAACCACCATCGCAGGCCTTCGTTCCTGTGGCTTCTGAATCATCCTCCATACTATTACTTGCTAAATAAATAAATGATTTGGCTTATGCGGCCAACATCATTAATAATGTCTCAAACTATAATAAGTACGCCTTGTTATTACTCTTTAACAAGGGACTTCCTCTGCAATTTGCAGCACTTCATTTTCATAACATGTTTAATTATTTCCAGCACTTAATATTACCAGTCAAAGATGTAAATTTATTTACATCTGCTGTTCAATATCATTCCAATTGCTTCTTAGATTTCTTAGTTGTATTGATAAACAGAATGGGTAACATGATCACATTTCAGTTTACATCAACCAACTTTCTATGATAAAAAGTAGTAAAAATATATTGTACACTCTGTACAACACGAGTTAATACAATACGCATACAAAAATAGAAGAAACCAAACTCATTCCAAAAGAGGAGGATACTCCCAACATGATTTATTATGTATCAATCATGTCTGATGATTTTTCAAGCATTTTTCTAGTTGAGCCATACCAGGTCTCCATCTAGAAATATGCAAAATGGTCTTACCATAGAACCAAGGTCCACCAGTTAGGGATTTCAGTAAATCAGTCTCACAACAAAACTTGAACAATAAAGGCTTAAAGCTTCATTAGAAAGGGAAGAGACAAGAGACAACCCAACGGTTGCCATTTTATTTTAGCCCAGAGTCTGATTAAATCTATATTAGGCCTTATTCTAGCAAATCTACCAACAACAGTAAATCCCACCCATTTACAAGCTCTATCAACCATCATAGCCGGAACCATCAATGACTCTCTCAGCTAAAGAGGTATATCTGGTCGCACCTGCTGTAGAAGTTCCATGTCCTTAAAATTCAGACCAGGATTTTCAAAATCTCGCTCTTTTTCTTCCATCCTGCTCTTATAATATTATGATGACAAATTTATTAGCAACCCAAATCCTACTTTATATTGGGGGAAGAAAGGTGAGAAGAGAAAATTTGGATTGAGGTTTGTGGAGGAGAATGGGAAGGAATTCAGTGGATCCCTTAGGGAGAAAAATAAAATTGATGATTAACTTCACACCGATCCCAAGAAAACCTAAAGCTTATGTGATCCGACTATGAGATCTAACCTCCTGACAACTATGATGGGACTTTATTTTTGAAAACTACAGTAAACAATAAGTATTAGTTTTTTAATATTGATTTATACTATATTATAAATATTTTTATCACATTATATCATATTAATAATTTACTTATTAATATTATAGTATTTCATAATTATTGCACTGTTTTTAAAATAATATTATATTATTATTTTAATAATTTTTAGAATATATTATATAATATTTTTTATTAATAATTCTTTGCACTATCATATATAGTTTGTTTAAGTCATCTATAATTTCCACTCCATAAAAAATGCATGTCAAATTCTTACGAGGAGACCCGTAATAGCTTCAAACATTCCCAATGACATGTTTGATAAGGGAAGTCACTTCATATAAAATGTTCCACCACTTCTAATTTGAAAATTTTAAATGTTATGAAATATTTCTTATTCCTACTTAATATTATAAAATAAATTTAGCTAAATAATTGGTGCATTCACATGGAATCTCCTTGAACTCAAAATATTTAATGCTTAAAAAATCCAAAATTTTCAAAACACTTTGTTAAAATTAGTGTAATTGTGCTTAGACTATTGTGTGAATTAGAAAAGATGACACACTTATCCGAAAATATTATACTACCTCCACTCAAGCATGAAATCTTCACAATCAAGAATCCCCTAAAGGGTTTGCTGAGTTTGGATTTTTCTTTCTAGAAGGTAACATGGTTATTATTGTGAAACCACCTCCCTTCGACTTAAAAAGGATTATTTATAAGTTAAAAGACAAATATAGGCACATTATAAGGCCATCTCCCATATGAGTCCAAATAGATATGCTTCAAAAAATTAAAATAGAGACATATGTAGCTCTTCCACATGTCATCACACTTTAATTTTCTACCTCACATGTCATTAGTCACTATGGATCTGTACAATGCAATTTTTCTTCGAAATTCACTCACAACACCTCATTTATAAGTGACATACTAGATGGAACTTGTATACATTCTAGTTTAAATCATCCTCATGGAATGCTACTTATGTGATCCCAACTACGACATGACCCGTGAAGATGGAATATTTGTAATTATCTCTCCAACAACTATCGTTAATTATAACTACCATGCAAATTATATTTATGTATTCTAACCCTTACACTTGAATACATAGACGCATATTATTATACGATGCACACTAGAGACACACTCGATAGATTTTTTTAACTTATTTTATCCAACACTCTACTCGTCTATTTTTTAATCTCTCATAGTAGTCTAGAAAATCAATAAGGATGGAAGATGCATTTCCCTTCGATACAAAATCATTCTCTCTTAGTCTTGCTACATGTTTTATACAAATATTTATTTTCCTATCCTCCATTAACTAGTCGAGCTTACATTTCATATAAAAAAGTATTTCATTACATTGTTGTGTATTTGGTTAAGTGCATTCGATAACCTACATGAAATCTTATAGTCCTTGTTACTCCACTTTAGTGTAAGATTATCACTCACAAATGGTTCTAGTCTTTGTGGTGTGGATAAATGGTTGTGGACATGGGAATTATAACTATTTTTCATGGAATGTTGTTCCATGGGACTTAGGAGTGATTTGGAGTACTCATTTGAGACGGAGTAGCAAATTTGTGTAGTTTTCATGTATTGTACAATTATATATATAGTGCTTGTATTTATTCCATAAACACATTAAAAATATACGAAAGGACAAAGGGTGCGATTTGTATTCAATCTATGATATATTTTTATTCACTCATTTTATTGAAGGGAAGAGACAAATATGTGCAGTTGTGACTTCTACCCAATTTTAAACACAATTCTTCAATGCCTCATATTACCATAAAGTTGAAACTTATCACCATTAATGATCTCAATTTTTTTTACAGGTTTTAACACCTTCTTTGGAGGTGAAAACATACTCCTATATTATTTAGACTCATGCATGGATAAGAAAATTCCTATCTGAGAACAATAATGAATGATACCTAGCCAAAATATAGTTTGTTCGACTATAGATAATAAAGAGCAACTCATACAACTAAGAATAAGGAGAAATAGTAAAAGTGAAACTTGCAAGAAAATTTCATTGGCTGAGAATGAAAAATAGAGGATGAAATATTGAATGGAAAAGCTTGTGTTTTGAAGGAAAATCGACTAATAAATTTAGGAAACTATATTTGTAGAAAACAAAAGTATATTTATTATTAACTTAAATTTGAGGTGTAAATACTATTTTTTAGAATGAGAATAATTGTTCAATTCATCTCCAATATATCTATCAGTGTAAAAAGAAAAATCCTTACTCTTACAATTAATACTAGCAGTTGCTCCTCCAGGGGGAACAAGGATACGCCATTGGTTGCTATATAATTTTTTTGTTTCTAGTATCTGTAGCACTAAGAATGTGTTTTTTAATAACAGGGAGGAGGTAAATGTAGTGATATGGAGAATTAGTGCTCACAACATGCGAAGCGGATTTCTACATTGGTATATATGTCTACATGTGTGTGCCGAAAAACATGACCACAATTTTGAATTTTGAAACTTAAGTTTAATTCAAGTCCAAGAAGATGAATTTAGTATTAATGTATCCAACATTAACAGAGAAAGAAAAAAGGTCTAGAATGTTATGGCAATAGCTTGCATTAATTTCCCACACAGAAGCTTCTTTATTGGATTTTAAAGGAACACGTTGGCAATTTGCGATCTCACAGGAAACAACATGTAGCAGAGGCACAATTATCACGTCTTAGGCTCATGTCATTTAAAATTTGTGACTGATTATTTCTCTGGTGTTATTCCCATAGTAGATTTCAAGTTTTTCTACTTTTAAAAAAATCAGACAATTCAATGATTACTCTTGCTTGTCAACCATGAATTTTGGTCAAGAGTTTTTGTTTAACATCAACCTTGTTTCAAGTGTATCTGGACATGGTCTAGTAGTAAGGATGAGAAGTCACCATGTTTTTGTAGCAATTCGTCCTACAAAGTGGATTTGAAATAATACATTAATTTATTACTAGCAAATGTAGTGTACATTACATGCATATGATTTTCTCTTTTGTTACAAATAGATATTTGATGTTATTACACATTTCTTAGAATCATGTACATACAAAATACACATGAAATGTTATACCTCAAGTCCTTCTAATGCTCATGCATTAATAACTGGAAGGTGTATGTGGTATCCCATATGGACTGGTAAAACAACATTAGCCTTTTGTTAAAGTCAGAAACGGTACCATAAATGTAAACAAGTCAAGTGAATAAATTGCAATTATGCTCCTAGATAAACCTATAATATTTACACATAATCGTGGCAAGGACACTTGTTGTTACTATTTTTTTTCTCTTTAAACAAGGTGAACATTTGAAGTTACTTGGGACTTACATGTGTAGAAGTAGCAATTAGGTAAGCAAAATATGATTATAGCCAGACAAGAACTAGGTTTCCTCAAATTTGTAGGGAAACAGATTTGTGTCCTTGATCTTTTGTCAACCATAAAATCTATACGAAAAACACTTCACAAAAATAGAAATGAAACTGATGTTTCTCAATCAGGATGTTACGCTCGAAAGTAAGCGTAGGTCAAGCAAAAACATGAACACATACACATGTCACCAAACCAGTGATGTAGGCCCATCATAGGTGACCGACGAGAGGGTGATGTTCTCGGCCTACTTTCAGTAATGCCCATTGGGCATACCTGAGATCCAGAAAAATAAAAATAAAATAGAATAACGATGTAAATAGAATGAGTTTTAGAGTAAAATAATTTTTAAAAAAAAATGGAATAATAAAAATAATGAAAGTTTATAAAAAAAAAAAGAGAGTTTTGAAACAAGTAAATTTAAAAAGAAATGGAAATGGAGTGGAGGGCATAGGGAAGCACGTGCTTTCTTGTCAAGGGCGCAGAAGTTTGGTGAATGCTTTCAAGCGTTTGACAAAATGAAAGAGAGGGGACAGTTTTTCAGGAAAATTGAAGGCAGGTGGGTGAGAGTTGGTTCAGATTGGCAGGGGGCGTTTCAGTAGCTGTCATAGTCTCACCGAATGCATTAAACAATTCTCCCAGACCACGCAATGCTGACCAGCACGCCTCTAGCCTATGCCTGTACCTCGTGGAGCGTAGAACTGAAATCTTGCTATGAGAGTGCCGTGAGGAAGGATCTGACTTTTTGCAGCCGCTACAGGGTAGAGAAGTAAACTTATCTCAGAAAATCAGTGGCCTCCAGAGAGAGTTATGTGCGATTGCATCGCACGTGGGGGTGAACCCAAGGAGCCATGGGTGTCGATCCTGATGTTCTGGACATTGCAGCGACCACCACACCATGACCGGTCATGTGCAAAACCTCGTAGTCAGCAGAAGAACGAGATAAAGTTTTAGATTGGGCTATCTTGCCCTTTCTTTTTGGGAAGTCACCTCTGTCCAGGTGGCGGATCTAGCATAGAAGAAGCCCGATCAAACCTTGAGGCAAGTTTTGCAATGAGGCTGAGATCGTGTTCACCACTGTTCCTAGTTCTGGCCATGGGTTTGATATGGTGGTTGTAGATGAAGCTGCAAGATAGGGAGGTAGGCGTGTTACCCCCATGTTCATTGGGTGCTGTATGGTGTGTTCTTGTTCGGGATCCACAGCAACTGCCCGCATCATTAATTAGCTTGGCAGCAGGCATGTGCTGTAGTAGAAGTTTTGTTTGAGCGCTCCAACCAACGGGTTGTCCAACTTCATTGTTGTCTGTTCAGTACAGAATGCATCCTTAAACTCGAGTTTCTCCTTCAAGGTATTTGTTTTTCTGTATCGACTATGTGGCAGTGAGTTTGTTTTGCGGCTAAGGCCACACCCTTTTGCTTGTTCGTTGGGCATTCCAACTCCTCCTCCGAGTTGTCTGTCTAAATGTCAGCCGAGCCGTTTCTGAGTCATGGGTTGGCCCGTGGACTAGTTTGTTCCCACCGCCCTTTTGTGTCCGAATCTTCTTAATGTTATACGCAAAATTTACAATGATATTTTGCACTGGAGGTGTTCTCCCTATGAGAATACCCCTATCGGAAAACGAGACAGTGATCTCCTTAAGCACGTGCCAGAGAGGATGCAAACTCAGGTGAAATTTGCACTGTTCGCAATTGTGGGGTTTTGGGTCCTGGAGGAAACTGTTGGCCTCAAATGGCTGGTATGGTCCCTGTTCCTGATGACGAGAGGGTGAAGAATAGTGTGGGAGCCGAACAATGGAGCAGATCGGTTATGGAGCAGGACACTAATCGTCTCACTCTCGCCTACTTCGCCATTTCAGGCCTCGACATCCTCAATGCACATCTGTTGCTATGTTATTTTCTGTTAAGTGTCGAATGCACCCTCAAATTCGAGATTCTCCTACCAGATTTTTTTATCAAAATCGATTAAGTGACAGTGTGGCTGTTACCAGGAGACCTGATGAAATTTATTTACAAAGATTCTCTTTAGAGATCTTCTTGCTGTTTGATGTAACTCATGGAAGAGAACCTCATAGAGGCGGGCCTGTTTCATATCAGAATATTCATGAAACACAATTTACTCTGCTATTATATGAGCTTCTTCAGCGTGTCACCAAGCTGGCAAGCATAAAGTTTTCTGTTGGAATAATCACGCCTTTCAGGCTATAGCTGAAACGTTTGCACACCGAGATTTTGATCTTGTCCCCAAATCGATGAAGGAAAAGGTTGTGTATCATCACGGTAGATGCCTACCCGAGCCGGGGAGCGTGGTGTAATCATTATGTCTCGTGTCCGAGCTTCAAATCATTGGTTGGTTTGTAGCTGTTTTTCATGCGTGGTTGTGGCGCTAGCTCGAGCTCGCAAAGCACTTTGGGTTAAAGGCAAGCAACGGCATTGAAACAATCATATGCATATGGAGATGGCGTTTTAAACCAGGCATGTTAAATCTACTCCTTGTAATAGTTTTCTACCTTCTTTCAATATCTTGAAATGAATTTTCTTTCCTCTTGAATGGCGCCTAGACTAGATGTTTTCGTGGTTGTTTATATCACTGCCTGATTGTGTGGTTGTTCCTTTAAATCTTATTCCTATTTCGCTGATTTTGCTTGGAATGTTCCTTCCTCTCTTATAGCTTACTCTATTTCATATTTGTCTAAATGGGTTACTGCAATATTGAGTGATGCAGTCTAGTTCGTAGGGAAGGAAACATTATTGAGTTTTGTTTGCTTATATGACTTTCTTTTAAAAAGAATTCTGTGATGGTAATTATAATTGAAGGTTACTAAATAGAAGGTTAAGCCTACATACCTCTTTTGGTTGAATAAATACGCATTTCCTGTTTAGGGCTCTCCTGTTTTGCTAAAAGGTACATTAATAGTGACGTTGTGTTCTGAAACTTGTTTAAGCCTATGGGCATTCCTTACTTTATGTTTGATTAGAAAATGGCATTTGGGGTTTGTTTTAGAACTGTACATTGTTGACTGTTGTACCTAGTCTAGATGAGGGATAACCTGGCATCTATTTTGGCCTCCACGTGTTGAGAGTATTACTATACCTAATTCTTGATGTAAACTCTTGTATGATTAAAGCAAGGGGAAACATTGTAAGTTTAACTGAATGAAATCTCTACAATTTTTATTAAGGGTCGCAAGCAAGCTATTACTAGCTAGACTGAAACAAAAGTTGTAGGTGAATCCATGGTACTGGACTCGTGAACTCGTTTCCTGTTAGATGACAGCTGATTTCAGTGATAATATCATAGGTGGTTGTTATATTTATCTGTTTGATATTTGCTAAGACTTTTCCTCGATAAGCCCACATGGATCGGGTAAAATTTTCCATCTTCTATACCTTTGGCAAGGAGTTCATAGAACTTCTAGCCCTGACCGCACTGCGTAACCTTCCTGATAGCTATGTGCGTTGGTTCTTGTTTGTGCTTGTACTCGTGGTAAGGTCTTTTGAGCCTGGGGCATCGTTGGTGTTTTTCCCTCTGCGTATCGAATCCCTTTGTTTTCGAACTCGAATACCTTATACTTCAAACTTGGTTACTAAAAGGTCCCATTTTGTGGCCTTGTTAGGGAAATCAATTTTTATTTTAATGTTTATTAACATTGTCTGAATTATATAAAAATTATTAACGACTTTTGGGTTTAGTCTTCCCTTATATTATGTAGAGAAGTTGACGATTAGGATAGGGTTTGTTGGTAGAATAATGGCCCTTTCTGTGTCTCTTTCGTACGCTTTTGGAAAAGTGGATTTTGTTTTGGTTAACTAGTACTACGTTTTAAGAAATCCGATAAGGAGGTAGTGGTAAACTCCTTGGTTAAAACCAAAACTATAGTTGTGTTCTTTTAAGGGCATCGAACCCATATTACTTTGAAGCCCCCCCGGAAGAATTGGATAACGTCATTTTTGCTTCGCGCCTACGATCATAATTAGTACGCTTTGTCTTCTCTTGGACCCCTTTAGTTGGATGGAGTAAATTTTGGATTCCAATCACGTAACCCATAGCATTACATGAAGGAGATATCAACACTCTTGACTTTCTTGTTCCCAACCCATAAGGTCTTGCCTTGATTTATGTAATTTTGTTCTTACTAGTATTTGGACTTTCTCCTTGTTGGATGATTTAGTTTTCTCTCTCATGAGATTAATATTGGAGTTGTGAGTTGTGTTTTAATCCATTTCTGAATTTAGAATATTCCTTTCTTGATATTGTTAATTGTTAGCTTACTATTGCATTGTGTAGCCTTAACATGCTCAGTTCTTAACTGACTTTAGTTAATATTTGTGCGATGGATTATGTGAGTAGACTAGAAGAAAAGAGTGTAAAAGTTTCATCCGTACCATTATGAAGTTCCTTGTAAAAATGTCCAATGTGTTGTAAATTGTGTAACATTGCTTGTAAAGAGAGTTGATTTGACCTCTTGCCTTGTATTGTTTGGTAATGGTGAAATAAAGTGTCTTGTTCTTGTGTAGTTAAGCTTGAAATTATCCTTGTGAGAAATGGCTTTCAATCTTTACATTGATATGAGTATTGAAAAACTTTGATCTTGAGAATGAATTGTTAAGTTAAATCTTTCTAAGACTTAGCGACAATATTTTATAAGTAAAGTACAATGAGTCGGTTAACCCTTAAAGAAGCTAAACAAAAATAATAATTTTATATTCAACAAATATAAGTAAGGTGATCTTTTTGAAATCAAATGACTCCATGAGTGATCAAAATGAAAACATCCTTTGTGAAGTAAACATTTATAAATTGATACCCCTAGCTAAACTAGTGAACACTATCCCTTTGGGGTGAACTCTTAAACAAGCTTAAAGGAAAACAATGGTTAGTTTCTGGAAGATATTAAGATTTAGTAAGTAGGAGAAGACTTTAAGTGAACTACTCTACAGTGTTTAAGAAATTAACTTAGTTGGTGAGATGAATTTGTGCGAACCATATATTGATTCCTTCTGAAAACTTAAGTCATGAGCTAAAGGGTGTCTTACCAAAATAAATAAACCCTAACCATTTCTTACTGTGGCTTGCCCTAGCTGTGAGTGTGTCATGTGGTTGGACTTCCATGTTGTCTCGTCAAAAAGAAAAATAAATTGTCCTTGATAAGTGTGAATGTTTCCGTGCTGACCTTGTGGTCTTCCCCGTAACAAATGGTTCCAAGTGTTGGTTGTAACCTTGTGACGACATGTTGTGTCGTGTTGAGTCAAAGCAAGTCAAAAAAAAAAGTTATCCTGTATTTCACTGTGTTGTTCTTGTGTTGGTATTTTTGGTGTGTTACATTTTGGTATCAGAGCGTAGGTTCATGCTCTCGAACCTATGGGCCGGATTGGTGTTGTATGGTGATGTTGCATGGTGGTGGTGGGGTTACATGATGATACTGCATGATGATGATGATGTTGCATGATGATGATTTATATTGGAAGAGTAATGTGCTTTAAGCGTGATGTGATTATTGTCGTAATTGTGATATTGTGAACGCACGTGATGTGTATGTCACTCAGTGCGTATTTGTCATCATGTTGATGTGTTGGGGATGAGAGTATTCTCTCTCCTTCTTGTGGATTCTAGGAAGAATTCACGTGTAAATTATTGTTTGTGATGTGTGAAAAGAATTCTAATGTGGATGACATAGTGTTGGAGCATTGTGGCATATTGTGATATGTGGGTGTATCAATGTGTTGTATGACTAGTTGATGTTAAAAGAAACGAGTTGTATCATGATGTTTTTACCATGTTCTGAAGAAACGTGTGTACCACCTTGTTATGTTGCAATGTATGTTATGTTGTGATGTACTATGTTCATCGTATATATGAGTTGTGTAATATGTAATGCTTCATGTTGTGATTTTGGGTCATACGGTGAGTGTATGAACCCTATCGTATTGTGATTGCACCTTGGGTGCAGAATGTGGTAAAGTGATGTATTGCGCCCTGTGAATGTATAATTGTGATCTACCCCGTATACCTACCATACGTGAGACGTTATGGTAGCTATGTGTGTACCACCATGGTGTTAGTGATGTAGTTACATGTTATGTTGTGAGCCTTACACTAACCGACCCTGAGGGAGATCGGTAGAAGTGTATGTTGAGAGTGAGGAATGGTGTACCATGGGTCAATAACTCGAGCCAAAACTCGGTTTAGTAGATTACATGTGACTCTTTCCTCTCTCCCTATGTGGTTGTATGTATGCAACCTTAGTGTATCTATGACTATGTTTAGCCTTGTCGAAGGGTGGCGGGATTGATATATATATTTTACGAGCTGAGGCTCGATGTTCCGAGTGCCAGCAACTCGTTGAGTACCCCTTTGGTGGCCAGATAAGGCCACACAGTTATCGTAATGTGACATTATTATAAGTTGATTTTATTCGTAAATTGAGCTTTTTATTTTATTTTGCAAGGACCAGCATCTTTTCTTGATTGCAATGCTTTACAATTTTGGGCATTTCCGTGGTTTGTGGCACTAACATGGGGATTTGATACTAACTTTGGCCATTTGGTCATTTATTTTTGCTTGATTTTGGGGTCTTCTTTTAAATTGGGAATTTTTACCGCCTTGCCCAAGGCTTGTACTTTGCCACTTGGCACTTTGACTGGATTGTTGTGCTGGTTCTAATGTCGTGATGTGTGGAATAGGGTCATGGGATGCACCATGGATTGGTTGGACCTATGGACCCGCTTCGTTGTATGGGGGTACGCCCCAAGGGGTACATATGACTAGCGGGTTATTGAGAACTACGCGTTATTATGTCACTTGGGTTAGGAGTGTCCAAACTCGATGTGCCTTGGGCACAGAGAGACAACCGGCCTCCTTGAGGGAGGCAAAAGAGTTTGAGGGAGGCATAAGAGTTTGAGGGAGGCATAAGAGACTTGAGGGAGGCATAAGAGTTTGAGGGAGGCATAAGAGACTTGAGGGAGGCATAAGAGTTTGAGGGAGGCATAAGAGACTTGAGGGAGGCATAAGAGTTTGAGGGAGGCTTATGATATTTGTCTATATGGTTGATGTTTGGATATATGTTGAGTTATTGTGATGTTTGGTAGTGGTCTTTTGATGTATGTGTTACTCATGTCGATGATGGTTATGTGTTGTGATGTTGTGGACATGTCATTGATTCCCTTGTGGACACTATGTACCTGTAGCATGGTTTGTTGTTATGTGAGTCTTTCATTGATGCAAATTGAGGAAATGTCTGGTGGATTGTAGTACTCTTCTGTTGAGTATTTGGTAGGTCAGTCATTGATGTGTGATGAGTACCTATGTTATGGGAAGTGTGCCTATTCTTTTCCGTAATTTGAGTAACCTTTAGTGGTATAATACAATCTTGAAGTATATACTTGTGTACTTGTGAATCTGTAGGGTCTTGTGAACCTGATAGGGTGTTGTGTTAGCAGTTCATGTTGGGCACCCACAATAAAGAATAAACCAAAACTCTTCAATGATGAAATTTTAAAAAAGAATTAAACTAAGAATAATGCTAATGGAAAGAGACTAATGAAATAACAAACAAGAAAGAACTGCCAATCTTCACAGAACATTGAAAGTTAAAATTTCTACCAGATGTTCCTAAGGCTACCCTGTGGCCGTGCTTTAATCAGCTAGATTTTAAACCATAGGGTGTACTTTCTCCTGTACCTGTTCTTGGTTGCGAACCATTTCTTTTCCGTTGTATTATGTCGCATCGAGGACGATGCTTTCTTAAGGGGAGGAGAATGTAATGCCCCGCTGGGGCATACCTGAGATCCAGAAAAATAAAAATAAAATAGAATAACGATGTAAATAGAATGAGTTTTAGAGTAAAATAATTTTAAAAAAATGGAATAATAAAAATAATGAAAGTTTATAAAAAAAAAGAGAGTTTTGAAACAAGTAAATTTAAAAAGAAATGGAAACGGAGTGGAGGGCGTAGGGAAGCACGTGTTTTCTTGTCAAGGGCGCAGAAGTTTGGTGAATGCTTTCAAGCGTTTGACAAAATGAAAGAGAGGGGACAGTTTTTCAGAAAATTGAAGGCAGGTGGGTGAGAGTTGGTTCAGATTGGCGTGGGGCGTTTGATGGCATTTGTCAGCGTCAAGTCTCACCGAATGCATTAAACAATTCTCCTAGACCACGCAATGCTGGACCAACACGCCTCTAGCCTATGCCTGTACCTCGTGGAGCGTAGAACTGAAATCTTGCTATGAGAGTGCCGTGAGGAAGGATCTGACTTTTTGCAAGCTACGGGGGTAGAGAAGTAAACTTATCTCGTAAAATCGGTGGCCTCCAGAGAGGCGAGTTATGTGCGATCGCTTTGCCACAGGCGAACCTTCCAGGAGCCATGGGTGTCGATCCCGATGTTCGGGCGTTGCGCGACCACCTGACCATGACCAGCTTGTTGCAAAATCTCGTAGCTGTAGTAGAAGAACGAGATAAAGTTTTAGATTGGGCTGTCTTGCCCTTTCTTTTGGGAAGTCGCCTCTGTCCAGGTGGCGGATCTAGCATAGAAGAAGCCCGATCAAACCTTGAGGCAAGTTTTGCAATGAGGCTGAGATCGTGTTCACCACTGTTCCTAGTTCTGGCCATGGGTTTGATATGGTGGTTATAGATGAAGCTACGAGATAGAGAGGTAGGCGTGTTACCCCCATGTTCATTGGGTCTTTGTATGGTGTGTTCTTGTTCGGATCCACAAAGAATCGCCCGCATCATTAATTAGCTTGGCAGCAGGCATGTGCTTTGTAGTAGAAGTTTTGTTTGAGCGCTCCAACCAACGGGTTGTCCAACTTCATTGTTGTCTGTTCAGTACAGAATGCATCCTTAAACTCGAGTTTCTCCTTCAAGGTATTTGTTTTTCAGTATCGACTATGTGGCAGTGAGTTTGTTTTGCGGCTAAGGCCACACCCTTTTGCTTGTTCGTTGGGCATTCCAACTCCTCCTCCGAGTTGTCTGTCTAAATGTCAGCCGAGCCGTTTCTGAGTCATGGGTTGGCCCGTGGACTAGTTTGTTCCCACCGCCCTTTGTGTCCGAATCTTCTTAATGTTATATGCAAAATTTACAATGATATTTTTGCACTGGAGGCATTCTCCCTATGAGAATACCCCTATCGGAAAACGAGACAGTGATCTCCTTAAGCACGTGCCAGAGAGGATGCAAACTCAGGTGAAATTTGCACTGTTCGCAATTGTGGGGTTTTGGGTCCTGGAGGAAACTGTTGGCCTCAAATGGCTGGTATGGTCCCTGTTCCTGATGACGAGAGGGTGAAGAATAGTGTGGGAGCCGAACAATGGAGCAGATCGGTTATGGAGCAGGACACTAATCGTCTCACTCTCGCCTACTTCGCCATTTCAGGCCTCGACATCCTCAATGCACATCTGTTGCTATGTTATTTTCTGTTAAGTGTTGAATGCACCCTCAAATTCGAGATTCTCCTACCAGATTTTTTTATCAAAATCGATTAAGTGACAGTGTGGCTGTTACCAGGAGACCTGATGAAATTTATTTACAAAGATTCTCTTTAGAGATCTTCTTGCTGTTTGATGTAACTCATGGAAGAGAACCTCATAGAGGCGGGCCTGTTTCATATCAGAATATTCATGAAACACAATTTACTCTGCTATTATATGAGCTTCTTCAGCGTGTCACCAAGCTGGCAAGCATAAAGTTTTCTGTTGGAATAATCACGCCTTTCAGGCTATAGCTGAAATGTTTGCACCGAGATTTTGATGCTGTCCCCAAATCTGATGAAGGAAAAGGTTGTGTATCATCACGGTAGATGCCTACCCGAGCCAGGAGCGTGGTGTAATCAATATGTCTCGTGTCCGAGCTTCAAATCATGGGGTTGGTTTGTAGCTGTTTTTCACTGCGTGGTTGTGGCGCTAGCTCGAGCTCGCAAAGCACTTTGGGTTAAAGGCAAGCAACGGCATTGAAACAATCATATGCATATGGAGATGGCGTTTTAAACCAGGCATGTTAAATCTACTCCTTGTAATAGTTTTCTACCTTCTTTCAGTATCTTGAAATGAATTTTCTTTCCTCTTGAATGGCGCCTAGACTAGATGTTTTCGTGGTTGTTTATATCACTGCCTGATTGTGTGGTTGTTCCTTTAAATCTTATTCCAATTTCGCTGATTTTGCTTGGAATGTTCCTTCCTCTCTTATAGCTTACTCTATTTCATATTTGTCTAAATGGGTTACTGCAATATTGAGTGATGCAGTCTAGTTCGTAGGGAAGGAAACATTATTGAGTTTTGTTTGCTTATATGACTTTCTTTTAAAAAAGAATTCTGTGATGGTAATTATAATTGAAGGTTACTAAATAGAAGGTTAAGCCTACATACCTCTTTTGGTTGAATAAATACGCATTTCCTGTTTAGGGCTCTCCTGTTTTGCTAAAAGGTACATTAATAGTGACGTTGTGTTCTGAAACTTGTTTAAGCCTGTGGGCATTCCTTACTTTATGTTTGATTAGAAAATGGCATTTGGGGTTTGTTTTAGAACTGTACATGGTTGACTGTTGTACCTAGTCTAGATGAGGGATAACCTGGCATCTATTTTGGCCTCCACGTGTTGAGAGTATTACTATACCTAATTCTTGATGTAAACTCTTGTATGATTAAAGCAAGGGGAAACATTGTAAGTTTAACTGAATGAAATCTCTACAATTTTTATTAAGGGTCGCAAGCAAGCTATTACTAGCTAGACTGAAACAAAAGTTGTAGGTGAATCCATGGTACTGGACTTGTGAACTCGTTTCCTGTTAGATGACAGCTGATTTCAGTGATAATATCATAGGTGGCTGTTATATTTATCTGTTTGATATTTGCTAAGACTTTTCCTCGATAAGCCCACATGGATCACGTAAAATTTTCCATCTTCTATACCTTTAAGCAAGGAGTTCATAGAACTTCTAGCCACGACACTGCGTAACCTTCCTGATAGCTATGTGCGTTGGTTCTTGGTTTGTGCTTGTACTCGTGGTAAGGTCTTTTGAGCCTGGGGCATCGTTGGTGTTTTGCCCTCTGCGTATCGAATCCCTTTGTTTTCGAACTCGAATACCTTATACTTCAAACTTGGTTACTAAAAGGTCCCATTTTGTGGCCTTGTTAGGGAAATCAATTTTTATTTTAATGTTTATTGACATTGTCTGAATTATATAAAAATTATTAACGACTTTTGGGTTTAGTCTTCCCTTATATTATGTAGAGAAGTTGACGATTAGGATAGGGTTTGTTGGAAGAATAATGGCCCTTTCTGTGTCTCTTTCGTACGCTTTTGGAAAAGTGGATTTTGTTTTGGTTAACTAGTACTACGTTTTAAGAAATCCGATAAGGAGGTAGTGGTAAACTCCTTGGTTAAAACCAAAACTATAGTTGTGTTCTTTTAAGGGCATCGAACCCATATTACTTTGAAGCCCCCCCGGAAGAATTGGATAACGTCATTTTTGCTTCGCGCCTACGATCATAATTAGTACGCTTTGTCTTCTCTTGGACCCCTTTAGTTGGATGGAGTAAATTTTGGATTCCAATCACGTAACCCATAGCATTACATGAAGGAGATATCAACACTCTTGACTTTCTTGTTCCCAACCCATAAGGTCTTGCCTTGATTTATGTAATTTTGTTCTTACTAGTATTTGGACTTTCTCCTTGTTGGATGATTTAGTTTTCTCTCTCATGAGATTAATATTGGAGTTGTGAGTTGTGTTTTAATCCATTTCTGAATTTAGAATATTCCTTTCTTGATATTGTTAATTGTTAGCTTACTATTGCATTGTGTAGCCTTAACATGCTCAGTTCTTGCGAACTGACTTTAGTTAATATTTGTGCAGATGGATTATGCGAGTAGACTAGAAGAAAAGAGTGTAAAAGTTTCATCTGTACCATTATGAAGTTCCTTGTAAAAATGTCCAATGTGTTGTAAATTGTGTAACATTGCTTGTAAAGAGAGTTGATATGACCTCTTGCCTTGTATTGTTTGGTAATGGTGAAATAAAGTGTCTTGTTCTTGTGTAGTTAAGCTTGAAATTATCCTTGTGAGAAATGGCTTTCAATCTTTACATTGATATGAGTATTGTAAAACTTTGATCTTGAGAATAAATTGTTAAGTTAAATCTTTCTAAGACTTAGCGACAATATTTTATAAGTAAAGTAAAATGAGTCGGTTAACCCTTAAAGAAGCTAAACAAAAATAATAATTTTATATTCAACAAATAAATGTAAAGGTGATCTATTTGAAATCAAATGATTCCATGAGTGATCAAAATGAAAACATCCTTTGTGAAGTAAACATTTATAAATTGATACCCCTAGCTAAACTAGCGAACACTATCCCTTTGGGGTGAACTCTTAAACAAGCTTAAAGGAAAACAATGGTTAGTTTCTGGAAGATATTAAGATTTAGTAAGTAGGAGAAGACTTTAAGTGAACTACTCTACAGTGTTTAAGAAATTAACTTAGTTGGTGAGATGAATTTGTGCGAACCATATATTGATTCCTTCTGAAAACTTAAGTCATGAGCTAAAGGGTGTCTTACCAAAATAAATAAACCCTAACCATTTCTTACTGTGGCTTGCCCTAGCTGTGAGTGTGTCATGTGGTTGGACTTCCATGTTGTCTCGTCAAAAAAAAAAAAATTGTCCTTGATAAGTGTGAATGTTTCCGTGCTGACCTTGTGGTCTTCCCCGTAACAAATGGTTCCAAGTGTTGGTTGTAACCTTGTGACGACATGTTGTGTCGTGTTGAGTCAAAGCAAGTCAAAAAAAAAGTTATCCTCTATTTCACTGTGTTGTTCTTGTGTTGGTATTTTTGGTGTGTTACATACACCGATTTGTGGCTCTTTATATAGGCATGTGCGGTCAAGCATCGACATTTTGTGGTTGATTCATTTCAGTTCAAGATCTCTGTCATATCCCGCCTCAAGATTCTTGCAAATTCTTGTGTCTTTGCATATCATATTTTGGATGTTGTGTTCAAGCGATAATGCATCCATATGATAAGATTTAAAAAAATGTATCTATCGGTGCCACTGATGGCTCCATTGATTAGAAAGAAAATATTTTATAAAAGCACACTTACTCGACTTACTATACACGCACTTCGATGGGACCGATGACAACCGACCGTAATTTTTAGTAATCGGGTTCGACTACCATGTAATCCCCACCACCATATATTTGTTCGCTCTGGTAACAAATGGAAATAATGATCTATATTGAGCTATCAAAACTCCATTAAAGATTCTAAAACCATAGAGGAAATACCAAGATTCAACACAAATTAGAACTCCACACAACAATATTATATTACTGCAATGTGGTACACTAATGTCTCAGTTAGATATCACTCCATTATACAGGTGGTTTCAACAAACCAATAATAGTAATAATAAAGCACTACTATTCTTTTATTACTCTAACTTACTAACCACCCATATGTAACCTTAACACTAACCGGTACATTTTGCAATGCATAAATGCAAAACTATATGCTAAGTACTCAACCATAGGTGCCTAACAATTTTAACGTGTAAAACATAATTTTTTAGATTACAAATCTTGTTTTGAAATCATAATCTTTGTTAAACCTATTTGCCAACAATTTTCTTTCCAAATTTTCTTTTTCTAATTTCAAAGAAAGCACCAGTTATATTACCTTATTCCTTCCTAGATCTGAACCTGCAATGATAGTAGATGATGAATCTATAATTGATAAAAAAAACTACATCAAAATGGAAAAACCATACAAATTCTAAAAGAGTGAAAGAGACAAATCCCCATCTTCATTAATCTAAAAAATCCAATCAAGAGCTTTTAATATTCCTTCGCAATTTAGATAATAATTACAAATCGCCCTTACAGAGTGCCCTTGCATGGAGAGCAAGACTAAAAGGAGAATCTAACCTAAGGTATGTACTACTTGTTTCAAAATAACAAGGGCAAGACATGTCTTATTTACAATTTCTTTTATAATATTGGGACCTTTAAAATAAACTACATCCGGCTTCGTTGACATGGGGAAAACAATTTTCAAGCGTTTCATCAATCATTGTTGTTGCATGTTGAGGTGACACAATAGGTTTCGAGAGACTGTATGATCTCGAGCTCATTGTGTGTCACCTCTGCTATGGGTGCATGTATCTAAAAATTATAAAATATGTCTCCACAACCCCATTAAGGTGCAAAAAATAGAGGGTACATCGATCAAGCTCCGCACTTGTAGGTAGACCCCACGACCGGTGTGCACTACGTCTAGGAAACACAGTAGTATATAACCTGTAAAAAATAGACAACACGTTGGATAACTATACAAGTACCTATTAAAGTTCCCCCTCAGCCACGAAACGGTGCATGGTGGAACCAACTGGAAAAAGAAACACGTGTACTGAAACAAGTCGTAGGTCATCCTAAAGCAGCTAGAATATGTGGGTTTCAAAATAGGCATGATTTTTATAAATTAGGGGGAAAAATATAGTAATAATTACAAAAACAAGATAATGAGTATATTAAAATAAATGTATCTAGGTGAATGATTTTGTTGAATTCTCTATCAATTTTCTATTGATTTGTAGTAAATAGAATTATTTAACTATGTGATTGTGTTAGTCCCACAAATAAGTACGGTTAGTATAGACTTCGTGTTTTTTTAATATGTTTGAAAATGATGTTATTTAAGAGTACAATCCATAGGTACACGAAACTCGTTTCATTTTTAAAGACAAATAGAATAGCTCAAATGCTTTTTAGACCAAATATCTAAACGACACCTAAACAAATTCCCAAAGATAGTGTTAACCATGAGAGGGGCTTACCAGATTTTGGTGTCACATGGGCTATGTGAATAATAACATATTTTGTATAAGATTTGGCAAATACAAACAAAAAGCTCGATATATGTATGTATGTATGTATGTATGTATGTATGTATGTATGTATGTATGTATGTATGTATGTATGTATGTATGTATGTATGTATGAGCCAAGTAGTTGTCTCAAATTAGCTCTGGGCTCAAAGGTGATGCCATTGTTATAACAAATCCCAGTTGTGTTTATATATTATGGCAGCCATGACAAAGACCCTTGCTTTAAATGAAAACAAAGGATGGGGATATTCCTGAAAAGCACCTTTCTAAAACACAAGAACTCTCCCACTGCATTGCAACTAAATAAAACCATCCTTTCCTCTCAGAAAAACACTGGCACATTATTTGAGGCATCCTTACAATTTCTTTCCAAGACCAAACATTGCCTCTCCTCCTTCCAAACTTAAGCTCAAGCTCAAACACAATCATGTCCTTCAAATGGTCCCCATCTACAATTGGTGTTGCAAGTAGCACCCTTTCTTCAGATACAAACAAACTTGGTCTATAGTGAGGGAAATGGTCTCTTCGTATCTTACAGGTAACAACACAAAATGCACAGTACCACAATCTTGATTGTTATAAATTCTCACACCCAACACAGGTTCATATGAAATTAAGAAGAAAAAATTGTTGTTGAAGACAACGGGTCCATAGAAGAAACAATCTCTCAATCGTGCCACAATCCTCCAAGTCCCTAGAGAAGAATCATAAATTTCTATAGTACCATTGCCTACATTAACTCCATATATATTAGCACCTGAAACCACTTTGTACCCTTGTTGTCATCCGCAACTAGAATGCCCCGGGCATAAATATAAAAGTGCCATTCATTAAGTTGAGCTGATAACATCTGAGGAAGCTTGAAGGAGGTTCCGGCATTTAGTGGATTACATACCCTTGAAACATGACACAAACAAAATAAGATTATCCCTCGATGTGAATCTTCAAACCATACCCAATCAAAGCATGATAACCACAAAAAGTAGAGAATTTTCCATGTTCTACTGTAAAATTTGTATCTTAGCCAATGATGACCACGATCATGATTTACAAGTATCCATGGATGTTTGTTCCTTGTTTCGCTGTAATGCCTAAAGAATATGGTGGAAGCCATGAGTGTTTTCCATTCCTTAGAAACTAGAGAGAACTTGCATATGGATTCTAATGGAAGCCGAGAAATATGTTTTCCCAAACATCTTGAGGCAGTGAATGATCCCACAGAACATGATTTCCATGTTGCTCCTCATTCTTTGACATTAAATCATCATCCATTTCTAGGATTTCTTTTTCCTTCTCTCAGTGACAGTGGAAATTTAAGGCAAAGAAAATTCAGTGGCAACTGATGATGCTAAAGAGTAGCACACAACAAGCACACAACCCGAGCAAGGAGTTGTAGGCTAAATGGCCAGGCATGGTTTCAGTGCCTACATTGGAAATAAACTAAAAAAATATTACAAATTTTAAGAAAAACAATAAAGCTTATGATTACATATATACAATGCCAATCTATTGATAAGTGAATTGTATAGACAATGTTAATGACCAATATTTGAGGCCTCATCCATTTTACGAGATAATAGTCATGACGAAAACTACTCTAATAGCTTCCTTAGAACCTAGAGTTAGATATTAGTTTCTTAAAATACATTTTGTGTTTTGTGAAATGTAGTCTTGTGTAAAATTCTGCTTTCACATGGTGATGTCTATGACCAAAGTAAAATCTCATCTGTTAACAATTTAACAACACTCTTGTGTGAATATGATTATCTTGTTCTCTTTAGTGCACAAATTTTTACTATGTATTTATATATTCTGTAAGATCAAATTAGGGCCTTATTGACATGGAAAACACCACATAAAGAATATCAAAAGTCAATTAAAGAGACAAACCCTCAAGTGACCCACAAAAGAAAGAGACAATCATACGAGTGCAATTCTCGCAATATATCTATAATAAGAGAAAATCATGTTCATTACTAATACATATGCAACGTTATTTCAAAAATATATATTTAATACTAGAGTATATCATAATAGTAATATTTTAGGAGTAATAATAAAAGCACACATTTGGAATAAAAAGATGAAGCAGTTGAACTTTAATAGACGAATATAAATACCAAAAAAATAAATAGAATTTAAGACAAATATAATGATCTTGACCACCATTACAAAGAAAGCTAATAAAAAACTATCGACCATATATCTTTATTTTATATCTCAAAAATATTTCAAGTATTTTGTTTACTTTTATGTTGTTGATGATACAAAACAAATTAAGAATTGGTATAGTCATTCTCTCCTATTGATACCTAAGATTCATTCTTAATATATGTATGAATCATGATCGGGTAAGAATGGCTTCCTAAATTTCTCTTAACACATTGAATTCGTAATTTTAAGTAACTACTCATAAATAGTCATGTAGCTCACAAATACTTACACATATTATGGCTAGTATTTATTATAAATCCACCACCATCGCAATGTCACAATCAAGTAAGTGTTATAAGAAGTGAGAGCTATCTAAATTGCATAAAGAAAGCAAATAACCTATGAAAAAAAAAAGATACCTAAAATATCGATTAATTTTCATATGGCATATTGTGTTAGTCAAGTTCATTCTTTCGTTTTAAAGTGTATAAATTTTAATTAATGGGCGAAAAAAATTACCTTAAAAAGACAAAGATTGTTTGGTATTATAAGACAATGATAATGTCAAAGGACTGGACAAAGTGACGATTTCTTTTATAATAAAAAAGATAGTAGCGCATTGTTTGGCATTATAAGATGATGACAACGTGAAATAACGGACAAATGAATAATATAAAATAGGACCTCCCTATTTTAGTGAATGGATTGGTAAAATATGCATCGAATTCATAGTCGACTACAAACATGGGCACTACAACCAAAATGAAGGTAAGTTGAGCATTCAAAAAAATGCCACACTGGGAATTTACAAAAGCACATATGCATATCATAACCGGGAGGCACGAGTATTACAAGAAGGCTCATAACCAAAGTTTGGCGTCAAGTAACAAATTCACAAATATTAAACTGATTCCTCAAGTACACCTTTTCTATGCGAAAGTGCAATTATTTAAAGAACAGAAAAGCTAAACATTACTATTGCGAGAAGCAATAAAAAATATAGGCATACCCAGACAACATGAATTAAAAAGGAACAACATCTGTAAACCATAAACAAAGCTTAAAAAAAACATCCGTAAACCATCATAAAAACAATTACAAGAACAACACCTACCAAATAAAAAAATGCCTCAAATCCATGCAAGGAAACTAAGCAAGCCTACACAGTGCACAAAACAATCTCATTCACATGCCAGAGTCCAAAACACACGCAATGTCACCCACAAAATCACACCCCACAAGCTGAAACCGTCATTACGATCCACAAAATTATACGAAAAGGTCTAATATCTCATAGTTGGTTATAGATACAAACAAAGCCAAGAAAAACAACCGAAATTTTCCCTTAGATATGATGAATTTTCTCTCAGAACTTATCCGTAAAAATTATATTAAAATGAAGAAATATAATTGCTACTATTTTAAGAAGAACAAATTCCTTAACATTCTCGCTTTCTCGCATCGTTTATGTTTGACAGAACTATAAATTCTTGTCCGAAAACCCTTTATTTAAAACAAAATGTAATCATCGGTGTTTCAAGAACGAGAAGAAAAATCAAAGGCAAAGCATTGTACCAATGCAAGAGTATCCACAAGAAAAGGTCGCTTTTCATTCGACTCAACAAGTCGCAAGATCTGCTGCGCACCCACTCACCGAATACGCCCAATTTTTCCTTGATTGACCGACATCGGCGTTGGAGGAAAGAGACCGAAAATAATAAGAGGGTTTACACGCCTGTTGTGCAACCTTATCTCAAGAAGGAGCGTTGCATGATGAAACAGAGGACAGAAGCAACAAGTGTTGCAAGGAAAAAAAGGCAACAGTAAAGCAAATACGTGTCGAGGCTCCACATAAACAAACACCACCCACCTACACAAAGACCGCACCACCAGCCAATGGGAAGAACAAAAAACCAACACGTGAACAACGGAACATAACGGGTTGGGAATAAGGACGAGACGAAATTTTGGGAATGTCTCCCACAAAAAAAAAAAAAATAAAACGCCTACGACGTAAAAAAAAATTGTGGACAATAATATTATTTTTTAAAAATTGAAATAATGAGTCCAACATCTTTATTTAGTTATTTTTAAAAAAGGTTAGTAGATAAAATAATAAACACATTTGAAGCGTGAAGGGCGGGTGATGCGCGAATTAGCAGGAACTTGACAAGGTCATAACTTGAGTTTCGAGTGTCCGTTTGAGTCCTTTTTTTTGAAACCACGTGTTTCATGAGATGAACGCAGTGGCAACCCGACCTACTGGTTGGGGTAAGTTTTCGACACGCTTTGGGCCCTAAATCTGCCATCTTGAGGCCGAAAATTAGGATTTAAGTTATAGTTCGGTTTTTCCTATTTTTGAGCATTAGTTAATTTTAGTCTATTAATTGCATTATGAGTTAGAAAGTTGGCAATTCCTCTAATTTAGGGATGTAGAAGATGCGTGGCAATTTTTGTGCCCGTAGGAATAAGCATGCGAACTTACTAAGAATAACAGGTTCTAGTAAACTGCTAAAAATAGTAATTTTTGCCACCTAGAGTAGATTTAGTCAAAGTTAGCTAGAGTTTACTTGGCAACTCGAGTTGGGAGTTGTTTTCCTATTTAGGAAACATTGTAATTCATTATTTGATAACAAAGAAGGAGATCTATTTTCTTTTGGAGTTCATAATATTTGCAGCATATCTGGTTTGTTCTTAATTTGGCTACATTAGTGAGTATTTTTCAAAGGAAGATGCGTGACGGTAAGAAAGGAAGTTTAGTCTTTGCAACCATATCTTTCCTCGGATAAGGAAGCAGCACAGTACCAAATGCAGGTTTGTCAAACAGAAACTACGTGGATTTTCCATTGTAGATAACCATGAAATACATTAGATTAGCTATATAAATTGAAGTGGCTTTCACATCCTCCCATCATAATAATAACAATACATGATTCCAATTATATCACAGTAGAGAAGTAAAGAGAAGAGAAGAGGAGATAATATGAAAATGGCTCGAAAGGAAAGCATTGCATTTGTACTGGTTTTGGCATTGGTGGCGTTATTGTTATTGGGTGTCCAACCTGCTGCTGCTGCGAGCGGAAAGGGAAACTATCCAGGTACTATTGATCAGCTAATTGTTTGTTGTTCATAATATAATATATATTTCTTCTAATATAATAAATAATGTGATGTTGTCTGGTTTAAGCAGAGGGATGCATAAGAAAGGAGCCATGCCCAATAGATGCAGGCGCTGAGTGCAAGATGCATAAGATACCAGTTCTACCCTGCTCTTGCTCTGAAATCAAGAGATGTGATCCTCATGCAAGCGGCTGCATGGAAACCACCATTGCAGGTCTTCGTTCCTGTGGCTTCTGAATCATCCTCCATACTATTACTTACTAAATAAATAAATGATTTGGCTTATGCGGCCAACATCATTGATAATGTCTCAAACTATAATAAGTACGCCTTGTTATTACTCTTTAACAAGGGACTTCCTCTGCAATTTGCAGCACTTCATTTTCATAACATGTTTAATTATTTCCAGCACTTAATATTACCAGTCAAAGATGTAAATTTATTTACATCTGCTGTTCATCATTGCAATTGCTTCTTGGATTTCTTAGTTGTATTGATAAACAGAATGGGTAATATGATCACACTGAAATTCATTTGAATGACTTGATAAAATGATCACATTTCAATGTCGTCTCTGAATGTTACGCGGTAGTGTCTGAAAGACGTCTCTATTACATTTCAAGCAAAGTCTCCTGAAGAATTTTGAGCAGATTTGAAGCTCAAACAAGATGTAACTGGGGAAAGTCATGTGATCCCGTTCGGAAGCATTAGTTTGAGTTCACTTTAAGATCGATTTGTGATCTCCAGTTCATGGGAGTCTGTCACAATAAGAAACTCTTCATGAAATTCTCTCCCACAATCTTCAAAATTCATCCACATTTTTGAAAATTTGAAGCGATTGGTAAATGGATAATGGCTTGCTATGTCAAATTATATAGAAACAAGTTATGCCTAATCAATTTCCTAGGGTCTTTACTCTAGAATTTTATGGGCAATTATTTTTAGTTGATGATCGTGTTTCATAGGAAGTAAACTATTGTTCCTATTTGCATTGCCTTTAAATTTTGGGGCCATCAATATCTTTTGTGCATTCACATAGAATATTTGATTCTCAAATTTTTCAAAATGTTAGAACTCTTTGTTAACATAAAACAAAGAAAAGAAAACAAAAAAGAGCACAAAGTAAAAAAACCACTAAATATTAAATTTTAACTCTCTAGACTAACAAAATATATCTTGAATTTTTAAACCGTATTATAAATAATTATTGTTCTCCAATTATTCTATTCAGTAGTTAGGGAAAAATTATGAATTTATTTAATTCTTCATTTGGATAAAAACATGTTTCTAGTAAAGATGTCAATACGTGAAATTGCATAGTTTCTAAATGTTGTAGTATTTATTAAGGTCATAAAATTGAGGTTGTTCATTAGAATTAGTGTTATTGTGGTTATACTATCATGTGACTTAGAATAGGGGACACACTTATCCCAAAATATGATACTACATCCACTCAAGCATGAAATATTCATTGTTGAGAAGAACTTAAAGGGTTTTATGAGGTTAGCGTGAGGTATTCAAACATATGCAAGTTTCCCTAACTAGAAGGGTTGTGAAGAAGACTCTATGAATGCATCCACGTGGTCCATTTCTATCATGGGCTTGCATCTCCAATGAGGACAATGACATGGTTGATGGAATATTTCGTGTTCTGGAGGGAACCGTGAACATGGTAAACATGTGGTTCCTTATGCATTACCCATAGATTTATGATTTTCCTAAGTATTTTTTAGTAGAGAGGGTCTATCTCCCTCTTGGGGCGTGGAAAATGTGGACGTCGTTAGAAACAACTTGAGGCTTTCCTCCTTTTGCGTGTGTGTCATATGAAGTCTCTATGCCTCTTCACCATTATCCTTTGGGTGGTCAAATTATTGCATCATTTCCACTGACTTCCCAATCCACAACATCTTATCGATATGTCTAAGGCCCTCAAGTTGCCTTTTAGGATAACATGTCCACTTCATGTTATTCCCCTCATAAGGGTATCACTCAAAGACTAATTAGTGTTATCTTCTATTGTTTTGATGGAAGAGTCTGCATCATCAATGCAAAACCATAAATTTATTTCCTCATCCCGGATATCTCACATTATCGTGTATGCATGTAGTTGCGGTATTATATTTATGTGCTAGGAGGTCACTACTAGAAAGAGGGTTGTAATTTTCTCACAATGTTATCCACAAAATAATCAAAATGTGGATAACATTAGGTTGAAACAAAACACATATAGAAGCATCTTGAAGATAAATTTGGGAAGAAGAACAAGTTGTGGGTGGAATATAGACAACCCGAATCCTACATTATCTCGGGGTTAGGAAGGTGTAAAACGAAAATCTAGATTCGGGTTTCTGGAAGATAATGGGTAGGACATCAGTGGACCATTTAGTAAGAAAAACCAAAATGATGATTATGTGACCCAACTATGAGATCTAACTATAGGAAAACTATAATATGACTTTAGTTTTGAGAACTAAAAAATAAGTATTAATTAATTAATAAGGATTATTTTTTTATTAAGGTTAAATAGTTTTTTGAAAGGGACTATACCCTTGTACAAAGCAGTGCTCAAATGCCAGATTTGACAATTCAGTATTACAAAAAGAGATCAAAATCAAGATATAACGACAAAGCCCAACAACAGAGAAGAATCTCAAGATCACAGCCAAAACCAAAGCAAACAAACAGCTAAATAACAACTACTCTGTAGTAGCACAACAGGCCAATAGCCTAGATGTAGTGATGATAACACACAACAGGACAAGACTCATGCCTTGTCCGAGACAACAAAGGGTTTAGATCCCTTCTTTTTCCTATCCACTACCTTCCATTCCTCATTTCCTTCTTCCACTGAGATTGGAAGAACAACTTCAATTGATTTGATAGGGATGTGGCCCGCAACAAGGAGTGTCAAATCTATCGATGAATCCATATTCTGAGGAGAGGAGCTTTCTTCTCAGAAGTTTTCTCATCTTGCGTGAGTTCTACAATCGGGTCAGTATGGGGATTGATTGTTAGATGTTCAGGAAGGGAATCCTTCCACCATGTAGGTTTGATCTTTTGTTTGGAATATTCACAATCCTCTAAAATATGACCAATTTGAAAACAATGTCGACATCTGAAAGCAAGACCTTCGTAGTCCAATCTCTGCGCCCAGATTCTATCTCCAATTTGCAGATTGATTTCTGTTGGTAAATCTTGAGAGGTATCAAGATCTACAAGGATTCAAGCATAAGTAGTATGTACCTGAACAAAGGTCTTATCATCAACTTTTACACATGATCCAAGAGCATCACCTATGGCAAGCAAACACGATCTATTCCAGAGCTGAAGTGGGAGTCCTGGCAAACGAACCCAAACATTATTGTTATTTCTAATCACATTATATAATATTGAGAATGTATTCACTAATATTATAGAATTTTACAATTATTACAAAATTTTATAATATAAGATTATAGTGTTATTTAAATAATTTTAATAATATATTATCTAATATTTAATATTATTAAATTTTTGCACTATCATATAATACAATTTGGTCTTATAGCTTGGCTAAAGTTACCTACACTTTCCGCACCATTAAAAAAATTCCTTTCGAATTTTCACCATCAAAACTTATAATAGCTTCAAACATTGCAAGTGATGTGTTGAGTAAAGAAACTCTCTTCATAGAAAACATTGCACAAATATTTCATTCGAAATTTTTAAATGTTATGAAATACTTTCTCATTTCTCTTAATATTATAAATGAGCTTCACCTACATAATTGATGCATTCAAATGGAATGTCCTTTTGAACACAAAATATTTAATACTCAAAATATTCAAAAAAGTTAACATACCTTAATAATTATGTGAAATGAAAACAACAAAGAGTGAGAGTAACAAGCCTTTCAATATAAACTTTTAAGTTTAACTCTCGAGACTAACAAAATATATAATCGAATTTTTGAACTATATAAACAGCTTTACTAATAATATTGTTATCCAATTCTTCCAATGAGTAGTTAATTTAAAGTTTAGTAAAGGGAAAAATTATGAATTTACGTAATCCTTCATTTGTATAAGAACATGTTTCTAATAAATATGTCTTATGTAGTTTATAAATGGTCTAGCATTGTTTAAGGTCATAGAATTGAGTTGTTCATTATAATTAGTGTTATTGTGCTTTTATTTATCGTCGACTTAGAATAGAGGAAACACTTATCCCAAAATCTTATACTACCTTCACTCAAGCATGAAATATTCATTGTTGAGAAATACTTAAAGGGTTTGGTGAGGTTGAATTTTTCTTTTTAGAAGGGGGCATAGTGGAAAATGACATTAGCGTGAGGTATTCAAACATATACTTTCCCTAACTATAAGGGTTGTGAAGAAGACTCTACGAATGCATCCACGTAGTCCTTTCCTATTATGAGCTTGCATTTCCAATTAGGACACTAACATGGTTGATGGAATATTTTATGGTCTAGAGTAAACCACGACCATGGTCAACATGTGGTTGCTAATGCATTACCCATAGATTTACAAATATTGTTGCTTTCATATTTTCTTTATTATTTTTTGGTTGTGAAGAAATGATTGATGATTTTTGTGAGCATTTTGAATTAGTTTAATGTAATTATTTAAGTAAAAAAACCTTTCCCACACCTCTATGATTTTGATTTATTTATTTTTTCTTTTAATCAAATAAAAATTATTGTTTCTCTTCTGTAGAATCTTTTCATGCTCTTATAAAAATATATCATCTATATGCATTAATGTAAGTAGATTTTAATTTTGTTTTCATGGTTTTATACAAAGAATTATTTCTAATATAATAAAAATATAGTTATACTATATATATTTTAGAGGTATTATCAAATAAGATATATGTATTTGTTATCATGCAGGGGATACACATGGCTAAATTATTTTAGCAAACATTTAACTATTTATATTTTTCTCCAATATTCATTACAAATGGCAGTAAATCAGGTAATACTCAAAAATTATGAATTTTCATTCTTACATCATTTTATTTTTATATATTGATAGGTATGATTTAATGTCTAATTTATTATATTCCTTTTATCGGGACAAACATTCATTGTTGATTTAGACTATGAGGAGAGGTTAATGCGTCTTAAGAGAAATAATTTGGAGCTAGCAAGAGAAGGAATTAGAACTTAAAGAGCGTGAGATGAGGATTAATTCCATGCAAAATGAATTCTCTTTACATGCAATTTCAACAAATATTCCTACAAATGATGAATTTGATGGTATCCCAATACCCCCAAAACTAATCTCCCTAATAGTACTATGAAAAATTCCATTCCCCCATCAATATCTGCCCTGACAAATAAGGCCCAAGTAATACCTTGATAAATTCCTCTCTCATAAATCCTCAACAAAATGCTTGTAGTAGCTTTCCTTCTCATGGTGAACAATCAAATGGTCAAAAAGAAAATATTGTGTCAAATTTTGAGAGCATGCTTAAGGTGCGAGAAGTTACTTCCATAGGTCAAAGGGAAGCCACTCTAAAAGTAGGATCTAAAGGTGTGGTGGTTAAGATTAAGGGGTTGGAACTGGTTTCTAAGCCATCTTAAATAGCCATATAGAGAAACTATTTGGGGATAGATTTCATAAGACATGGTCAAAGTTGTGGTCTTTAATGTTGTGAAAGATAGAGATGTTATCTTCTCCAAGTCATGGGAACTACATAATCATCACCTGTTGATGAAATCGTGGTTCCCGTATTTCAATACAATCACTGAAACATTCAATGTCAATCCTGTATGTGTTTGTTTACCTCATCTTCCACTATAGTTTTGGGGGAAGAGAGTTTGATTTCTATTGGTAATGCATAGGGAAAAAAATTTCCATTGATTTTAAAACTGAATTTTATACCCATACTACCTATGCCCGTATTTTGGTGGATCTGGATACCTCTCTCAATCTACCTGCTTCCATTAAACTCAAATTTTTGGACAGGATATGGAATCAACCTATTGAATATGAAGGCTTTCCTTGATTCATGAAATGTTTTTCCTTGGGTCATCTTTCTTTCGATCGTCGAAAGTGAAACAGAAGGTGGATGAAAAAGTTTCTTGGTGGAAGGATTCTCAACCCAGCCTGTTGGTTATTGGGGATGTTTCATATACTTCCTCGGAATAATCAAAAAGGATGTTTGAGAGGATGTTGAATTTGTGATCCAAGAGGAGTGTAACGCCCACTAAAACGACCACTCGAGACCCAAGAACAACCTAGGTTTAGATAGAAAAAAATTATACTGTGCTTCAAGAACAACCGCCACAACAAGGATTCAAAGTCAATAAAATTTTAATAAATGAAATTTCCCATTATAATAACCATTAGATCCACATTACAAAATTAATGAGTATAATTAATCCAAATATAGTTAAATTTCTCTTAGGTGTTAATTTAATAAATAATTAAATTAACACTATAGTTAAATATTCCTTAATTAATTTTAGAGGGTCAAAGGGGCCAAAACAATTAAATGCCCAAGGTTTTTAATTTCACTAGGTCTAAACAATAACCAAGGTTCTTATTTACATGGGATAGAAAACATTCTCTTATTCCATAATGTGACCCCTTAAAAAGGTCAACCCATGCTTTAGAGTTAAACATTTAAGTTAAAAAGGGGTAATTTCCCACTTACCCACTCTCAGACTCATCCTTACACTTTAACTTGATTTTTCACATATTTAACACACTTAAGGTTTCCTAAAAACATTTCCATTAGATATAAAATTTCTTCCCCTTTCCAATGATATAAAGAAGTCCTCCTAACTCCTCATATTTCTCAAGTTATGGGCCAACGGGCCTTGGGAGGAAATTTTTCCCAAAGGCGGGCTTGAGAAGAAAGTTTTCCTAGAGGTGGACCTCGCGGCACGGGGAAGAAATTTTTCCCAAAGGCAGACTGCGGGCTTGGGGAAGAAAATTTTCCCAAGCCGCAAGGGACACATGGCACGTTTTTAAGCCCATGCGAAGGCGGTCGTCGGAGGTAATTTGGATTTTAACTCTTTTTGTTTGAAAGGGAAAAAAGGTTCAAAAACCCCTGTGCCTCCGCCGACGCCTAGGGATGCCACATGTCATGCCCAAAGTTTCCAACTGGGGAAGTAGACCGTCGGGAAAACTTAGAAATATTAGCATTTTGCGTTAAAAAGCGCAAAGGTTAAAAACAACCCGCACATCTCGGCGACGCCCGAAGAAGCCACGTGTCGGACCCACAATGATAGGTGGAGAAGCGGGCTAGTAGAGAGACTTAAGATTTTTTGCCCTTTTCTAAAAGGTAAAGTTTGAAAGTGCAGCCCGTGAACCCACGGAGGTGTTTTCCCAAAAGCGAATGGCGGGGCTCGGGACCACGAGAGGAATTTGTGACTTTTTTATTTTTTTGTTATGCAAAAATCCCTAAGTAATTTTCAGGCCCGCGGGTTCAATTTACAAACATTTCCCTTTTTTCCAAACTAAGCGAAGTAAAAACTTCAGAAGGCACAGGAAGAAATTTTTCCCAAACACGGACTGCGGGCTTGGGGAAGAAAATTTTCCCAAGCCGCAAGGACACATGGCACGTTTTTAAGCCTATGCGAAGGCAGTCGTCAAAGGTAATTTGGATTTTAACTCTTTTTTTTGAAATGGAAAAAAGGTTCAAAACCCATGTGCCTCCACTAACGCCCGTGGACGCCACGTGTCATGCCCAAAGTTTCCAACGGGGAAGCAGACCATCAGGGAAAACTTAGAAATATTAGCATTTTGTGTTAAAAAGCGCAAAGGTTAAAAACAACCCACACATCTCGCCAATGCCTGAAGAAGCCACGTGTCAAACCCACAATGATAGGTGGAGAAGTGGGGTGGGAGAGAGACTTAAGATATTTTTCCCTTTTTCTAAAAAGGTAAAGTTTGAAAGTGCGGGCCCGTGAACCCGTGGAGGTGTTTTCCCAAAAGTGAATTGGTGGGGCTGCGGGGCCGTGGAGGAATTTGTGACTTTTTATTTTTTTTGAAAAAAAATTCCCTAAGTAATTTTCGGGCTGCGGGTTCGATTTACAAAAATTTCCTTTGTTTTCAAACTAAGCGAAGTAAAAACTTCAGAAGGCCATAAATTTCGACTAGAAGCTCGGATTTGGGAAAATGAGTACTTTTTGAAAGGGCTCAAACTCCTCTTTGCATAAGAACCTTAAAATTCATTTTTGACAACTTAAGTGGGTGAATTTGATAAAAACGTCTTTCCTTCCATTTAAACGTGAATTAAACCTTCTCGAAGTAATGAGACTTGATTAGACCCACCATTCTTTCTTCTTTCTTCTTTAACTTGCCAAACAGACATGGGGAGTTGCACTTGACCAAATTTGAATGGATTGCAGGGTTCAATTGTTAATGGTTGAGTTGTTTAAACAAAATTCTTTTCTCTTTTCTCTGCAAGGCATTTTTCTGCCTCTAGCTCAATTAATGAAGTTATAAGTAAATTTCAAGGGTAACAAAACTAATTTGAGATGCGTTTTTTATCTTCCTTAGTTCATTTTAAGTTTTCATTTTGTCTTTCATAGTTGCAGGGTACTCTGTATATTTTTCTGACATTTATTGTAGGTTTGAAACAATCTAATAGAGATCCACGTATTTCAAACTGGATATTTATCTATTTCATTTGCCATGCTTTAAAACATTTAAGTTCATTCCATTCTAAGTTTACAATGTTATGTTGGTATCCAAATTTGTTCTCCCTTTCAACTTTGAGCAACATCACAGATTACATGGAGCTTAGAGATAGATAGATCATAATGTGTGTCATTTTTAAGCCGGGGATGAGATCTAACTGGCCCTTTTTCACTCAGATTTGTGGAGAGATGGATAGCACTTTCAAGAGGATTTGACCTATCCTCACTACTTTAGGCCGTGCCTTTTGACCAAGGTGAGAGGACCCGTAGTGTAACCTCTGTTTGATGAAGGAGATGGAGATATCCTTCTTTTGCAAAAATTTTATGAAGAAAACCTTGGGAAAGTATGATCAATATTCCATAATTTAACTTTCAAGAGTTGTCACTTCTAAAAGATGGAGATACTTTCAAACCAAGGCTAAGGTTCTCAAGTCATTATGGGATCCCGATTGTTCGCATATTTTAGTAAATAGATTTTGTTCCTTTGTTGATATATAGGAAAACATGGGTAGTTCGGAATGGATTCATGGTTTTTGAATAATTTATGTGGGAGATTGAGTAGGATAAAGTTGATTATACCAAATCTTTGAGAGATTTCCAAACAATTGGAAAGATAAATGACAGAAAGCTTCGAATAGCTAAGATATTCCTTCAACCAAAAGGTGTGCTTCAATGGAGGCCTAGATTTACACTGGTTTCACACAATATTTGAGAATCTAGCATGAAGGATCAAGCTAAAAGAATCAATTAAACATCAAAGACCCCTAGTTCCTCATGCCTAAGATACACTCGAAGGCTTATAGACAATATTTATCAACAAATGACAGTGAAATGATTTTAAATTGTTTATCTCATCACAAGATGAAGGTTCTTCTTGAAATGAAATTACAAATGCCACTAAAGCTCATCAAAGGGATAAGATCCTGTGTGATTCGAGGTACTTTAACACAATATTGTACTAGGAATAAGAAAAACCACTTGCATACATTCTAAAATAAAGTAGACACAAATTACTCCACGATTGAAATAGATTAACTCGAATTTCATTAAATTCATCAATAGGGGAAAGTTCCTTTGAAAAGTCTCGAGCTTGTCAATGGTTGTACACTCACAACCAACTTGACGTGATTAAAATTTAAAACACAGGATATTAACAGTTTCTCGATTGGTCTCCCGGAAGACGAGTTATCTCACATTTTTCTCTTAAGAATTAAACCCCAACCATTTGCAAGAGTATTCACATTGCATTTATACATTTCACTCGCTCACTCATTCCAAAATTCTCCCCAAGAAATAAGAATATTCAAGGGACCTTTGTTGGTTACCAATTTGCCTCGAAAGCGACGTTTAACAAATTTGCAAAAAAAGCTGCCCGAGTGGACCAATTATGAACTAATCACGTTTCTCAAACCCTCGACTAATGACTAGGATGCCATGCCACAACCTTTTTGATAATCCTTTTAATAATTATGATTTTGTCATGTGAGAAATCCCCATTTTAATCCTTTTCCGGAGGCTCTGCACAGCTAGATCTAACAGGAAATCCTTTTTGCTCTCGAGGAAACACCTTTTCCATCCTTTGCACATGCAACCTTCATCATTTCATCATTTTCCCTCTTTTTCCTCTACAACTCGTCACGCATCTAGCTTCTCCCAGGTAATTCACATTTTTAGAAGTGCCCAAGAAATTCTAACTTCAAAATATTGACCTTAACAATCCTTGGACTCAAAAATTAAGTTCAATCCATTCAATAGCACTTTGTAGACAAAACGTAAAGGAATTATATCAAAACATGAATAAAAATAGTGCGTATTCACATCTCTAGGAGTCTTGGAGAAAAATGGCTGAAAAACAGATGCAATGCACAACAACCGTTGATTTTTCCCCTTTTCTACTTTATATTATAGCCATCCACATGTTTCCTTAACGCAACTTCAAAGGAGAAGTATAGGGGAAAGTTTCCAAACAAGCACATGCCTTCCACATGCCCTGGGCCCAATAAAAACACCTTTTGGCCTTTGAAAAAGTCTCAATAAAAAAGTAGCCAACGGAAGCCTCCATATGTCTCAATGGCCCCTTTTGAGATGGTCCCCAAAAGTGGAGAACCCAAACAAGCACGGGCTCATCAAGTGTCTCATTCGGCATAGTTGTTAAGAAAGTTTAAGGATCGGCGGAAGGCGCCATGTGTCTAGGGTCCGAGACATTTTTCCTTGGCCGTTGAAAAGTACAAGCAAAGGCGAGTGAGTGGAAGCCTCCAAGTGTCCTCCCAGGCGCTTCTTCAAAATAAAATTAGGGCTAGTCCCAAAAATATGTGCGAAATCCCTCCACGTGTTCCAAGCCTTAAAAATTGCTTTGAAAATTTTAAGTATAAAGCGGGGCCACGAAGCCTCCACGTGTATCCCACGCAATGGCTGTTAAGGTGGGACCACGAGGCTAATCCTCAAATGAGCGTCACCCTTCATGTGTCCATGGTCCACCAAAGTCATATCGACCGCATGAAAAATTTGTCTAATTCTAGGAAAGGCAGCGGAAACCTCCACATGTCTTCCCGGCACAACTCCAAGGTCAAACCAAAAGGCAAATTTTCAGATGAGCGTGGCACCCTCCAAGTGGACAAGTTTTGAGTTGAAGCGAGCCTTAGAGTTTTGAAAGTGCCCCACCGAGCCGCATCTAACCAAAAAGGGCCACATTTCCACAGAATCTTTGAGATGTAAATTTGACGAGGAAAACACACATTGTCAAACTTGTAAATGCGGAAAATCACCATTTGATCCCAGAAATGAATCTTTCTTTCAAGACAAAGAATTTGGAAATGATATAAGGCCCAAATATGATCTTCCGAGCCACATCCAATCACATTTCCACATATATTTGGGACAAAAATTACAAGGAAAATAAAACGTGAATGTGGAAAAAGGAAGGAAAAAACCCGAGTTTACACCCAAGTTACAAATCTTTTCATTGGGATAGAGGAACAAAAAAAAAAAATGGGACATTTAAAGTGATCCTCAACCAAAGGAAGGGACTGATCATGGCAACCAAATGGAGGAAAAAAATTTCATGCATCAATACGGTGAGATAGAAAACATGATAAAGCCCGAAAACTAAAGAATTTCAAGGAAAAATGGGATGAGATCAAATTGAGCACCAACATTAGCTCCGACTCGGGATGGGCACTCCCTGTGAGTGCCACAAGAAAAAATAGTAGACCAAGTGCCAAAACAAACCATTGGGCAACAGAGTCAAAGAATAAGCTTGCAGAGCAGAACAATAATAACCAACTCCCCCAAGGATGAACGGATAAACCAACAAAATGGCTGCCAAGGACCAGAATAAACAAAAAATAGAAAAAAATGAAAGCAAAAAAACCAAAAGACTATACAATGTAAAAATGGAGTATACCTTGATTCTAAGAAATCAATCAAGGAAATGATTCAAATTCCTGCCATTAACATGTAATTCAAGCATTTCCCCATCTAAGTCTTTTAGGAAGAAGGTATTTTCACCAATTCGAATGTCAATTGAATAAGGGCCCATTCACAATGCATCAAATTTACCATGCTTTCCCTTATCTTCATGTCTCTTTATCCCACAATAGCACAAGATCCGTAATGATGAAAGCTCTTGAGTCACCTTCTTGTCAAATAACTTCTTCAACTTTTATTTGAACTTCACATGCCACTGATGGGATGCCCTTATTTCTTCATCTAACTCAATAATCTGATTGATTCGAGCATCATATGGACTAACTTCTTGATCTTCAATTTTTGATCAAATGGAAATGAAGACAATTGCAAATGAAGGGGCAACAAAGCTTGAGTTCCATATACCAACTCAAATGGGATTTTACCAATAGCTCTTTTGACAATGATTCTCACGTCGGCCAAAACAGAAAACTTGATTGCTTGCTCACCCCACTTCCTTTTGTTCATGTCCAAGGTTCTTCTAATGATCTTCAACAAACTTTTATTTTTGGACTTAGCTTGTCCATTTCCTTGGGGATTGTAGTTAGAAGCATATGTCAAATTGATTGCATACTCTTTGCACATTGCCACCAAGGGTTTTGGTCTGAAACTCATTGTATTATTAGCAATAATCTTAGCCGGGTACTCCAAATCGCATATGATTTGATTCAGCATGAAGTTCATGATGACTTTCGTGTTGTTTTCTTAGTGGGGATTACTTCCACCCACTTAGTGAAATAATCGGTGGCTATAAGAATCCATTTATGACCAACATTGGAAGGATCTGAAATTTTTCAAATGAAATTCATTCCCATTTCATAAATGGGGCTTCAATCGACACAGCAAAGGAAGGGAGCTGAAGATTTCATTCTTCCGGAAAAATGATGACAACTTTCTCATTTCCTAACCAATAGAGTTGTACCTTTGAAAAGAGTTGGCCACCAATAACTAGCCCTCAAGATTTTATGTCTTTAGTAACTCTTCCAGGGAAAAAAGTCCCCACAAAATCCTCCATGGAGATCAACAATTACCTTTGGGGATTCATCCTCATCGGTGCATCTTAAGAGCACTCCCTCCGGGTTCTTCCAAGCTAACCCAAAATCAGGAATGACGTATTTTTGAGAGGCTAACTTAAGAGCTCTTTTCTAATTTTTACTAAAATTTTCGGACAACATAGATGTCCGAGATAAAATATTATATCTTTGTACCATTCGAGCTTACCAACTTTTAAAGGACATCCAACCTCTCTACTTCTACTTCGTTTACATCAATAGTATGCAAGTTGCTCTCAGCCATAAGCTTAGCTAGGCCCAAATCTCTTATCAATTTTGTGGTTTGATTATCCATGCCATATTCCTGCAACTTATTTACCCATCTACATATTTTTCTTGAGACCTCCATCTCTGATAAGATATCTTTCACCATGGTGTGGGGAACATAAGCAACAACTTTAGAGCTCAAGATGTAAGGTTTGAAAACCTTTGTTGCTTTCACCAAGGAAAATTCTTGCTTCTCCATGATGGTGTACTTCAACTCGGCTCCTTCTCGATGCCCATTGAAAAAGGCAATTGGTCTCTCAACCCCTTCATCATCCTTCTACAACAAGATAGATGCAATGGTGTTTTCTAAAGCAAAAGAAAACATTTGAAAAGGCTTCTTGTAATTTGGAGATGCTAAAATAGGGGTATGCTTTAATGCTTCTTTGATCCCATTGAAAGCTTGAATGGAAGCTTCTTCCCATTTGATAACTTGGTCTTTCTTCAGCATGTTAGTGTTATCCAAAATTCACCCCTTGAGGTAATTTTGGTAAAATGCATCGATTCTTGATCTGAGCAAGTAGATTGATTCAATGCCCAAAATCCAAGAAAAAATCCCTTGGTTTCTCTCTAACTTCCCCATCCAAGGAAAAAATCCAACAAGTTAGCAAAAATTGAAAAAATCTAAAAATGAAGTCACAAGCTTGTTTTAATGCATTGTGGGTCTGGAGGCTGCGGATCATACCAGTGCGGATCGTACCAAGGTTCATCGTACTAGGTTTGGAGCTGAAATATAAAGGAATCAGCTAAATCAGCTTTCTATGTCCCAGACCACACAAGTTCAAGCGAGAGACACGCGGGATGCACATTGCAAAATCACCACTAGTAAGGGAGATCGGTGAAGTATGAAATTTTGTCCCAGGCGGTCCACGGGATAGTTGGGACACGGTACATGCGGACGACGCGTAAAGCTGATTTTTCCACAAGTTAGTGCATTACAGTGGCGTGAAGAAATGTGTCCGGGATAGTCGGGACGTCGGGCCACCGGACACGAAAAGGAGAATAAGCCACGAAAAGATACCTATTTTCCCGTGAGAATGCAAAGGTCAATAGCCCTCATGGCCCGATCAACAACGGATGTGTGGGACAAGGAAGCCCGAATTGGGCGATGCGGGCGAAAGTCTCTGGGACAACTAGGACACGCGGACTGATTTTGCCGAAATAGCCGCAATGAAGAGAAAAGTCAATGTTTGACCTCCCAAACTTCAAATGGCCATAACTTTTGACTCCGAGCTCCGATTTTCATAAAATTGGCGAAAAGTCCATCTTCTTATCCAAATCTTTCATTTTCTTCTTTGGCACAAATATCCCGAGATGGCTCCCAAAGACTTGAAAAAATGAGACATATGGCTTAGTGTTGGACCAAGCTTCCTTTGGACTCAAATGCTCAAGTGCTTTGTGTGGTGTGTGATTCTAAATTTAGTTAACACAATTAAATTCTTCTACACAATAGATAAGAGGTAAATCTCTAGAATGCATCATACAGTTAGCCATTTCCTTCAAAGTTTTATTCTTCCATTCTGCTAAACCATTATTTTGTGGAGTATGAGGAACAAAATGTTGGTGAATAATGCCTTGAGTTTCCAAAAATTAAAAAACTCATTGTTGAAGTATTCCCCCATTATCATTGAAGGTTCTTTATGCAACTAAAAGATTGTTTCTCAACCAAATCCTTGAAGAATTTGAAGTGTGAGAAAACATAACTTTGTACTTGAGAAAATAAACCCAAGTACGCCTCAAGAAATTATCAATAAAGATAATTGTTAGTCAAAATCACTTAGCTCCCTAAATGAGTTGTAGGAAAACCATCTTTTTAAAGCACAAGCTCATTTGGTGAAGAAACAATCCATTGAAAAATTCCCAGGAAATGGATCTTGGTGGTTTCTTAGAAAAAGGAAAAATCTCTAGAGAAAGTTGGTTCTTGCCAATCTACCATACCACCATGAGTGTTCACTCTAGTTAGGAAAATCCTATTCTATCAGATGTCTAAATATTTCATGCATAGAGAAAGCTTAGGGTGAATCTACATGAGCCTACCAATCATGTCCCTATAGCGGTGATTAAAACCCTCAAAGTGAAGTATAGCACATGACCCAACAATAAAATAGAGCAGAGGTGAATGAGGGTGTACAAAATTTCGCACCATAGACCAGAGATAGAAAAGTCACATAGAACACCACTTCAAAACCCAAAAACACACAAATCCCAATATATGAATATAATAAAAATGTTTACAAAATATACCCTGCGATAATGAGAGGTAAGGAGAGACAACAACAATAATCCTACTCCGATGGACCATAAATGATCGATAAAACATATTTTATTACTCAAGAACTCATTGCTAATCAAACACACCATCGGATGGGAAAGCAATTTTCCAGAATAACGCCATTACAAAACCATGAGAGGAGCTTAAACTCATGCGATTCGATGTTAAGGAACAAAGGGAGAGGAGGTAGAAAAGAAACAACGACTCAACCATTTGAATGTGGCCCTTTATTACAATATATAGGAAGAATGGGAGAGAGGAGGAAAAATTTGAATCATAGATCTAAGCCATAAGATCGCAGAACCATTTTGAAGTAGCTCAATCACTTAACTATCAAGACCATAAATCTAGGAAAGATGTCACTAGTTCTTGACATCAAAGGATCTAATCATACCTAGATAAAGTTGAAAGAACTATACCTAACAACTGATAATATCCCTCCATTTTCTCCCATCTAACCTCCCCAAACTAAAATTTCCACATCTTCATGTGCGTGAGGATAAGGCCGAGATCTTTCCAAATAAAGTTTCTATATTTCGAACATGAGCTAAAGATAAATGCCCCTTTGAATACACTTTTTCTTTCCATTTCAAAAAGGATTACTCATGCCAATCTCCACAATGAAGAAGATGAGTTTTCCAAACATGCCAAAATAGCCCCGAGAATTTTTTATCAATGATATGGGACATGTGGAGGGCTAGTGCATGTCCGAGGGTGGCCTCTGTATTTTTCTTTTGGAATGACGTGGGGTTGACATGTGGATTCCTCTGCCACCGCTCAATTTCTATGTTTTTGGCTAAGTCCTTTGCTCGGCGGGGTCATATTTCTTGATGTAGGTGACATCCAAACCATAGCACTTGCTTGAAACCCCCAAAAATTGCTCTTGAACTAGAACATGTTTGGACTCTTGGCACTGATGTAATATTATGCCAACATCATCATTAACTAATAAATGGGATTATTTTCCCCCTTTCCTAGACCGGAAATGAAAGGTCACAAGTGGTGGAACTATGAAAGGTCAAGATTTAGATGAAGGAGCAAAGGTAAAGTTTATAAATTGGAATGAATTATCCATTCCAAGGGGTTATATTTTCTTAGTTGATCTTACCTTTTCTTGGGCTACGTGGCGAGCTAGCACTTGTTTCCTTGAGTCTTCTCCATCTCAACTTTTTGATTTACCCTTATGCAGATGGATTTATTTATTTTTGTTCACCTTTCACGTGGCTTTGATAATTTGGAAATTCTTTATGTCAATAAATTCACCTTGATAACCACTTTTATACTTAGCACTTTTTTTATTGAGGCCTACCTACCCGCCTTTGAATTTTAGCTTTGACTCTATTCCTATGTTTATCCTAAGACAAAAGGGGACCCACGATGCTTGTTCAAGTCCCTTTTCATGTTTTAACTTTGAGATGCCCCGTCTTGACAGTGGCTCTCTCCCAGAGTCGTCTCGGTGAAAATTTAGCCAATTTTTGAACTCGTTGTGAAAAATTTTTGTCCAAAGACTTAATCTTTGCCATTTCTTCTCTTTCTTTCTCTTGCTCCGTAATCTATTAGTTTTTCCACTAATTGACCATAAATTCTATTTATGAGCCCACTAAATATACATGTTAAAATACATTTATGACAAGATTTGTTGACATCTGATTTCTTCTCTTTGTTCTTTCATAGGGCATTAATCTTTTGTGCATAATTCCATTATTGAGTCCTTTGTCACTGTTTGGGAAATTCAAACTGTTTTCTATGGTTCTTTTTATGTGGGGATATGGCTGATCCAATACTTTGTGTTGCTTTATGGATAAAAATAAGTGATACTTAGCTCCATTTTGAAAGATATGGTAGGAAAAACCATCAGGAGTCATTATGCAAAGCTGCAAGTGGTGAATGAAAATATCTAGGAAAATTCTTAAATGGATCTTGTGTTTAATTTCCTTTATGATCAACCTATAGAAAACTCCTTCCATATTACAAGAAATATATAGGAAGACCATCTACCATAGTATGAGTGTATAAACTCTTTCAAATATCTATAATTGAGATGTTACAAATGATTTCATGCCAAATCTTATCCTTTATCTACATGATTTTATCCAAGTATAGTTATAGAAAATGTCATTAAAACCCTCAAAGTGATATAGTCTAAAATATGATCAACAATACCTTGAGAAAAAGTGAATAAGGCTCCAAAAAATTCTACTTCTGCCCCATTGGTGTAAAAGTCATTGTTTTCCTTTACCATAATGACAAACTTGATATACATAAAGTAAATTTGTAGTGATGTTAGGAACATATAATGCATCTTGATATCTTGCACCATCAAGTTGTATATCACCTTTTCCTTTAACATAAAGAAAGGAAGAATATTCAACCTCAAATTTGGAAGTAGAACTAAACCTAAAGAAACAAAAGACTCCTTGGAAGAATTCATATGATGAGAAGCACTCACTATAACCCAAGAAGTTGAAATGATGACAGATCTCCTTTTATCAACATTAAGTTTAGTCATGCCAATTAGAAGGAGGTGGATTGGAGATAGAAATTTTTTTTCTTGAGCATCCAATTTAAGGCTTGATATTTTAACACCTATGTTTTTTGACACTACCCCTTAATTTAGCATTAATATAATTGGCTATGTTTATTCTTGGTTTGAAGACTCCTGTGGTGTTTAGATTTGTTTTCTTTGTGTGCATTTGGAGCATTTGTGAGATGGATAAGGCATGTGCGTGGATTTGGTTTTAATTTTTGCGTGTGGTTTTCCATTGCCCTTAGGATTAGATGCAACTAATGCATTTTGAGAGGTGGAAGAATCAAGGCTAGACAATTTGGATTCTTCCTAGTAAGTCTTTCACAAAATGTTTCTAAGTTAGACATTTTGAATGTATCACCCAAGTAATCCATGCTAGAGAAAAGGTAGAAGCAAAAATGCTTGAACTTGTGTAAGATAGTCTATAAATTTTGCAAAATATTTAGGATTAATTTAGATTGTGATCTCAAAAATGTTCAAGTGTGGGTGTTCTCATATGATCCACCTGTAACAAATAAATCCTCCTTTCTCCCATATTTTGAAAGGAGAGTCACAGAGAGAGAAATGAAACAAAGACTATCACTTACATAAGTTCCTATCAAACCCATACACATCATCAATTTGCATAATACTAAATTTCACATATTCTCTAGTCAAATATTTTAGTTGTGAAGTTAAATCCCATACATATCAAGAATTATATTGAGTTAGTAGTAATTAATGTGCTTACCACCTTTTCATTATGCTTAGTATAACATCCATTTTAAATTACACACATAATTTAATGTCATAAATGGTACATATTTAGGAGTCATGTACATTCCTTATATTTAGCGGAACCTATAAATTCACATTCATAGTGGAGGTAGACATATCTACCGGTTTGATGTTTCATCTAAGAAACTTTGACCCATATCTCCTTATGGTAGATCTTGGATCTATGTAGATGAAAAATTAAATAAATTCAACAAGGAAATTATTTGTTCGAAGCACAATGGACTAGGGGATAAATCAGTCCTACAATTTCTTTAATTCATTTACCATTCATTTAATCACACATTAACATTCATTAAATCACATACATTCAACGTAGCTTGTTAAGTGTGCACAATACAATCAAATAGCCATAACACATAAAAGAGAGCTCATAGACACAAGATTTAAGTGGGAAACCCTCATGGGGAAGAAAACCATTGAAACATAAAATTTATTTAGCCATGCTTCAAATTTAGTGAGGCACCAACTCCACAAGGAGCACTAACCCCTAGTTTAGTAGAGCACCAACCCCTAATTTAGTGAAGCACCCACTCTAAAAGGAGGCTACAACCCCTAGGATGACTAAGCACAAACTCAGACACATGAAGATGTTTTATCTCTAATTTTTTTTTCCACAACTGATGGAGATCTCTAATTCAACTCACAAACCCTTACTCAAACCCTCATCCCTCTATCTTGCTCTAACTTCTTCTTCTTGATCTTGCTTTGGCTCTAAAATATTGTACACATGCTCTCAATAATTCCTCAACTTTTCATTCTCTTCCTCATCCTTCAAATCATGCACTCATACCTGAAAAAAAACTCTCATCTAGGTCACACTTTTCCCTCCAAGAGCACTGATTCAAAAATGAACTCAAACATCACCTTTATAGGCTTATCTTCCTCATAAAATCATCATAGGTCAGTCCTATACCTCTTGCATGACCAAATAAAATTAATTACATACCATTTGAATCATTAAAATGGTCACATATGACCCATATGGGTCGGCCATGCCAAAAACCACTTATCATGCACCAACAAGCCTCAAAACCCTACCATTGAATGACAAAAATCCTTTAACACCAAAGTTATTTTTATTCAAGCTCTAAAAATCACCACACATGTGTAATATGAAATTTAAACATCATACATGGTCGTAATTATTTTACTTTATCCAATCAAATTATTTCATTTAATGGGCCCATTGGCTCATTTCCTTCTTAAAACAATTGTTTCCAACAATTTGATTTTACCTTTGGGCCTCAAGACCACCCAAGATGATCTCAACTATGGCATGTGACCACTCAATGGAAATACTAGAACCTGTAGAACACTTATAAGTAAGTTATATCTCATGAAACAATCATATGTTCAAACCAAAACTAGTTTTCCTTCACTAAAAGAAAAGAAGTTTTGCAAATTCAACTATTTTCCACCATTTGTTACACTTCCAATACCTCCAAATTAATTAAATGGGTGATACACCCATATTCACTTTCTAGGTGATATAAATCATCAACTCAACCATCTCATTCTCCAACCAACTCATTCTTTCAGAAAAAGAGTTTTGTCCTAAAAATCAAGAAACCTTCTTGCTCACAAACGCGACCTATAAATCACATCAAATAAAATCATAATGAGAAAAAAATTATACCAATGGAAATATCTTAAAATCTTAATTATATTTCCAATTATCAGTAACTCCTTCCAACTCCAAGTGGAAGGCCTTCAACCAAGCTGATCTCTACAAACTGTCTGAAATTGCCCCAAAACTACCCTTTGACCAGTCAACACAAATGAAGCATACTTGACCATTTAACTACATCACCATGACCTAAAACCATCATGAACATTAATAAAAACTCACATAATCACCATAATGATCATTTAGTTTCAAATTCTTTGACAACCTTATCCCAAACTGAACTTCTTCAAAAAATGACTTGTTTGAGTGGGGTCCACTCATCACCACAAGATATATCATACCTTTATGGAAACCTAGATGAGTCCTCTATAAAATCCAATCATAAATTTTCACTATCAATAAAAAAATGGTCTGATATACTCACTTTTTTAATGCTCCTAGTTAGGGTTTCAAACCAACTTACCTTCTTAATGATCATTCATAAAAATGTGACGATCAAACCACCTCATTATTATTTTTAAACCTTCATAACTGACCTAAGAAGCTATGTCCAAATATATCAGATCCTCATGAAAATCATACAATTCACAATGAGCATCGAAGGTCCACTTTTGCTTGAAAAACACACTACAACTTACCCGATTTTACCAAAACTTGCATATCTTCAAATTCCTTCAGCATTTTTACCTGAAACTTGTCATGAATCATCATGAAAACATCCTATAACTTATCAAACTCACCTTATAGTATAAATATATCTCTGAAGCTCTCAATCCATAACAACTTACCCATGTTTACCTACCTATTTTCATTGTTTGCTTCCCAAGGACCTCATAGAAGCACCAAACCTCCGAGTGTGGACTTGAAACTCACCATACATTCCATTTATACCATCACCTTATTTTTCCATGCTCAAAAATAAATATCATCTCCAAATCTCACATCTCTACCTCATTCTGCATGCTTCGGGCTAGAAAAACAAGCCCGAAAAGACACGACTCAATGCTCACAACCCATGAAATGACTCATGTTGACCTATTATGACCCTTAGACACCTTAACACACCTCATGGAGACCATGAATGATATCATGAAACAATCCAACCAACTCAGGATTACTCATATCATGACTTGCATACTCAACCATGCACCAGACACCATAACATCTCACCAAACCACTTAGACTTCATGCTTGACACCTGAATAACACATCATGGAGGCTCATACAATGCCATGACACCCTTTTCCATTAATGCAGTTAACATCAATGAAAACACTAACATACAATGTCCATCATTATTATCTTTGTTCACAATGTCATTGATGTGTGTGAATGAGAATTGATTTTTAGGATTTGAGAAGTCATCATGATAGAGAAAAATCTTTGAGTAATCTAGTAATAATATTTCTATTTGGATATTTCATCATTTTGTAAAACCCATGGTGGGAGAATTAATAGTCAGGACAAGACAATGTAAATTTAGCCCTTACCTGAACATTTTTGGAATGGAGATATAAAACTTCATTAAAATAAGTGATGTGTACATTTATGTGTTTGTGCTAGCTATAATATCAAAGCTTAACACTTTTCCATGTCCTTTCTTTGTGTTGTACTAGTGGATTTATTTCTTTGGAGTTACATGCCCTTTTATCATCCATATTGTTTGGAAAGGATTTAAAATTTTTAGAGAAGTGATAGTCGAGACATGTTCTTTCTCACGTAGAGATAGTTATATTCTAAACAACAATATTTGAGGTGTTAGTCTACTTAAAGTTACATTTGCATTTGGATCTATAGATGGACAAAATGTAATCCCAACATTTTGTTGTACACATTTCTCGTGCTCTTTGAAGAGAAAGGTGGGTTCACCAATGATATCATGACATGTGAATACAAATTCTAATTATGAGAATTAAGTCACCTATGTAAGTACCATTAATATGTAGTGGTATTAATAATGTATATTAAAAACTAGAGATGATAATGTTTTCTATAAAATCAATGAAGTTGTTGAATCCACCAAGGTTTTCTCTAATAATAAAACCCGCACCATCCACCTCAAGATTATTCTTAAAATCCCTGTCAAAATTAATATGCACACCCTTTGACAAACGAGGATTCAAAGAAACAAATTTACAAGAAGATCCCCATATTCCACTTAACTATAGGTGAGAGATAATTTTAGGCTAGTTTCCAAATACAATTTTTCCCAAGTAGTTAGGCCACCTTGTTTATTTTTTTGTGTCCAGATAGAGAAATATTTTTAGAGATATCCCCTTCAATATCCACCCAAAATCATTCTCAAGATATTTCTTCATTTATAAAAATCCATCTATTCGGTTACAAGTAAATTTTTAGATAAAATTGATAGCGGATGCAATCCACACAATATTGAGGCTCTTTGAGATAATGGGCCAAGCAAAAAGAGTCTCTTTAACAAAATGAGGAAACACCTAGAATTACTTTTAACTTAGAAAATAGTTATGAACAAATGCAAAATACATACTTACAATGCAAAAGAATGACTTGGCAACCAACAGCATGCAAAAAGTGTTGGTTGGCTGCCCGCAATCAAAATATTTCGACCAAAAAAATTTTCCTTCACGGGCGGAATCAACCCTCGCACACTCCTTTTTCGATGCCCACGTCTCCACCACTCCCCTGCGCGCACTACATATACACTGAAACGACGTCGTTTTTATTTAATGTGTATTGATTCGACCACTTTACCCAAAATGTTTTTCATTCTACCTGGGAAACCATTCTTACGTGTTGGATAAGGCTCTCCCAAAGAATGTGCTCTAGTAATTCCCCATCCTCCTTGTAGAGGATACAACAAGGACTAATGAAACACCCAATTTTATATAATCAATCATGTGAACAAATTTTCCCAAGTGAGGTCGTCAATGTCAATGAATTTTCCCTAGGTGTTGTCACCACATTCTAGAGGATTTTATTCGACCAATCATTCTGTGCACTCATCCCCTTGATAAGAAATTTATACTGCACATACCTTATAAGAACTTGAAACGTCCCCCATCTAGTCAACTTATCCACTTGCAAATTAGTTATGATTAACCACCATACATACTAGCATTGGATAATACATACATGAATTAGAAGAAAAAATATGATATCAAAATTTACTGATTTCATCCTAATTTTTTACTTTTTTGCAACATCTAATCTAATCTAAAGATTTATGTGGGTCCATGCGCAATTAATATTACCTAACTACTAATTTTTTGTCCCCTAAAAATATCAAACTACATAGCTATATTTTTGGGCACTCCTTAATTACATTGTTGGAAAGAGATAAAGATCATACATGTCTTATTACTCGAGTTGGAGATGTCTCTCTAGTGCATCTTGGAATTGCTTTTATAATTTTTAAAATACTTCTTCAAAGAAAAAATTCCACATTGCTTTGTTTGTTTGGTCCGCAGTGACTTTAAACCTCAATATATCATGATCCATATGTCAATAGGGGTGATGCCACAATGGAAGTGGCCCTTTTAATAAAATATGGTTGTTTGGTTGCATGATGAGTATGTTTTCTTTATTGACCTTCTCTCTCCTCCTAGGTGGCTTCACTCAAGCCAAATATGCCATCGTAGTGCATCTTGGAATTTCAAAAATTAATCCTACATTGGATGGGTGGCTTGGTTCATTTTAGTTGGGCAATAAAGGTTCTACATTTGCATTGTCTCCATCCATATCTATAATATAACTATGAACACCATTTGTATTATAAAAAGGTCACATAGTGACGTTAGTCTTGTACCTTTAATGACTACTTGACCACCCACAAATGTACACTAAATTACTTTGTACATGTTTACTTTCATATTTACAACTTCTAAAAAGGTGATTAATAGAATTTTCCTATCATCATAAGTAGTTCATGATCTCTAGAAAACAACACTTTCGAGAAAAGATATAGTTCCACCAAATATAACTTGGAATGGTGGTATACACAAATATTTGGTTTTAAATTTGAACATAGCCATGTAGAATTTGGATATGTATGAAGGTTGTAACATTCCCTTCTAATTGAATCACTCACTTTTTGTGATTGGAATGTCATTTAAGTAAACTCAATTGTATTAATTCTATGTATTTTTGTAGTTTTGGTACAATTAATATTAATGCAATGCCTTCCAGAATCTTATCAATGAGTTGGAAATGTGTAAAAGTATATACAAATATTGAATCATGATAATGTTTCACACTTATGTGTTCACGGTTCACCATACACCAATTTTATCTTCATATTGACACGACTATGTAATCATTAGTAAATAAGTTTTGGATATGATTGTGTAAATAATATTTTGATAGGAAACTTTAAAGATCGTATGTAGTCATATGCAAAAATTATTTAGCAAAAAGTCTTCCTTGAAAGGTATCTAAATATATACAATCTCTTTCAACATTCAACTTAAACATTATTTTCCTTTAATCCCAATATAAATGTAATGTCAATTAATGATTAGTATCATTCAAAATTTGCATTCATATTATATGTATATTGTAATATTAATTATACATGAAAAAGTTATATATATTGTTATAACAATTCTATGGATTTTAAGTAGTTTATGTGTGGATGTTTATAATTTCCTACCTTACCATAAGGTTTTTAAGCCCAATAAATGGTGTGTATTCATGATTAATTTTCAAAATAAACCTCACAGTATATGCAAAGGTCGATTTTCTTCACATGCACATGAATTCTAACATTTCTTTTTCCTCTCTTCATAACATTTCAATTTACTTGTCTTAGTTTTCAGTTCTTATTATTTTAGGCATACCTTGATACTCCATTGGCATCTCAATTGAACCTTTGCTAGTAATATTTTAATATTAAACTTTGGATAATAACCAATGCAACACTAACAAAATTAACCCGATAAATACAAATCACATCACATAAAAATAATTAACTATCAAAAATGGTATCAAATGTATTCATGTGAATTTGTAACAAGTTTGAAATGTTGAGAGAACCTTTAAATTAAGCATCTATATTTCTATATTACAAAATCAATCACACCCTTATCAAATATTGAGTAATAACGCCTTAAACCAATAATTATAAAAAAATTGCTAGTAATATTTTAATATTAAACTTTGTGAGTAGGAGTTCAAATCTTTAATTATATTTTAAAAATAAAAGGTAAGCACATTTGAAGCGTGAAGGGCGGGCATTTTTCAAAGGAAGATGCGTGAAAGGTAAGAAAGGAAGTTTAGTCTTTGCAACCATATCTTTCCTCGGATAAGGAAGCAGCACAGTACCAAATGCAGGTTTGTCAAACAGAAACTACGTGGATTTTCCATTGTAGATAACCATGGCTAACAAAGGCGGTGCAGGTGAAATACATTAGATTAGCTATATAAATTGAAGTGGCTTTCACATCCTCCCATCATAATAACAATACATTCCAATTATATCACAGCAGAGAAGAGAAGAGAAGAGAAGAGAAGAGGAGATAATCTGAAAATGGCTCGAAAGGAAAACATTGCATTTGTACTGGTTTTGGCATTGGTGGCATTATTGTTATTGGGTGTCCAACCTGCTGCTGCTGCGATTAGCGGAAAGGGAAACTATCCAGGTACTACTGATCAGCTAATTGTTTGCTGTTCATAATATAATATATATTTCTTCTAATATAATAAATAATGTGATGTTGTTTGGTTTAAGCAGAGGGATGCATAAGGAAGGAGCCATGCCCAGCAGATGCAGGCGCCCAGTGCAAGATGCATAAGATACCAGTTCTACCCTGCTCTTGCTCTGAAATCAAGAGATGTGATCCCCATGCAAGCGGTTGCATGGAAACCACCATCGCAGGCCTTCGTTCCTGTGGCTTCTGAATCATCCTCCATACTATTACTTACTAAATAAATAAATGATTTGGCTTATGCGGCCAACATCATTGATAATGTCTCAAACTATAATAAGTACGCCTTGTTATTACTCTTTAACAAGGGACTTCCTCTGCAATTTGCAGCACTTCATTTTCATAACATGTTTAATTATTTCCAGCACTTAATATTACCAGTCAAAGATGTAAATTTATTTACATCTGGTGTTCAATATCATTCCAATTGCTTCTTGGATTTCTTAGTTGTATTGATAAACAGAATGGGTAATATGATCACACTGAAATTCATTTGAATGACTTGATAAAATGATCACATTTCAATTTACATCAACTAACTTCCTATCATAAAAAGTAGTAAAAATATGTACACTTTGTACAACACGAGTTAATACAATACGCATACAAAAATAGAAGAAACCAAACTCATTCCAAAAGAGGAGGATACTCCCAACATGATTTATTAAGTATCAATCATGTCTGATGATTTTTCTCGTGTAAACATGATTTGCTGTGGGACTAAACCTCCCCGTCTCCTCCCATCTGTAGCACATCCTGGATCCTTATTCCTTCTCACATATTCCCCTCTCTCATCGATTTTCCCTTGTTTGTCCCCAATTTTTCTTGGATGTGTCTGCGGATCTTGGAATTGGATCTGTTCACATGGAGGAACTTTTAAGTTTCTCTAAGAAATTCAATCTTTACCCTTGTAAGATTAGAGAACGTGATCTCCATTTCATGGGAATCTGTCATTACATTTCATGAAAAGTCTCTGAAAATTCATCCACATTTTTTAAAAGTTGAAGCGGTTGGTAAATGGATAATGGTTTCAGCTATGTCAAATTATATAGAAACAAGTTATGCCTAATCAATTTCCTAGGGTCTTTACTCTAGAATTTTATGGGCACCTTAATAATTATGTGAATAAAAAACAACAAAGAGCACGGAGTAAAAAGCCACTAAATATTAAATTTTAACTCTCGAGACTAACAAAATATATCTTGAATTTTTCACTGTATTAAATAATTTTACGAATAATATTGTTCTCCAATTATTCTATTCAGTAGTTAATTTCAAGTTTAGTAAAGGGAAAAATTATGAATTTATTTAATTCTTCATTTGTATAAACACGTGTTCTAGTAAAGATGTCAACACGTGAAATTGCATAGTTTCTAAATGTTGTAGTATTTATTAAGGTCATAAACTTGAGGTTGTTTAGGGACACTTTCTCTTTCGGTATTTCACCTTTTGCTTGTTTTTGGTCCAAAGACATTTGGATAGGGATGGCCTGTTGGTGCTCATTTTGATCTCACACCATTTGCCATGATTTTCCTTTGATCTATGTGTTATGAAACGTTTTATCTCTCGATGTGGATGTTACTCAAGCTTTACCTCCATTTGAATGCCTTGAATTGTTTGCAGAATCCATTGTCATGCCCTTTTTGAAGAAGTCTCCAAGCTTGCCCTATTTTTTGCCCTAATTTCTTCAAATCCATGGGCTCTGCCATTTTTCCTATTTTCCCAGACCATGGAAGCTCGAGAATGATCAATTTATATTTGTATGCCTTTGAAAATCCAAATCCATGGTCGAAAGATGCTTGGAACCATGATTCACTTGGTTTTGTTTCAAAAAAATTCATCCTTAGCGAAAAATCGGATTCTAGGCATGAATGGTGAATTTATGTGTTTTTGACTGGTCGATGGGTGTCTTTTTCCTATCAAATTATTCCTCAGCATTCGATCACGTGGCTTCTTTTGGTTGGTCAAGGGATGACGGGAAAATGTTTTAAATTGTCACTTTCTAATTTTTTGGCAAAGGGCAATTTTGGTCCCGTATCTCTGCTTTCAATTTTGATTGGTTCTTTTGGTACTTACGTGGCTTCTTCTAATTGGATGGGGCGCGGCGGGTTTGTTTTATGAACTTGTTCTTTTTGGATACTTTGGCAAAAATTTTGAATACGCACCGTGGCCCCACCAGGCTCTAATTAGTTATTCAACAAATATGAAGTGGCAAGGAAAATTCTTACTTTGACCCCATAGAAGGACACGTGGCAAAGTTAAAAGTGGAGATGCGGGCCTTTGGAAGCAAGTTGGATACTTTTCCCTTTTGGAAAAATGGAATAAAGGTTCTAAAATGGAAGTGCGCCCCCACCAAATCATATTGAAGCCTTATAAGGTTCTTGAAGTTGTGCCATAAAGACACGTGGAGGTTTCCACCGGTCTTCTTTCCTTAGACTTTTTAGCAACTTCCTAAAGGGCCCGAGACACATGGTGAGCCCGCGCTCATTTAGGGTCTCTACTTTTGGGGACCATCTCAAGATGCGCCATTAAGACGCATGGCGGTTTGAAAAGTCAAGAGGCGGGAGGCGGGCCATCGGGGCAACTTGGATTTTTGCCCCTTGTTATTTAAAAGATTAAAATCATCAAAATGACCCACGAGCCGATAGAGAATAGTCAAATTTTTACTCTGTCAACGGCAGAGGTGCGAACTTTCGGAGGAAATTTAGAAAAAAATCCTTTTATAGAGAAAGGAGTTAAAAGTGTAAGACGAAGCATGGTTCGCTAGCTACATCATAAACTAGAAGAGGAAGGGTGACATGCATGGGAAAACTTGTAAAATTTTCATTTTCCAAAAATGATGTGGAATAGCATAATTTAGCCACAGTTCCTTTGGGACATGTGTCGAGCCTATTTTTCGAGAGGCGGAGAGGTGGAGCAAATTGAGAAATTTTACATTTTTTCCAAAAGGTGTAAAAGGTAAAAAGGAACCCCCGGGCCCATCTTAAATTGGATCTCCCACGTGGACGATCCAGATTCAAAAGAGAGATCAACGGCAATTTTACAAAAGGCGAGGCTTGGAAAGAAAGTTTTCTAGAGGTGGACTGCGGGGCACAGGGTAGAAATTTTCCCAAAGGCGGACTGTGGGCTTGGGGAAGAAAATTTTCCCAAGCCGCAAGGGACACATGGCACGTTTTTAAGCCCATGCGGGAAGGCGGGTCGTCGGAGGTAATTTGGATTTTAACTCTTTTTGTTTGAAAGGGAAAAAAGGTTCAAAAACCCATGTGCCTCCGCCGCGCCTAGGGATGCTACGTGTCATGCCCAAAGTTTCTAGTGGGGAAGCGGACCGTTGGGAAAACTTAGAAATATTAGAATTTTGCGTTAAAAGTGCAAAGGTTAAAAACAACCCGCACCTCCACCGACGCCTTTGAAGAAGCCACGTGTCAGACCCACAATGATAGGTGGGGAAGCGGACTAGCAGGGAGACTTAAGATTTTTTGCCCTTTTTCTAAAAGGTAAAGTTTGAAAGTGTGGGCCCGTGAACCCGCGGAGGTGTTTTCCCAAAAGTGAATTGGCGGGGCTACGGGGCCGCAAAGGAATTTGTGACTTTTTTATTTTTGTTATCTGCAAAAAAGCCCGAAGTAATTTTCGGCCCATGGGTTCGATTTACAAAAATTTCCCTTTTTTCAAACTAAGCGAAGTAAAAACTTGAAGGCACCTGGGAAGAAATTTTTCCCAACGCGGACTGCTGGGCTTGGGAAGAAAATTTTCCCAAGCATGAAAGGACACATGGCACGTTTTTAAGCCCATGCAGGAAGGCAGGTCATCAAAGGTAATTTGGATTTTAACTCTTTTTGTTTGAAAGGGAAAAAGGTTCAAAACCCATGTGCCTCCGTCGACGCCCAAGGACACCACGTGTCATGCCCAAAGTTTCCAGCGGGGAAGCGGACCATCGGGGAAAACTTAGAAATATTAGCATTTTGCGTTAAAAGTGCAAAGGTTAAAAACAACCCACACATCTGCCAAAGCCTGAAGAAGCCACGTGTCATACCCACAATGATAGGTGGAGAAGCGGGCCGGCAAAGAGACTTAAGATATTTTGCCCTTTTTCTAAAAGGTAAGGTTTGAAAGTGTGGGCCCGTGAACCCATTGAGGTGTTTTCCCAAAAGTGATTTGGCAGGGCTTCAGAACCATGGAGGAATTTGTGACTTTTTTTATTTTTTTGTTATGAAAAAAAAGCCCTAAGTAATTTTCGGGCCTGTGGGTTCGATTTACAAAAATTTCCCTTTTTTCAAACTAAGCGAAGTAAAAACTTCATAAGGCCATAAATTTCGACTGGAAGCTCGATTTGGGAAAATGAGTACTTTTTAAAAAGGGCTCAAATCCTCTTTGCGTAAGAACCTTAAAAATTCATTTTTGACAAATTAAGTGGGAGAATTTGATAAAAACGTCTTTCCTCCCATTTAAACGTGAATTAAACCTTCTCAATAACCAGACTTGATTCGATCCACCATTATTTCTTCTTTAACTTTCCAAACATACATGGGGAGTTGCACTTGACCAAATTTGAACAAATTGCAGGGTTCAATTGTTAATGGTTGAGTTGTTTAAACAAAATTCTTTTCTCTTTTCTCTACAGGGCATTTTTGTCTCTAGCTCGATTAATGAAGTTATAAGTAAATTTCAAGGGTAACACAAACTAATATGAGATGTGTTTTTGATCTTCCTTAGTTAATTTTAAGTTTTCATTTTGTCTTTTATAGTTACAGGGTACTCTGTATTTTTTTTTGACATTTATTGTAGGTTTGAAACAATGTAATAGAGATCCACGTATTTCAAACTGGATATTTATCTATTTCATTTTCCATGCTTTAAAACATTTAAGTTCATTCCATTATAAGTTTACAATGTTATGTTGGTATCAAAATTTGTTCTCCCTTTCAACCTGAGCGATCACAGTTACATGGAGCTTAGAGATAGATAGATCATAATGTGTGTCATTTTTAAGCCGGGGATGAGATCTAGTGGCCCTTTTTCACTCGGTTGTGGAGAGATGGATAGCACCTTCAAGAGGATTTGACCTATCCTCACTACTTTAGGTCATGCCTTTTGACCAAGGTGAGAGGACCCATAGTGTAACCTCTGTTTGATGAAGGAGATGGAGATATCCTTCTTTTGCAAAAATTTTATGAAGAAAACCTTGGGAAAGTATGATCAATATTCCATAATTTAACTTTCAAGAGTTGTCACTTCTAAAAGATGGAGATACTTTCAAACCAAGGCTAAGGTTACTAAAGTCATTATGGGATCCTGATTGTTCTTGCATATTTTAATAAATAGATTTTGTTCCTTTGTTGATATATAGGGAAAATAGGGGTAGTTTAGGATGGATTCATGGTTTTTGAATAATTTTTGTGGGAGATTGAGTAGGATAAAGTTGATTATACCAAATCTTTGAGAGATTTCAAAAAAATTGGAAAAATAAATGACATAAAGCTTTGGAATAGCTAAGATATTCCTTCAACCAAAAGGTGTGCTTCAATGGAGGCCCAGATCAACACGGTTTCACACAATATTTAAGAATCTAACATGAAGGATCGAGCTAAAGACTCAATTAAACATCAAAGACCCCTAGTTCCTCATGCCTAAAATACACTCGAAGGCTTATAGACAATCTTTATCAACAAATGACAATGAAGTGATTTTAAATTGTTTATCTCATCACAAGATGAAGGTTCTTCTTGAAATGAAATTACAAATGCCACTAAACTCATCAAAGGGATAAGATCTGTGTGATTCGAGAGGTACTTTAACACAATATTGTAATAGGAATAAGAAAAACCACATGCATACATTCTAAAATAAAGTAGACACAAATTACTCCACGATTGAAATAGATTAACTCGAATTTCATTAAATTCATCAGATGGGGAAAGTTTCTTTGAAAAGTCTTAGAGCTTGTCAATGGTTGTACACTCACAACCAACTTGACGTGATTGAAATTTAAAACACAGGATATTAACAGTTTCTCGAATTGGTCTCCCGGAAGATGGGCTATCTCACATTTTTCTCTTAAGAATTAAACCCCCACCATTTGCAAAGAGTATTCTCATTGAATTTATACATTTCACTCGCTCACTCATCCCAAAATTCTCCAAAAGAAATAAGAATATTTGAGGGACCTTTGCTAGTTACCAATTTGCCTCAAAAAGCGACGTTTAACAAATTTGCAAAAAAAGCTGCGCTGTGGACCAATTATGAACTAATCACGTTTCTCAAACCCTCGATTAATGACTAGGATGCCATGCCACAACCTTTTTGATAATCCTTTTAATAATTATGATTTTGTCATGTGAGAAATCCCCATTTTAATCATTTTCCAAAGGCTCTGCATGCAAACCTAGATCTAACAAGAAATCCTTTTCACTCTCGAGGAAACACCTTTTCCATCCTTTGCACACATCAACCTTCATCATTTCATCATTTTCCCTCTTTTTCCTCTACAACTCTGTCCCGCATCTAGCTTCTCTGGTAATTCACATTTTTACAAGTGCCTGAGAAATTCTAACTTCAAAATATTGACCTTAACAATCCTTGGACTCAAAAATTAAGTTATGAATCCATTCAATAGCACTTTGCAGACAAAACGTAAAGGAATTATATCAAAACATGATGAAAAATAGTGTGTATTCACATCTCTAGGAGTCTTGGAGAAAAAATGGCCGAAAAAACAGTATTTGATGCACAACAACAATTGATTTTTCCCCTTTTCTACTTTATATTATAGCCATCCACATGTTTCCTTAGTGCAACTGCAAAGGAGAAGTATAGGGAAAGTTTCCAAACAAGTACAGGCCTTCCACATGCCCAGGCCCAAGAAAAACACCTTTTGGCCTTTGAAAAAGTCTCAATAAAAAAGTAGCCAACGGAAGCCTCCATATGTCTCAATGGCCCCTTTTGAGATGGTCCCCAAAGTGAGGAACCCAAACAAGTACGGGCTCATCAAGTGTCTCATTCTCGCATAGTTGTTAAGAAATTTTAACGATCGGCGGAAGGCGCCATGTGTCTAGGGTCCGAGACGTTTTCCTTGGCCGTTGAAAAGTAGAAGCAAAGGCGAGTGAGTTGAAGCCTCCAAGTGTCCTCCCGGGCGCTTCTTCAAAATAAAAATTAGGGCTAGTCCCAAAACATGTGCAATCCCTCCATGTGTCCCAAGCCTTATAAAATTGCTTTGAAAAGTATAAGTATAAAGCGGGGCCGACGGAAGCCTCCACGTGTATCCCTCGAAACAAGCTGTTAAGGTGGGACCACGAGGCCCGATCCTCAAATTAGCGTCAACCCTCCATGTGTCCATGGTCCACCAAAGTTGTATCGATTGCATGAAAAATTTGTCTAATTCTAGGCAAGGCAGCGGAAACCTCCACATGTCTCCCCGGCGCAACTCCAAGGTCAAACCAAAAGGCAAAATTTTCAGATGAGCGGCGACCCTCCACGTGGACAAGTTTTGAGTTGAAGCGAGCCTTAGAGTTTTCAAAGTGCCCCGCCAAGCCGCATCCAACCAAAAAGGGCCACGTTTCCACAAATGTTGAGATGTAAATTTGTGAGGAAAAACACATTGTCAAACCGTAAAATGCGGAAAATCACCATTTGATCCCGAGAAATGAATCTTTCTTTCAAGACAATGAGAGAATTTGGAAATGATATAAGGCCCAAATATGATCTTATGAGCCACATCTAATCACATTTCCACGATACTTGGAACAAAAATTACAGGGAAAATAAAACGTGAATGTGGAAAAAGGAAGGGAAAAAACCCGAGTTTACGCCCAAGTTACAAATCTTTTCATATGGATAGAGGAACGAAAAAAAAAAATGGGACATTTAAAGTGATCCTTAACCAAAGGAAGGGACTGATCATGGCAACCAAATGGAGGAAAAAATTTCATGCATCAATATGGTGAGATAGAAAACACAATAAAGCCCGCAAACTAAAGAATTTCAAGGAAAAACGGGACGAGATCAAATTGAGCACCAACACTAGCTCCGACTTGGGGATGGGCACTCCCTGTGAGTTCCACAAGAAAAAATAGTAGACCAAGTGCCAAAAAAAACCATTGGGCAACGAGTCAAAGAATAAGCTTGCAGAAAGCAGTAACAATAATAACCAACTCCCCAAGGATGAACGGAGAAGCCAACAAAATGGTCATAGGACCGTAAACAAACAAAAAATAGAAAAAAATGAAAGCAAAAAAAAGCAAAAGACTATACAATGTAAAAATGGAGTATACCTTGATTCTAAGAAATCAATCAAGGAAATGATTCAAATTCTTGCCATTAACATGCAATTCAAGCATTTCCCCATCTAAGTCTTTTATGAAGAAGGTATTTTCACCAATTTGAATGTCAATTGAATAAGGGCCCATCCAGAATGCATCAAATTTACCATGCTTTCCCTTATCTTCATGTATGTTATCCCACAATAGCACAAGATCCGTAATGATGAAAGCTCTTGGAGTCACCTTCTTGTCAAATAACTTCTTCACTTTTATTTGAACTTCACATGCCGCTGATGGGATGCCCTTATTTCTTCATCTAACTCAATAATCTTATTGATTCGAGCATCATATGGACTAACTTCTTGATCTTCAATTTTTTGAACAAATTGAAATGAAGACAATTGCAAATGAAGGGGCAACAAAGCTTGAGTTCCATATACCAACTCAAATGGGATTTTACCAATAGCTCTTTTGACAATGATTTTGTCAGCCAAAACAGAAAACTTCAGTTGCTCACCCCACTTCCTTTTGTTCATGTCCAAGGTTCTTCTAATGATCTTCAACAAATTTTTATTTTTGGACTTAGCTTGTCCATTTCCTTAGGGATTGTAGTTAGAAGCATATGTCAAATTGATTGCATACTCTTTGCACATTGCCACCAAGGGTTTTGGTCTAAAACTCATTGCATTATTAGCAATAATCTTAGCTGGCACTCCAAATCTGCATATGATTTGATTCAACATGAAGTTCATGATGACTTTCTGTGTTGTTTTATTAGTGGCGATCGGTTCCACCCACTTAGTGAAATAATCGGTGGCTATAAGAATCCATTTATGACCAACATTGGAAGGATTTGAAATTTTTCCAATGAAATTCATTCCCCATTTCATAAATGGGGCTTCAATTGACACAGTTGTAAAAGGAAGGGAGCTGAAGATTTCATTCTTCCGAAAAATGATGACAACTTTCTCATTTCCTAACCAATAGAGTTGTATCTTTTAAAATTGTTGGCCACCAATAACTAGCCCTCAAGATTTTATGTCTTCGTAACTCTTCCAAAGAAAATGTCCCCCACAAAATCCTCCATGGAGATCAACAATTACCTTTGGGATTCATCCTCATCAGTGCATCTTAAGAGCACTCCTCTGGGTTCTTCCAAGCTAACCCAAAATCAGGAATGACGTATTTTGAGAGGTTAACTTAAGAGCTCTTTTCTAGTTTTAACTAAAATTTTCAGGACAACATAGATGTCTGAGATAAAATATTATATATTTGTACCATTCGAGCTTACCAACTTTTAAAGGACATCCAACCTCTCTACTTCTACTTCATTTACCTCAATAGTATGCAAGTTGCTCTCAGCCATAAGCTTAGCTAGGCCCAAATCTCTTATCAATTTTGTGGTTTGATTATCCATGCCATATTCCTACAACTTGTTTACCCATCTACATATTTTACTTGAGACCTCCATCTCTAATAAGATATCTTTCACCATGGTGTGGGGAACATAAGCAACAACTTTAGAGCGCAAGATGTAAGGTTTGAAAACCTTTGTTGCTTTCACCAAGAAAAATTCTTTCTTCTCTATGATGGTGTACTTCACTCGGCTCCTTACGATGCCCGATTGAAAAGGCAATTGGTCTCTCAACCCCTTCATCATCCTTCTACATCAAGATAGATGCAATGGTGTTTTCTAAAGCAAAAGAAAACATTTGAAAAGGCTTCTTGTAATTTGGAGATGCTAAAATATGGGTATGCTTTAATGCTTCTTTGATCCCATTGAAGGCTTGAATGGAAGCTTCTTCCCATTTGATAACTTGGTCTTTCTTGACAGATGTTAGTGTTATCCAAAATTCACCCCTTGAGGTAATTTTGATAAAATGCATTAGATTCTTCAGATCCTGAGCAAGTAGATTGATTCAATGCCCAAAACCAAGGAAAAATCGCCTTGGTTTCTCTCTAACTTCCCCATCCAAGGAAAAAATCCAACAAGTTAGCAAAAATTGAAAAATCTAAAAATGAAGTCACGGGCTTGTTGTAATGCATTGTGGGTGTGGAGGTGCGGATCATACCAGTTTGGATCGTACCAAGGTTCATCGTACTATTTTTGGAGCCAAAATGTAAAAGAATCAACTAAATCAAATTTCTATGTCCCGCACCGCACAAGTTCAACAGAGACACGCGGGATGCGCATTGCCGAAATCACCACCAGTAAGGGAGATCGATGAAGTCAGAACTTTTTGTCCCAGGCGGTCCACGGGATAGTTGGGACACGGGTACATGCGGGACGCATAAATCTGATTTTTCCGCAAGTTAGTGCATTACAGGTGGCGCGAAGAAATGTGTTCGGAATAGTCGGGACGTTGGGGCCTTACTGGGCGCGAAAAGGTGAAAAAGCCACAGAAAGAACCATATGTTGCGGAGAATGCAAAGGTCAATATCCCTCATGGCCCGATCAACAATGGATGCGCGAGACAAGGAAGCTCGTATCGGGCAATGTAGACGAAAGTCTCTGGGACAACCAGGACACGTAGACCTGATTTTGCCAAAATAGCCGCAATGAAGAGAAAAGTCAATGTTTGACCTCCCAAACTTCAAATGGCCATAACTTTTGATCGCGAGCTCGATTTTCATAAAATTGGCTTAGAAAAGTCCATCTTCTTATCCAAATCTTTCATTTTCTTCTTTGGCACAAATATCCCGAATGGCTCCCAAAGACTCGAAAAAATGAGACATATGGCTTAGTGTTGGACCAAGCTTCCTTTGGAGTCAAATGCTCAAGTGCTCTGTGGTGGCATGCGATTCTAAATTTAGTTAGCACAATTAAATTCTTTTACACAATAGATAAGAGGTAAATCTCTAGAATGCATCATACGAGTTAGCCATTTCCTTCAAAGTTATATTCTCCCATTCTCGCTAAGCCATTCATTGTGGAGTATGAGGAACAAAATGTTGATGAATAATGCCTTGAGTTGCCAAAAATTAAAAAACTCATTGCTTGAAGTAATCGCCCCATTATCGGTGAGAAAGTTCGTTGCAACTAAAAGATTGTTTCTCGACCAAAGCCTCAAAGACTTTGAAGTGTGAGAAAACATAAATTTTGTACTTGAGAAAATAAACCCAAGTACGCCTCAAGAAATTATCAATGAAGATAATTGTTAGTGCAAAATCACAAAGACACCCCTAAATGAGTTGTCGATCTACTTTTCTAAGGCAGATTCATTTGGTGTGATTCGCATACCATTGAGTTTTCCCCAAAGTGTAGGACTTAGAAAATGGGAAAAATCTCCAGAGAAATTTGGTTCTTGCCTCTCCTAATCTACTCCGCCACAAGCTACTCTAGTGTAGGCAAAAACCTATTCTATCCTAATCTAACCATTCCAAGGGGACATAGAGAAAGAGTGAGGGTGAAAGAGCCTACACTAAGCGGTGATACACCAGAAAAGGAAGTGGATGATCACATACCCAACTTCCTAAAATAGAGAGAGGTGAGCAGAGGAGAGGGTGGACAGAACGCACCATAGACCAGAGATAGATTTCACATAGAACACCACTTCAAAACCCATTAAACACAACTCCCAGGACCTGCAATAGACATCAAAAGTATGCATAGTATACCCTGCGATAATGAGAGGTAAGGAGAGACAACAAAATAATCCAAGGATGGACAGATGCATCACAAAACATATTTTATTACTCCAAAATGTTACATAGTGCACCATCAGTGGGAAAGAGGCAAGAAAACGCCATTACAAAGCCATGAGAGGAGGCTTAAACTCTACATTCGATGTTAAGGAAGAAAGGGATAGCAGTAGAAAAGAAACAACGACCAACCATTTGAATGTGCCCCTTTATTACAATATATAGGAAGAATGGGAGAGAGGAGGAAAAAAATTTGAATCCTGCTCTAACCACCCTAAGATCGCATTGCATACCATTTTGAAAGCTCAACCACTTAATATCAATGCCTTCTGTAAATCTACCCACAATATGTCACTTCTGGTTCTTCGACGGATCAAAATCGAATCATATCTAGTAGTTGAAGAGATCATATTCTGCGTTAATGGCCCGAATTTGTTTCTCTATTTTCTCCCACCTAACCTCCCCAAACTTAAATTTTCATATCTTCATGGCGTAGACAAGGCCGAGATCTTTCCAAGGATGTCAAATTTTCTATATTTCGAGCCTCGAGTCGAAAGATATGCCCCCTTGAAATTTGTATGAGGTCCATACAAAAGGCAAGAAAACCGAGTTTGAAAGCAAGCCCCTTTTGTTATGGGACATGTGGAGGGCTAGTGCATGTCGAAAGCGGCCTCTGTATTTTTATTTTGGAATGACGTGGGGCTGACATGTGGCTTCCTCTACCGGCTGCTCAATTTCTATGTTTTTGGCTAAGTCCTTTGCTCGGTGGGGTCATATTTCTTGGCCAAGGGGACACCCAGCCTAGCACTTTCTTGGAAGCCCCTTTCAATCTTGCTCTTGAACTAGCACCATTTGGACACTTGGCACTCTCCGCCAGCCTACCATCATGCATTGACTATTCAACCCAACTTTGTCCCCTTTTTGAGACTGGACGCGTGGAGGCTCCGCGCTCGCTTAAAATCCCAATCAAGATTTGCCTTTGAAGGAGCATCGGGTTGACACTTGGAAGCCTCATGCAGACTCTTAGACTTTTCAACGGCCCCTCTTACCTTTTCGGACCTTGGGCTACGTGGTGAGCTAGCACTTGTTTGAGTCTCTGCTTTTGGATTTACCCTTGGAGATGCACAAATTCAACACGTGGCTTCTTCCTGCGACCACTTTTATACTTAGCCTTTTTTAGGCCCACCCTACCCGCCTTTGAATTTTAGCTTTGACTCTGCCTCTGTTTCAAGCCTAGGACACTTGGGGACCCAACGCTTGTTCAAGCCTCCCTTTTTGGGTTTAACTTTGGAGATGCACCGTCGACACGTGGCTCTCTCCTTCGTCTCGGCAATATTTAGCCAATTTTTGAACTCGTTACAACTATTTTAAGCCCAAAGACTTCGAATCTTCGCCATTTCTTCTCTTTCTTTCTCTGGCTTCTCTGTGACACTACTCCTCTTTCTTTGACCCTGTTATTCTATTTATGAGCCCACCTTGTAACTTGTTAAAATACATTTAAGACGAGATTTTCTTGACAGATCTATTTCTTCTCTTTCTTCTTTCATAGGGTCATGTAGTCTTTCGCAGCCCCGCTATTCCATTATTGAGTCCTTTTGTGACTGTTTGCAAGATTCAAACGTGTTTTCTCGGTTCTTTTTATGTGGGGTTATGGCTAATCCAATACTTTATGCAGGGGTGAAATATGGATAAAAATAAGTGCATACTTAGCTCCATTGAAAGAGGTGGTAGGAAAAACCATCAAGTCATTATGCACAAGCTCAAGTGGTGAAGAAAATATCTAGGAAAATTTCTTAGGAAATGGATCTTGGTGTTCTTTCCTTTATGCACAGCCAGAGAAAACTCCTTCAAGACAAGAAAATATAGGAAGACCATCTACCATACCATGAGTGTTCAACTCCTTCAAATATCTATAATTGAGATGTCCAAATATTTCATGCTAAATCTTACTCCTTGAATCTACATGAGAAACCAATCCTGTCCCTATAGAGGAAGTGTCATTAAAACCCTCAAAGTGATATAGTCTAAAATTATGATCAACAATACCTTGAGAAACAAGTGAATGAGGCTCCAAAAAGTTCATACTTCTGCCCCATGTGGTGTAAAAGTCATTGTTTTCCCTTTACCATAATGACAAATTTGATATACATAAAGTAAATTTGTAGTGATGTTAGGAACATATAATGCATCTTGAATCTTGCACCATCAAGTTGTATATCACCTTTTCCTTTAACATAAAGAAAGGAAGAATATCCAACCTCAATTTTGGAAGTAGAACTCAAACCTAAAGAAACAAAAGACTCCTTGGAAGAAGTCATATGATGAGAAGCACCAGAATCTATAACCCAACTGTCTACAAGTGGTGACTGAGATCTCCCAACAACATTAAGTGCTTTGTCATGCTGATTAGAAGGAGGTGGAGTGGAGATAGAAATTTTTGTTTCTTGACTGCATCCTCTAAGGCTTGCATTCGCTTATAACACCTATGTTCTTCATGACCACTACCCCCACAAAAAGAGCATGAAAGGCTATACTTATTCTTGGATTTAGAAGACTCCTTGGGTTTAGATTTGTTTTCTTTGGGTTTAGGAGCATTTTGAGATGGATAAGGGGTGGATTTGGTTTTAATTTTTGGTTTTCCATTGCCCTTAGGATTAGATGCAACTAATTCCTTTTGAGAGGTGGAAGAATCAAGGTTAGACAATTTGGATTCTTCCCTAGTAAGTCTTTCACAAAATGTTTCTAAGTTAGACATTTTGAATGTATCACCCAAGTAATCCATGCTGTAGAGAAAAGGTAGAAGCAAAAATGCTTGAACTTGGTAAGATAGTCTATAAATTTTGGAAAATATTTAGGATTAAGAGATTTGATCTCAATTTCAAGTTGCATGGCTCTCATATGATCCACCTTAACAAATAAATCCTCCTTTCTCCCATATTTTGAAAGGAGAGTCACGATTTCCAAATGAAACAAAAACTATCACTTACATAAGTTCCTATCAAACCCATACACTCATCAAGTTTGCACTAGTACTGAAATTTCACATATTCTCTAGTGAACATTGGTTGTTACTCAAGAAGTTAAATCCCATACATATCGGGGATTATTTTGAGTTGGTAGTAATTAATTTGCTTACCACCTTTTCATTATGCTTAGTAAAACATCCATTTTAAATTACACACATAATTTAATGTCATAAATGGTACATATTTAGGAGTCATGTACATTCCTTATATTTAGCGGAACCTATAAATTCATATTCATAGTGGAGGTAGACATATCTACCGGTTTGATGTTTCATCTAAGAAACTTTGACCCATTTCTCCTTATGGTAGATCTTGGATCTATGTAGACGAAAAATTAATAACATCAAGAAGGAAATTATTTGTTGGAAGCACAATGGACTAGGGGGTAAATCAGTCCTACAATTTCTTCAATTCATTTACCATTCATTTAATCACACATTAACATTCATTAAATCACATACATTCAACCGTAGCTTCTTAAGTGTGCACAATACAATCAAATAGCCATAACACATAAAAGAGAGCTCATAGACACAAGATTTAAGTGGGAAACCCTCATGGGGAAAAAAACCATTGAAACATAAAATTTATTTAGCCATGCTTCAAATTTAGTGAGGCACCAACCCCTAGTTTAGTAGAGCACCAACCCCTAATTTAGTGAAGCACCCACTCTAAAAGGAGGCTCAACCCCCTAGGATGACTAAGCACAAACTCGGACACATGAAGATGTTTTATCTCTGATTGTGTTTTTGCCCTAACTGATGGAGATCTCTAATTCAACTCACAAACCCTTACTCAAACCCTCATCCCTCTATCTTTCTCTAACTTATTCTTCTTGATCTTGCTTTGGCTCTAAAATATTGAACGCATGCTCTCAATAATTCCTCAACTTTTCATTCTCTTCCTCATCCTTCAAATCATGTGCTCATACCTGAAAAAAACTCTCCTCTAGGTCACACGTTTCCCTCCAAGAGCACTGATTCAAAAATGAACTCAAACATCACCTTTATAGGCTTATCCTTCTCATAAAATCATCATAGGTCAGTCCTATACCTCTTGCACGATCAAATAAAATTAACTACATACCATTTGAATCATTAAAATGGTTACATATGACACATATGGTTCTCCCATGCAAAAACCACTTATCATGCACCAACAAGCCTAAAAACCCTACCATTGGAATGACAAAAATCCTTTAACACCAACGTTATTTTTATTCAAGATCTAAAAATCACCAGGACATGTGTAATATGAAATTTAAACATCATACATGGTCGTAATTATACTTTATCCAATAAAATTATTTCATTCAATGGGCCCATTGGCTCATTTACTTCTTTAAATGGTTGTTTCGCAATAATTTGATTTTACCTTTGGGCCTCAAGACCACCCAAGATGATCTCAACTATGGCATGCGACCACTCAATCAAAATCCTAGAACCTATAGAACACTTATAAGTAAGTTATATCTCATGAAACAATCATATGTTCAAACCAAAACTAGTTTTTCCTTCACCAAAAGAAAAAGAAGTTTTACAAATTCAACTATTTTCCACCATTTGTTACACTTCCAACACCTCCAAATTTATTAAATGGGTGAAAAATACACCCATATTCACTTTCTAGGTGATATAGATCATCAACTCAACGATCTCATTCTCCAACCAACTCATTCTTTCATAAAAACGATTTATGTCCTAAAAATCAAGAAACCTTCTTGATCACAAATAGACCTCATAAATCACATCAAATAAAATCATAATGAGAAAAAAATTATACCAATGGAAATATCTTAAAATTATAAGAGAGGAAATCATAAAACCAAATAAAACAAATTTATATCTCTTAATTAGTATGTAAAACATATTGTAACTCCTTGACCTCAAGTGGAAGGCCTTTGTTAGCAAATTTAATACATTGTTTATTGGTTAGTTTGGGTACAGGCGGTTACACCTCCTAACCGTTTTCACTGTGTATTTATTTCCCCCTCGTGCATCCAATATATTCATTCAGACATTATTTTATATTGCTCCTGTGCTAACATTGGTATCAGAGCGTGGAAGTGGGAGCGAGGGAGCCAGAAAGGTTTGTATTCCATTAATTTCATGGACTGTTGAATATATGCTGGAAACCGCCGCTTCCCCTCCTTCGTGGAATTTATTTGAGCCTCTGTCCATCCTCTGCCTGCGTGTGTGCAATATTTGCTGTTATTTGTTGTTCTTTGTTGGTGCGTCCTCTGCCTGAGCGTGGGAGAAGAAAGAAGACTGCTGGAGGAAGCAGTTAGTTGTAAAACCATTTTTTTCTATTCATCCCTAAAACGCGTGGAGAGGAGACTCAGATTCCTCTGCCAGTCCTGTCCGTTTTGGCTGTGTGCGTGGAAGCTTGAGACAGTGGATTGCAGTGCGTGGAGGAAACGGGCTGTGTATGACCTGTGCGCTGAAGGAGATCCTCAGCCTGCGTGGAGATCCAAACGACCTGATTTCATTTCCTCTCATTGGAGCCGCTGTTCTTTTGTTTGGACGTGGCTGGAAATTCATGTGCTTGTTCTTGGTGAGGGTTTTGGAGCAATTCTACTTGTTCTGGCCGAATCATTTCCATCATTGCGGCCTGAAATTGGAATCGAAAGAGGGAGAGGAAGACGACTGGGTGATCTGATTTGCATTGCAAAGCAGACAAACTTTTCTTCATCGAACTGTCCATGATAAACAACGCCTGTAAACGCTTAACCAGTGCTGAAATCTGAATCACGTGGACGGTGTTGGTCGATTGCCATTTTTTTGGAGTTAATCGTTGCAGACCTTGCGTGAAGGAGAGGAGATAACTGTCTTGAGAAGACAATATGAAATATAACCGCTTCAAACAAAATGAGAAGACCATACCTGTGCGCAGCGACAACATGAAGAATTCTGTTGTTATTCATGTCTGGCAATGTGGCATCGATCATTAAACTGATCCAAGTCCGCCTGCGAGTTATCCCATCAACGACCATTTCTCGGCGTGTGAGGAAACAACAGTGACCAGAAGAGTAAATAGTCAGGCATGTGAGCGTACTCAGAGGAGGATACCCGTGGTACAAGCCCGCAGTTCAAGAATTCAAAAAGAAGAATCGAGTCATTAAAGAGGAGAGAAAGAGCATGTGGCAATGACCACTGACCAACTTATCAGCACTGTGTGGAGTTTGACATGAGTGGCATCGTCCACCGAAAACCCAGGTGTGTGTTGGTAGACTCCTTCCCCCAACATCTTCTCAACTGTTGTTCGCAGACCATGCAATACATTAGCAAGCGCATCGTACAAAAGATCAGGAGACATGTGGAATTTGTTTGAATCAAATCGGAACAAAACGAGATTAAGCCCCTTCATTCATTCATCAAATTTGCTATCAAAGATGGACGTGAACAACCAGCCTATGATCCCATGCAACAGTCTGAGAGCATGAAAGTCATGCCCAGAAATGTTAGCAACATTGCAAGCAAGCATAGAGACATGCCGCATTTGAGAGAACCGAAGAGCATCGGTATCTACTCTTAGCCAGTCTCCAAAACTTGCAATCCGAGGACATAATGGACTGAGTCTTGTTCGACATATAGACGGAGAAGAGTTGTGTCGATCCAGATGACAAATGCGAGATTAAATGCCCTCAGGCACATCTGTGGCGCACCACACGAGCTTTCGAGCTCACTTCTTCATCTATTTCTTCTACAAACGAGAGCACATCTGTCATAGAGATTCAAGAAAATCCAGGCAAAGTCCTTGTTGCAAGAAGCAAATAGGACATGTCGTGACGTAACAAGATGATGAATCTGGGGTAGATTTGTAAAAACAATATATTAAGGGGGGGAATGTTAGCAAATTTAATACATTGTTTATTGGTTAGTTTGGGTACAGGCGGTTACACCTCCTAACCGTTTTCACTGTGTATTTATTTCCCCCTCGTGCATCCAATATATTCATTCAGACATTATTTTATATTGCTCCCGTCTTACATGATTTTTAACCAAGTGATCTCTACAAAATACTTGAAACTGACCCAAAACTACCCTTTGACCAGTCAACACAAATGAAGCATACTTTAGTATTTAACTACATCACCATCACCTAAAACCATCATGAACATTAATAAAATCTCACATAATCACCATAGTGATCATTTAGTTTCCAAATTCTTTGGACAACCTTATCCCAAACTGAACTTCTTCAAATAATGACTTGTTTGAGTGGGGTCCACTCATCACCAAAAGATATATCATACATTTATGGAAACCTAGATGAGTCCTATATAAAATCCAATCATAAATTATTCACTATCAATAAAATATGGTCGATATACTCACTTTTTTGTAAACTGCTCCTAGTTAGGGTTTCAAACCAACTTACCTTCTTAACGATCGTTCATAAAAATGTGAGGATCATACCACCTCATTATTATTTTTAAACCTTTATAACTGACCTAAGAAGCTATGCCAAATATCTTATATCCTCATTAAAATCATACAATTCACAACGAGCATCAGAAGGTCCGCTTTTACTTGAAAAACATCTTGCAAGTTACCCGGTTTTACCAAAACTTTCATATCTTTAAATTCCTTGATTTTTACCTAAAACTTGTCATGAATCATCATGAAAATATAATATAAATTATCAAACTCACCTCATAGTATAAATATATCTGAATCTCTCCACCATAAAGCAACTTACCCATCTTACCTACTATTTTTCATTGTTTGCTTCCCAAGGACCTCATAGAAGCACCAAACCTCTGAGTGCAGACCTGAAACTCACCATACATTCCATTTATACCATCACCTTTTACATGCTCCAAAAATAAATACCATCTCAAAATCTCACATCTCTTCCTCATTTTGCATGCTTCAGGGCTAGAAACAAGCCTGAAAAGACCTGGCCCAATGCTCACAACCCATGAAATGATCATGTTGACCTTTTACTGAGACCCTTAGACACCTTTAACACACCTCATAGACCATGAATGATATCATGAAACAATCCAACCAAATCAAGGCGACTCATATCATGACTTGGCATACTCAACCATGCACTGGACACCATAACATCTCACCAAACCTCTTAGACTTCATGGCTTGACACCTGAATAACACATCATGGAGGCTCATACAATGGCATGACACCATTTTACATTAATGGAGTTGACATAAATGAAAACACTAACATCTGATGTCCATCGTTATTATCTTTGGTCACAATGTCATTGATGTGTGTGAATGAGAATTGATTTTTAGGATATGAGAAGTCATCACAATAGAGAAAAATCTTTGAGTAATCTAGTAATAATATTTCTATTTGGATTTTCATCATTTTGTAAAAATGGTTCGGAGAATTAATAGTCAGGACCTGACAATGTAAATATAGCCCTTACTCGAACATTTTTTGAATGGAGATATAAAACTTCACTAAAATAAGTGATGTGTACATTTATGTGTTTGTGCTTAGCTATAATATCAAAGATTAACACTTTTCCATGTCCTTTCTTTGTGTTGTACTAGTGGATTTATTTCTTTGGAGTTACACGTCCTTTTATCATCCATATTGTTTGGAAAGGATTTAAATTTTTTTAGATGAGTGATAATCGATACATGTTCTTTCTCGCGTCGAGATAGTTATATTCTAAACAACAATATTTGACTTGTTAGTCTACTTAAAGTTACATTTTCATATGGATCTATAGATGGACCACATGTAATCCCCACATTTTGTTGTACACATTTCTTGTGCTCTTTGAAGAGAGAGGTGGGCTCACCATGATATCATGACATGTGAATAAAAATTCTAATTGTAAGAATCAAGTCACCTATGTAAGTAACATTTATATCTAGTGATATTAATAATGTCTATTAAAAACTAGAGATGATAATGTTTTTATAAAATCAATAAAGTTGTTGAATCCACCAGGTTTTCTCTAATAATAAAACCCGCACCATCCACCTCAAGATTATTCTTAAAATCCTGTCAAAATTAATATGCACACCCTTTGACAAACGAGAATTCAAAGAAACAAAGTTCTGAAGATCCCCACATATTCCACTTAACTATAGGTGAGAGATAATTTTAGGCTAGTTTACAATACAATTTTTCCCAAGTAATTAGGCCACCTTGTTTAGTTTTTGTGTCCAGATAGAGAAATATTTTTAGAGACATCTCCTTCAATATCCACCCAAAATCGTTCTCAAGATCTTTCTTCATTTATAAAAATCCATCTATTCGGTTCAAGTAATTTTTAGAGAAAATTGATAGGGGATGCAATCCACATGATATTGAGGCTCTTTGGGATAATGGGCCAAGCACAAAGAGTCTCTTTAACAGTATGAGGAAACACCTAGAATTAACTTTAACTTAGAAAATAGTTATGAACAAACGCAAGCAACATAATTACAATGCAAAACAATGACTTGGGTGCAACCAACATGCACAAAGTGTTGGTTGGCTGCCCGCAGTCAAAATATTTCGACCAAAAAAATTTGTTCCTTCAAAGGCGGGAATCAACCCTCGCACCTCCTGGTTTTTATGCCCACGTCTCCACTACTCCCCCTGCGTGCACTACATACACTTGAAACGCGCGCTTTTCTTTAATGTGTATTGATTCGACCACTACCCAAAATGTTATTTCGCTTCTACCCAGCAACCATTCTTACGTGTTGGATAAGGCTCTCCAAAGAATGTGCTCCAGTAATTCCCCATCCTCCTTGTAGAGGATAACAATGACTAATGAAACACCCAATTTTGCATATTGATCATGTGAACAAATTTTCCCAAGTGAGGTCAAATCAATGTCAATGAATTTTCCACAGGTGTTGTCACCACATTCTAGAGGTTTTTATTTGGCCAATCATTATGTGCACTCATCCCCTTGATAAGAAATTTATTCTGTACATACCTAACAACTTGAAACGTCCCCCATCTAGTCAACTTATCCACTTGCAAATTAGTTATGATTAACCACCATACATACTAGAATTGGATAATACATATATGAATTAGAAGAAAAAATATGATATCAAAATTTACTTGATTTCATCCTGATTTTTGAATTTTTGCAACATCTAATCTAATCTAAAGATTTATGTGGGTCCATGCGCAATTAATATTACCTAACTACCAATTTTTTGTCCCTAAAAATATCAAACTACATAGCTATATTTTTGGGCACTCCTTAATTACATTGTTGGAAAGAGATAAAGATCATACATGTCTTATTAATCGAGTTGGAGATGTCTCTCTAGTGCATCTCGGAATTGCTTTTATAATTTTTAAAATACTTCTTCAAAGAAAAAATTCAACATTGCTTTGTTTGTTTGGTCCGATGACTTTAAACCTCGATATATCATGATCCATATGTCGATAGGGGTGATGCCACAAATGGAAATGGCCCTTTTAATAAAATATGGTTGTTTGGTTGCATGATGAGTATGTTTTCTTTCTTGACCTTCTCTCTCCTCCTAGGTGGCTTAACTCAAGCCGGATATGCCATCGTAGTGCATCTTGGAATTTCCAAAAATTAATCCTACATTGGACGGGTGGCTTGGTTCATTTTAGTTGGGCCAATAAAGGTTCTACATTTGCATTGTCTCCTTCCATATCTATAATATAACTATGAACACCATTTGTATTGTAAAAAGGTCACATAGTGACGTCAGTCTTGTGTAACTTTAATGACTACTGACCACCCACAAATGTACACTAAATTACTTTGTACATGTTTACTTTCATATTTACAACTTCTAAAAAGGTGATTAATAGAATTTTCCTATCATCATAAGTAGTTCATGATCTCTAGAACACAACACTTTTGAGAAAAGATATAGTTCCACCAAATATAACTTGGAATGGTGGTATACACGAGATATTTGGTTTTAAATTTGAACATAGCCATGTAGAATTTGGATGTGTATGAAGGTTGTAACATTCCCTTCTAATTGAATCACTCACTTTTTGTGATTGGAATGTCATTTAAGTAAACTTTTGATTCTATTAATTCTATGTATTTTTGTAGTTTTGGTACAATTAATATTAATGTAATGCCTTCCATAATCTTATCAATGAGTTGGAAATGTGTAAAAGTATATACAAATATTGAATCATGATAATGTTTCACACTTATGTGTTCACGGTTCACCATACACCAATTTTATCTTCATATTGACATGACTATGTAATCATTAGTAAATAAGTTTTGGATATGATTTTGTAAATAATATTTTGATAGGAAACGTTAAAGAACGTATGTAGTCATATGCAAAACTTATTTAGCAAAAAGTCTTCCTTGAAAGGTATCCTAAATATATGCAATCTCTTTCAACATTCAACTTAAACATTATTTTCCTTTAATCCCAATATAAATGTAATGTCAATTAATGATTAGTGTCATTCAAAATTTGCATTCATATTTATATTTGTAATATTAATTATACATGAAAAAGTTGTATATATTGTTATAACAATTCTATGGATTTTAAGTAGTTTATGTGTGGATGTTTATAATATTCCTACCTTACCATAAGGTTTTTAAGCCCAATAAATGGTGTTTATTCATGGATTAATTTTTGAAATAAACCTCACAAGTATATGCAAAGGTCGATTTTCTTCACATGCACATGAATTCTAACATTTCTTTTTCCTCTCTTCATAGCATTTCAATTTACTTGTCTTAGTTTTCAGTTCTTATTATTTTAGGCATACCTTGATACTCCAATTGGCATCTCGATTGAACCTTTGCTAGTAATATTTTAATATTAAACTTCGTGGACTGAATAACCAATGCAACACTAACAAAATTAACCCGAAATAAATACAAATCACATCAACTATAAAAATAATTAACTATCGAAAATGGTATCAAATGTATTCATGTAAGAATTTGTAACAAGTTTGAAATGTTGAGAGAACCTTTAAATTAAGTGGTTCATCTATATTTCTATACTTACAAAATCAATCACACCCCTTATCAACATCAACTACAGAAGTAATAACTATGCCTCTAAACCAAATAACATATACTGTTCCACGTACACATGCGATTGCTAGTAATATTTTAATATTAAACTTTGTGGACTGAAAACAGAAATAATGAGTTCAACATCTTTAATTATTATTTTAAAAATAAAAGGTAAGCACATTTGAAGCCGAAAGGGCGGGCATTTTTTCAAAGGAAGATGCGTGAAGGTAACAAAGGAAGCTTAGTCTTTGCAACCATATCTTTCCTAGGATAAGGAAGCAGCACAGTACCGAATGCAGATTTGTCAAACAGAAACTACGTGGATTTTCCATTGTAGATAACCATGGCTAACAAAGGCGGTGCGGGTGAAATACATTAGATTAGCTATATAAATTGAACTGGCTTTCACATCCTCCCATCATAATAACAATACATTCCAATTATATCACAGTAGAGAAGTAAAGAGAAGAGAAGAGGAGATAATCTGAAAATGGCTGGAAAGGAAAACATTGCATTTGTACTGGTTTTGGCATTAGTGGCATTATTGTTATTGGGTGTCCAACCTGCTGCTGCTGCGATTAGCGGAAAGGGAAACTATCCAGGTACTACTGATCAGCTAATTGTTTGCTGTTCATAATATAATATATATTTCTTCTAATATAATAAACAATGTGATGTTGTTTGGTTTAATCAGAGGATGCATAAGGAAGGAGCCATGCCCAGCAGATTCAGGCGCCCAGTGCAAGATGCATAAGATACCAGTTCTACCCTGCTCTTGCTCTGAAATCAAGAGATGTGATCCCCATGCAAGCGGTTGCATGGAAACCACCATCGCAGGCCTTCGTTCCTGTGGCTTCTGAATCATCCTCCATACTATTACTTACTAAATAAATAAATGATTTGGCTTATGCGGCCAACATCATTGATAATGTCTCAAACTATAATAAGTACGCCTTGTTATTACTCTTTAACAAGGGACTTCCTCTGCAATTTGCAGCACTTCATTTTCATAACATGTTTAATTATTTCCAGCACTTAATATTACCAGTCAAAGATGTAAATTTATTTACATCTGCTGTTCAATATCATTCCAATTGCTTCTTAGATTTCTTAGTTGTATTGATAAACAGAATGGGTAATATGATCACACTGAAATTCATTTGAATGACTTGATAAAATGATCACATTTCAATTTACATCAACTAACTTCCTATCATAAAAAGTAGTAAAAATATGTACACTTTGTACAACACGAGTTAATACAATACGCATACAAAAATAGAAGAAACCAAACTCATTCCAAAAGAGGAGGATACTCCCAACATGATTTATTATGTATCAATCATGTCTGATGATTTTCTCGGGAAACATGATTTGCTGTGGGACTAAACCTCCCCGTCTCCTCCCATCTGTAGCACATCCTGGATCCTTATTCCTTCTCACATATTCCCCTCTCTCATCAATTTTCCCCTTGTTTGTCCTAATTTTTCTTGGATGTGTCTGCGGATCTTGGAATTAGATCTGTTCACATGGAGGAACTTTAAGTTTCCTGAAGAAATTCAATCTTTACCCTTGAAGATTAGAGGAACGTCGTCTCTATTACATTTCAAGAAAAGTCTCCTGAAAAATTCATCCACATTTTTGAAAAGTTGAAGCGGTTGGTAAATGGATAATGGTTTCAGCTATGTCAAATTATATAGAAACAAGTTATGCCTAATCAATTTCCTAGGGTCTTTACTCTAGAATTTTCTGGGCACCTTAATAATTATGTGAAAAGAAAACAACAAAGAGCACGGAGTAAAAAGCCACTAAATATTAAATTTTAACTCTCGAGACTAACAAAATATATCTTGAATTTTTCACCTGTACAAATAATTTTACGAATAATATTGTTCTCCAATTATTCTATTCAGTAGTTAATTTCAAGTTTAGTAAAGGGAAAATTATGAATTTATTTAATTCTTCATTTGCATAAACACGTGTTCTAGTAAAGATGTCAACACGTGAAATTGCATAGTTTCTAAATGCTGTAGTATTTATTAAGGTCATAAACTTGAGGTTGTTTAGGGACACTTTCTCTTTCTGTATTTCACCTTTTGCTTGTTTTTGGTCCAAAGACATTTGGATAGGGATGGCCCCGTTGGTGCTCGTTTTGATCTCGCACCATTTGCCCTGATTTTCCTTTGATCTATGTGTTATGAAACGTTTTATCTCTCGATGTGGATGTTATGAAGCTTTTACCTCCATTTGAATGCCTTGAATTGTTTGCAGAATCCATTGTCATGCCCTTTTTGAAGAAGTCTCCAAGCTTGCCCTGTTTTTGCCCTAATTTCTTCAAATCCATGCGGGCTCTGCCATTTTCCTATTTTCCCCGACCATGGAAGCTCGAGAATGATCAATTTATATTTGTATGCCTTTGAAAATCCAAATCCATGGTCGAAAGATGCTTGGAACCATGATTCACTTGGTTTTGTTTCAAAAAAATTCATCCTTAGCAAAAAATCGGATTCTGGGCATGAATGGTGAATTTATGTGTTTTTGACGGTCTGATGGGTGTCTTTTTCCTATCAAATTATTCCTCAGCATTCGGCGGTCACGTGGCTTCTTTTGGTTGGTCAAGGGATGACGGAAAATGTTTTAACTTGTCGCTTTCTGCTTTTTTGGCAAAAGGGCAATTTTGGTCCCGTAGCTCTGCTCAATTTTGATTGGTTCTTTTGGTACTTACGTGGCTTCTTCTAATTGGATGGGGCGCGGCGGGTTTGTTTTATGAACTTGTTCTTTTTGGATACTTTGGCAAAATTTTGAATCCGCACCCCGGCCACACCCGAGGCTCTAATTGGTTATTCAACAAATATGAAGCGACAGGAAAAAGTCTTACTTTGACCCCATAGAAGGACACGTGGCAAAGTTAAAAGTGGAGATGCGGGCCTTCGGAAGCAAGTTGGATACTTTTCCCTTTTGGAAAAATGGAATAAAGGTTCTAAAATGGAAGTGCGCTGACCAAATCATATTGAAGCCTTATAAGATTCTTGAAGTTGTGCCATAAAGACACGTGGAGGTTTCCACGGTCTTCTTTCCTTAGACTTTTTAGCAACTTCCTAAAGGGCCCGAGACACATGGTGAGCCCGCGCTCATTTAGGGTCTCTACTTTTGGGGACCATCTCAAGATGCGCCATTGAGACACATGGCGGTTTGAAAAGTCAAGAGGCGGGGAGGCGGGCCATCGGGGCAACTTGGATTTTTTTGCCCTTTGTTATTTAAAAGATTAAAATCATCAAAATGACCCACGAGCCCGATAGAGAATAGTCAAATTTTTACTCCAGTCAACGCAGAGGTGCGAACTTTCGGAGGAAATTTAGAAAAAAATCCTTTTATAGAAAGGAGTTAAAAGCGTGTAAGACGAAGCATGGTTCTGCTAGGACCTACATCATAAACTAGAAGAGGAAGGGTGGTCAAGGCTGGGAAAACTTGTAAAATTTTTATTTTCCAAAAATGAGGTGGAATAGCATAATTTAGCCAGGTTCCTTTGGGACACGTGTCGAGCCTATTTTTCGAGAGGTGGAGGGTGGAGCAAATTGAGAAATTTTACATTTTTCCAAAAGGTGTAAAGGTAAAAAGGAACCCCGGGCCCATCTTAACTTGGATCTCCCACGTGGACGGTCCAAAGATTCAAAAGAGAGATCAACGGCAATTGTGCATTTGTATCTGATTTTCCACCATTTCTGCTCCAAAGCTCCTGGGGATGTGAATTTTTATGGTTTTTTATCATTTCTTGGAGTCTCCTGCACGTAAAATGAAGAGGAACATTAATTTGGTATCTGGTTGGGTGGGAAAAATCTGAAGACGTCTTTTTCCATTAAGATGTGATCTGACCATTGGCTTCGATCTGATTTTCCAGTTTTCTTTCCTTAGCACGCAAAGAACCAAATTTGACAAATTAGAGGAGGAAGTAGTTGGCACGTGAGATGAAGAACGACTTACCAGGTGAAGAATTGAATGCTATAAATATTTGGAGAGATTTTCCCTCTGCACACCTGATAACTTTTTGTAAATCTAATTTTGGGAGTCTCAACACGCAATGGTGCTTTGAATGTCTCTAGTTTTGGGGAAAACTCTGTTGTAAATGAAGTATTATAAATTGCATGAATTTTTGTGCAAATGGTTGGAGTGTTAGAGGTTTTGGACTGATTTTCTAAGGAAAATCTTGATAGAACCCGTCCTTCTAAGAAACCATGTTTATCTCCTTTATGTTAAATTTGATCATGTCAAGGTGGTTGTGAGTGTACAGCCATTGACAAGCTCTGATATTGTTCTAAAAACTTTCCCCTGCTGATAAATTTAATCAAACTTGAGTTAATCTACATTATTTTTAGGCAAAATTTTTGTTTGCTTCATTTCTGAATGTCTGCAAGTAGTTTTCTTGTTCCCATTGCAATCTTACATTGAAATATTTGTGAATCACACAAGATCTTATCCTTGTGATAGTTTGGTGGAATTTGCAATTTCATTTATCAGAAGAGCTTTCATTTGATAGTGAAATAAACAAATTTAAAATCATTGTGACTCCTAGCATGACTATAAGATTGTTTGTTAGCCTTTGAGGGTATCTTAGGCGTGATGAAACAAAGGTTGATAATTTTTAGTTAAGTTTTCCAATTTGAGCCTTCATTTTGGATCCTTGAAGTTTGTGTGAAAAGTGTTGATTTGGGCCTCCATTAAAGCACATATTCTGGTTAAAGGAACATCCTAGCTATCCCGAAGCATTCTGTTGTTCAAGCTCTCCATTTTTGTAAAATTTCTCAAGGATCTGGTGAATCAAGTTCATCTCTGCCTCACCTCCCACCAAAATTCATTTAAAAATAACCAATCATACCCATACTACCCCTTTGTCTTGTGTGTATACAAATGCATAATTTCTACTACCAAAACATGCAGAAACAATCAGGTTTTCATTGTCTTTAGTGGCATGAACCTTGCTTAGAAAATATCTCCATTATCTAGAGTGACAACTCGTGAGAGTTAGGTTTTGTTGCATTGATCATATTTTCTTCAAGGTCTTCTTAATAACTTTGCAAGGAAGGATATATCCATCTCCTCCACAAACAATAGGCTACAAAAAGGGTCCTCTCACCCTGGTTGAAAGGCACAACCATAAAGTAGTGAGGATAGGTCAAATCCTCTTGAGGGTGCTACCCATTTCTCCACATTTGAGTGACAAAGAGAAAGCTGCATTTCATCCTTGGCTACAAAATGACACACTACATGCTCTGCTTGTCTCTAAGCTTCTGTCAAACCTGTGATGTTGCTCAGCTTCTGAGGGAGAATCAATTTGGGTACCAACACCCAATTGGTGTCGTTGCCGGGGACAAAATGATTACAGTTCATATTTAGACCCTGGTAAACACTTCTTGAATGCTCTAAGTGCTAATACATTTTTTCAAACATCATCTTGTGTTCGGGCCTGTAAGAAGTATTCAAGTTGCAAGTGTTGTGTGTAATTATTTCAGTTTCTACACCTAGTGCACTAGCTTTCATTGATAAATCTGGGTAAAGAAAAGTCAGATCATTCCATTTCTAGTTTCTAGTATTGACAGACATTTGATAGATCATATTTTAGTGCATTTGCACAACTAAGGTGGAAATCCTTAGTGGCGACTCCTTGTTGATATGATTCTTGATAAGTACCAGTGTCTTAACCTCTGTCAAGTGAGATTTGTTACTAATCTTTGAAAAGATGGAAGGAAGAAGATCTTTCTTTGCGAGGATCCTTCTAGGACATAGTTTCTAGAGCTAGGAAAAAAAAGTCAGAAATAAGAAAATCCTAGAGAGTTGTGGGAGATCAACAATCAAGAAGAGGGATCTCCATTGATGAAGGTGATCGGTCTATCATTGAAGATTTCTATTCAAGTGCTTCTGAATAAGGTATCCTCTTTTTGGAATTGAATTCTCTAACTGGAGAGCGGCCTTAATTTCAATTTGAAAAGTTTGCTTCTCATTCTGCCCCTGTCTTTTCAAAAGTTGATAGGGTTTTCCAAGAAATAAGTCGTTTGGGGGATATCCATTTTGAAAGTTATACTCCTGTGTTTCAAAGACCCCCTGCCCCTTATCAATTTGTTTCTCCTCCAAGGTCACCTCCTCAAAACAACATGGCCTAGCCCCCACCCAGACCTCCTTGTAAACACCTTTGGTCCTATAAATTTTACAAGGATGGCTAGTTATCCAAATGCAGTTACCCAGGATGTGAGAAAAAAATTACCAAAGTTCCAAGGAAACAACGTTATAACTGGTGATCAACATTTAAAGTTTTTAATCAAAATGACGAATAATTTGAGATTGAATATGAAGATGTATATATCAAATTGTTTATCCATACTTTAGAAGAGGATGCAAGGGACTGGTATAAAGCTTTGCTAGATAATTCCATTGATTCTTAGATAGAGATGAACAATGCATTTAGATTACGATCTAGTGATAGAATTGACCCTAGGTTTCTTCTATCATAATTTGAAAACATCAAGAAGAATCCTAATGAGTCATTCCATGATTTAAACACAAGGTTTAACAAGACCTTGAGGATATTTCTTGTTAGATTAAGGTCATGTGATGAATCATTTTTGATCAAATATTCGGATGTATTTGATAAAAGGTTTCTTACTAATTAAGGGACAAAACCCTACTAATTTGAGGCAGGTCTTTACCATGGCTCTGCAAATTGAGAACAACATCAAGGCAATTGGAAAGCCTCCAAAATGGAGGGTGTAAAACTAATTAACCCGGAAAATCCTCAAACAAGTAAGGTTGCTTGATCGGAGGAAGTTTCAAAAACTTTGGCGGGTACATCAAATAAATATCATACAAATTAGCCAGGGTAGAAAAAGGAATGGGTAGAGTTCACAAGGTCAAAGCACAAGTAACAAGGACAAGACAGGTTTACAAATCATCATATAAATGATTAGAGATCGATGAAAAGGCAAGGGACCCATTGGATTTGGTAATAAATAGTCCCGAGGCCGGGAAAATATAATGGTACCTAATCCTTTGGATGCCATAGTTGTTGTTGTGAAGGAGATATATGTCATTAATTGGTGTGACAGATGTTTCATGCCCCATGCTCCATGTGAGGTAGATCAGCAAGAAGAAGAAGAAGGCTGATGATAACACTGATGATGATGCATGCATGGTGGATTCCTCTATGAGTTCACAACAAGGGAAACCTCAACTAAGTTGATGAGTGCCAGAACTACTAAAGATTTCTGGGATTGCATTCACTGGGTATTATCTCTTCCCCCCACTCATACTTCTGAAATTGATATGGTGCAAGATTTTGAACTTCCTAATAATGATTTTGAGTACCTAAGAGCTCTGATGATTGAGAAGTATGATGGAGGGATACCTTCTTAGGAGGATAGGAAATTGTTAATGAATGTTGTGGTTGGCCATGAAAAGGAATATAATACCAGGAGTAGGGTTGCCAAAGGCGGGACCTCAGGCCAAACCAAAACTTCCAGTGCTTACCAGTATCCCAAAAGAGACTCCAAAGAAAGATACATCCGAAAAGGCCTTGTTGTCTCAAGTGGAAATTGTTTCCTTCCCTATGCTGAGACTGTAAAAAGTCATGTGCCATTAGATGAATTTGTAAACCTCTCTCCTAACACTGCATTACCCAAGCATGTTCCTTGTGACATAGCCCAAATCTTGAGTCAAATCAAGATTTATGTTCCTATTGTTGAATTTCTTAGAATCCCCGAGCATAGGAACAAAGCATTAGAATATTTGGGGTTTAGAGAAGAAAAGGTCACCCAAGGCAGAAATGTTGAGACTCCTACCATTTCAGAGTTGAAAAAACCTCAAGTACTGGAGGAAACAGGTGAACCACCTGAAGTTTACTTGGGAACGTCTTTGGTTGAGTCTCAATTGAGTGTTGATCCATTTTTTACAACACTGATCATTAAAGACAGACTGTTGCACAACTGTATGTTTGATTCGGGGCATCATGCAATGTTATGCCCCTGGAAGTCATGAATGAGCTAGATCTCAAAGTAACAACAGCATATGGGAAGTGCACTTGCCATGGACTCTAGAGAGGTGCCCGTTGTTGGATGTGTGAAAGGTTTGGTGGTACAACTTGCAACTTACCTAGGTAAAAACTTGAAGCTTGATGTTGTTATTGTTGATTGCCCAGCCAAGTGGGGTATGTTGTTATCTAGAAAATGGGTTCTGCAAGTGTTGGTGGGAGTGTTCAAATGGATATGTCCTATGCCACTATTCCAATTGAGGGCAGCCTTGTGAAGTTACCTGGTGAGAAGAAAATGTTATATCTTGTTGAGGACCCCAACAATGCTTCTTATGAAGTATTGCATGCAAATATTGATGTTGATAACTCTGTGAGCTATGTTGTCTTTAGGGAATATGAAATTGACCAATGCAGGTGTCATGAGCAGGATGATTTTCCTGGGACTTTGATGTTTGATGTAGTCTCGAAGGATATTAAAAAAATTGGCCCAGGCACGAGGGGTAAGCCTAAAAAAGTATGGTCAGTTAGCCACTTGGATGGGAAAGAGAAACAATCATATGACCAGCTGTTAAAGACATATCAGAACTAGCTTAGCATGGTCATATCCAGGATGGTAGGCACTTGAAAATTTTCCTTGATTGATTCCCCAGAATCAAAGTGAGCATCACCTGTACAATGTATAGTTTGTTGGTTTTTTGTCTTTTGTGTTTTTGCTCGTTCTGGTCCTCGGTGACTTGGTTTTGCTAGTTTCTCGGTTCGGTTTTGGAGGATGGTTGTGGTTGTTCCACTATGCTAGCTTATTCTTTGACTCTGTTGCCCAATGGTCTGTTCTTGGCACTTGGTCTGCTAGTTGTTCTTGTGGCACTCGCAGGGAGTGCCCATCCCCGAGTCGGAGCCGATGTTGGTGCTCGTTTTGATCTCACACCATTTTCCCTAATTTTCCTTTGATCTGCATGTTATGAAACATTTTATCTCTCGATGTGGATGTTTTGAAGCTTTTACCTCCATTTGAATGCCTTGAATTGTTTGTAGAATCCATTTTCATGCCCTTTTTGAAGAAGTCTCTGAGTTTTCCTTGTTTTTACCCTAATTTCTTCAAATCCGTGGGCTCTGCCATTTTCCTATTTTTTTCCTTACCATGGAAGCTCGAGAATGATCAATTTATATTTGTATGCCTTTGAAAATCCAAATCCATGGTCGAAAGATGCTTGGAACCATGTTTCACTTGGTTTTGTTTCAAAAAAATTCATCCTTAGCGAAAAATTGGATTTTGGGCATGAATGGTGAATTTCTATGTTTTTGACAATCGATGGGTGTCTTTTTCCTATTGAATTTTTCCTCGAAATTCGATTCGGTTACGTGGCTTCTTTTGGTTAGTCAGGGGATGGCGGGAAAATGTTTTAACTTGTCACTTTCTAATTTTTGGCAAAAAGGCAATTTTGGTCTCGTAGCTCCGCTCAATTTTGATTGGTTCTTTTGGTACTTACGTGGCTTCTTCTAATTGGATAAGGTGCGGCGGGTTTGTTTTATGAACTTTTTCTTTTTGGATACTTTGGAAAAAAGTTTGAATTCACCCTGTGGTCCCGCCATACTCTAATTGGTTATTCAACAGATATGAAATGGTAGGGAAAAAGTCTTACTTTGATCCCATAGAAGGACACATGGCAAAGTTAAAAGTCAAGATGCGGGCCTTTGGAAGAAATTTGGATACTTTTTCCTTTTGGCAAAATGGAATAAAGGTCCTAAAATTGAAGTGCACCCCCACCAAATCATATTGAAGCCTTAAAAGGTTTTTTAAGTTGCGCCATAAAGACACGTGGAGGTTTCCGCGGTTTTTCTTTCCTTATACTTTTCAACAACTTCCTAAAGGGCCCGAGACATGTGGTGAGCCTACGCTCATTTAGGGTCTCTACTTTTGGGGACCATCTCAAGATGCACTATTGAGACGCGTGGTGGTCAAGAAAGTCAAGAGGCAGGGAGGCCGGCCAATGGGGGCAACTTGGATTTTTTCCCCTTGTTATTTAAAAGATTAAAATCATGAAAATGACCCATGGGCCTGACAGAGAATAGTCAAATTTTTGCTCCAGTCATAATGGCGAGATGCGAATTTCGAGGGAAATTTAGAAAAATTTAATTTTATAGAGAAAGGAGTTAAAAGTGTAAGGGGAAGCTTAGTTCATTGGGACCTATTATCTCTCGAAAGTGCACCTGGAAGAGAGATGAAAGTAGGTTTTCTAAGTCTATAATATCTCTCGAAAGTGCACACAAAGAGATGGCAGCAAGGTTTTCTAAGTCTATAATAGATCTCTCTCTCTCGTAGATACAATGGGGACACCTCAGGTCTGTGGGTATACCTATTTTGAGGTGAACCTCTCGGGGTTAAAAGGCCGGTTCCTTATTGGTGTTCACTAAACTATTTTCTGGGAGTTTAAGGGCAAAAGATGACTATAAATTTAAATAATACTAAGGTGATACACCAAATTTGAGATGAGAACTTGACTGAGTGACATACACAACTGATTTGTGAAGAATTATTTAGGTGCACGAACCAATTAATACTTTTTGCAGGAAATAAGGGCAAAACACTTAATTTGTCTGAGGAGAATCACAACAACACTAGTAAGCTAATATGCACAATAAGATTTAGCAGGAAATGGTAAATTTGCAGCAGGGTAAAGTGATTAATCAGGGAATATTGATTCACAAGATTAATATTGACATACACAAGACTACAAAATAACTTGGAAAGGAAAGAATAATTCACACTCAGAGGGCAAAACTGGTAGAAATTGCTTCAGTACTCATATCAAAAGTTCTTTGGGAAAAACTCTAAAAAATCCTCCCCCCCTTTGTGCTTTGCAAGAGCACACAATATATAGCAAAAGTTCACCCCCTTCCTAAAAATAGACTAAAATTTGTACTTTTAAAGTGCATCCTAATTTTACCCTTTATTTAATAATAAATAAAGGAATAAAATAATACAAACTAAAGCATGTGATAAAAATAGGCATTATCAGCCTTAGATACAATATAGTCAAACTAAAGTTGACTATTCTATTTTTAAGAAAGAAAGGTGAATAATTTGCTAAAATTACAAATTACTTGCTAGGAAAGTCTTCTTTCTTTACACATGCAAACATGTCATCTTCTCTGTTTGTCCTGTTGTGAAGGCATGCAAAATATCATCTCCTGTGTGTAGGAAAGGATGCAACCTTTAGCAATATTTGCACAATAAAATTGAAGTGGGGACCACCTTTGGCTTGTGAAGTTTGGAAGCTGCCACCTTGTGGACTTAGGCAATTGTATGTGTATTTGATTAAAAGGGGACCACCCTTTGGCTAGCCCACCATGAGTTTGATCCGCCACCTTTGGTTTGGCACATAATACAAACTTTACCTTTTTCGGTGCTTTTGGCATATAATGATGTCTTGATTTTTGTGGGCATGCATAGTTTAGACTTTTTAAAGTCTTGGAAAATGATTATTGCTCTATCCACATGGGCTGGCCCCCTCCACGATGACTCGACCCTTGCGGTCTTAGGCGGTGGTAACCCTAACTAGGCTTGGTTAACTTGGTTTTTGTGAGCTCTTACGGCCCTTGATCTTCATCCTTGGTTTCTCTGCCACCGTTGATTCTTTACCATGGTTTAGGATCTGTCCCTGGCATTTATTTGGTTGGTGGTGTTTAATTTGGGCTTATCACTTCAAACCCTATGCAGACCGATCACCGTTTGATCTTGTACTTGGGCATTTCTAGGCCGTTGATCTCTAATCATGGGTTAGGGTTTTGGAACCCTAGTCTCGATGGAAGGTTAAAACATTTTGAGCTCGCACTTGGTCATTTCATTCGGTTTTTACTTCGCGGGCGAAGCCCTAGAAAATTTTTTCTTGCTCTGGATTTTTCGATGAAAGCATAGAGATCTCAGAGGTATTTGAGCCTGTATATTTTTATTTTGGAGACCTTTGACGCCATTCGATTATGACTGGGTGTGCATTTTTGAGGAACTCGAAGGTATTCTTTTGTATTTCATTTCCTGTAGCTTAACTTGTAGCTTGGCTTTTCTTTTCTGAGTATGATCTAAAGATCATTTAATCTATTTACTTGTTTTTTATCCTTTGTAGACCATTCAAATGACTACCTTGCTTCTGGTTTTCTGTCTGGTTTTTCGATTGAGTTGCTAATGAGCTCAAAATTGAGCTAGCAGAGGGAAGTGTCGCCATCCTTTTGCTTGTTTTTTTGTCTTCGTGTTTTGTTTCTTCATATAGTAGACGTATGCTTGGTATTTGTCTAACTATGTTTGAAGATGTAGTGAGAGGAACCTCACTTCTTAGCATTGGTTTTTGGTATTCCTTCTTTGCAGGACTGTCACATTTCTTCTTCCTTTTGTAGATGTATACTTGACTTGTCGTTGTAACCTTGACTGTAGATGTACATTTAGTTTTTTGCATGCTTTCTTTGTATACCTGTATCTTTTGATAAGTGAGCATTTGTGTTTCATTTCTTTACAACATGAAACTGAAAACTGGGCAATATTGTATGAGTTCAAGCTCCTGTAGATTCATTCTTCTTTATGTAAATGTAACTCTTTTTGTAAATGCAACTCAATTTACTTTTGTGAGCTCTGTGAATGCATACTTGACTTGTTTATTGGATATTGCTGAGCCATATCTGTAGATGAATACCTGGCACTAGTAGTCCACTTCTCTTGTGATTCATTTCTCTTTCTGATATAATGAAGAAAACTTTCACTTCTGAGCTTGGATTTTGATGCTCTTGCTTTGCCAACCTGTCTCATTTTATTTTCTTGTAGATGCATATTTTGATTTGTGTTGAATTCTATGCTGGATATTCACTCCATTCTTGGCAGTTTGTAAATCATTTCCATTCCTGTGCAAACTAGTAAATTCCAACTAGACATTTGTAGGCTTGAAAAATAAGTTCTCCATTTTGTTTGCAGTAGTTGACCTAGTTGTAGCCTTGACTGGAAATGTTTATTTGATATTGTTAAGCTCTGTAGTTCACTTCTTCAGTTTAGAAGGTGACGCCATCTTATGTGTTCTGTAGCTTTAACATTTTCACTCAGAATAATGAATTTGGAAGTTGTATGTTGTTTCTTTGTTGCAAACATGATTGCATTCCATTATGTATAATGAAATAAATGCTCCTTTACTGGAAAATGAAGGAAATACTTAGTTTCTTTTTTTGTAATGACTTTTCCTTTTCAAAAGTCATGATAGCAATTATATTTCAAATTTTGCATTAAAATATCTTTTTGTTTTTCTAGAAAAGTCCATTTTGCAAGGGGAAACTCTGGCAAAAAAATTCAGAATCCTTCTCTCTCTAGATTCTTATAGGTAGATTTTTTGGATGGAGATGGAAGCGGAAGATGGAAGAGTTGAGATGGAGATGGAGATGATGAGGAGCGGGGATAGAAGACGAAAGGCAATGATGGGTTCCTTTTTACTCCTCTACTCTTGTTCTTTAGCACATGCAGTATTCTCATTTCCATGTATATGATGAGTTACTTAGTCATATCCCACGGCTTGTGTGGGAAAACTTATGATCTCTTATGAATAAAGCATTAAATTGAAATAATGAGTTGATTATCTCTTTCTACATTTAGTTTTCCTTTGATTGTACAATGATGTAGGCAACTCAATATCTCAATAAAATGAATTAACATAAGGGATAATCTTAAAATGAATACCTGTAACTTCCACTGGATAACCATTGAATGAAATGTGCCTCCTTGTATGTTGTTTAACTGTCTTAGCCTATGCCTTTCAACTTGACTCCTTCCTGCTACTTACATTTAGACATTATTGTCACCATTTGTTTGTCAGTATTTTCTTGACGTAAGTAGTAGGAAAGGAGTCAGTTGTAATCATTTATGATAGTGTAGATGGATGCAATCTCATTAATCACAAACAACTTTAATGAACATAGCAATAAATCTGATAGGCACCAAGATAATAACCGTGAATCTGATTACTTGAAAACTTCCACTATGTATGTTGTTCCAAAACTACACACCTCACATACTCTGCAATCCAGTGTCTTCATCAATATAACACAGCTATCCTCAGGGCTTGTGTTCTTTTGCTGAGGATATTCATGAAATTGTAAACCATGTGATTTGTTACGTTTTGTAACAGCACACATATTCTGATTTCACTTAATCTCTTTCACAAATCAGCAGTAACAAAATAATCTGATGTAAATTCCCTTAGCTTAGGTATACTTCACCAAGGCTATCCATCGTAACAAAGTTTTGAGTTGCCCATTTTTTCACAAGTGTAAAAATTGTCAACATTTCTAGCGATCCTGCGGGGAAAGTTGCCTGCTAGCTTGTAGACTAGTGCCTTACTCTTATCCATTGGGTATGGAGTCCAAATTTGTAACCAAAATCTGCCCTTTTCCAAAAGGTCCAACCCTTTCAAAACAACTAAAGCTGGGAAAAGATCTGGCAAACCAGACCATGTGCACGAATGCACTTATTGAAAATAAAGAATGATGCAATGTGTAGAAACTGCACTTATTGAATGGGAAATCCTACTCTAACCATCACTATCACTATAAGATTTTCAATAACAGTGTTTGAGAAACATACCATTCACATGAATGGGAAGTTCCTCTCCATTCAACTTAGAAAGCTTAAAAGCATTGTGTTCTTTGCAAGCTGAAATCATATAAGGACCACTCCAGAGTGTATCAAACTTTGAGTGTCTTCATGGCTTAACATGATCAGCATCCCATTTCAACACAATATCTCCTTCATTGAAGATTCTAAATTTGGCTTTCTTGTCAAAAGTCTTCTTCATCTATTTCTGATTTTTCTCCATGTTCAAATGAGCTTGATCTCTTAGCTCTTGTAATTCCATCAATTCTGCATAACAGACCTGCAATGGTTCACTTTCAAGTAACTCCATTTGATGCAGCAAATCTAATGCAGGTAATTCAACTAAAATTGGCATCCTCACTTCTTTCCCATACACAAGCTTGTATGGTGAGTTGCCAACTGATCTTTTAGGGGTCACCCTATCAGCCCAAAGTGTTGAATTCAACATTAGATGCCAAGCTCGTTGATTATCCTTGAGTGTTCTTCTGATGATTCTTAACAGATTTTTATTAGTGCTTTCAGCTAAGCCATTACCTTGTGGGTAATAATTAGATGAAGAGCTCAAGTAGATTCCATGGCTAACATCCCAATCTGTTACTTTAGCACTCGAGAAATGCTAAAGCATTATCTGATATGATAGTTGTTGGAACACCAAATCTGCAAACTATACCTTCATAGAAAGCTAGTATTGAAGCTTCGTTAGCATCTTTCAAGGCTACTACTTCAGTCCATCGTGTAAAGTAATCTGTAGTAGTTAGAATCCATTTATGTCCTTGTGAAGAAGGTAGGTTAATCATTCCAATAAATTCAAGACCCCACTGCATAAAGGGCTGATCAACTAAAATAGGCTCAAAGGCAGTGAAGCTAAACGTTCTTTTCTAAAAAAGAAAGCACATTTCTTACACTTTCTGATCCATTCGAAATAGTCCTTAAATATGCTAGGCCAATAGTAACATGCTTTCATGATCTTCAAAGCTATAGTACATGCTGAGAAGTGACCTCCTACAGGTCCTTCTTGGAATTCTAATAATATTCTATGAATTTTGTCATAATCGACACATCGCAGCAAAATTCCATTTATATCTCTTTTGAATAATACACCATCAATAGAAGAGATAATGAATAGCCTTGTAACCTAAAATATCTTCATTTATTCTTATCTATACCTTCGGATAGGTGGCATGTTGTAAATAGTTAACCAAATCAGTCATCGATCTTGATTCCTGAATTTCTTGAGAAGGTTCGGTTGCTTGATTTTCAGTAGCAACATAATGTTTGATTGCGATACGTGGTTTTAGCATGTTGTTTGAATCTTTGGGTTACGAATCTGTTGTTTCTCCATGTCAGAAATTAGATGCTCACATAAACCTTTACCTCGAACTATCTTGGTAACTCGGATATCAACATCATATTCCATAACCTTTGTTATTGACCAACTCTTTTCTCATTCAATTCTTTATTTAACAAGAAAGCTTTCACACTTGGATGAGAAACAAGAACATGAATTCTATTGTTTGAAAGCATGTACTTAAAATTATTTAGTCCTCTGACTACTGAAAGTACTTGTTTTTCAAGGAATGTGTACCTTGTTTCATAATCATGCAAGCTCTTGTCCAAAGAAAGCAATTGGCTATTCGATATTCTCATCATTGACCTGAGTTAGAATAGCTGAGATTGTTTCAGCTCCTACAAGTGCATACATTGTAAAATATTTGTCAAAATTTGGATTTGCAAGAGTAGGAGCCTGAGAAATAGCTGTTTTAATAGCCTCAAAACCTTCTCTCCCTTCGCTGGTCCAAGAGAATGTTTTCTCTTTCTTTAGCATGGTTGTCAATGGCTTAACCAATGCTGCAAAATCTGGAACAAATCTTTTGACAAAGTTGATTTTTCCCAAAAAGATCTGTAATGCCTTCTTGTGATGAGGTAATGATAGTCTGTGATATGGCTTCAATTCTAAAAGGATCAATTGCTAAACCCTGTTTAGAAACAATATGGCCAAGTAGCTTACCTTCATGTACTGAAAAGATAGACTTTTTGGGATTCAAGGATATTCCAAATTTTCTGCGGTATGAAAAAAAGTGTCTCAAATGCATTAGATGTTCATCAAAATCTATTGATAATACAATGATGTCATTTAAATAAACAAGTATGCATTTATTTAGTAGGCTACAAAAATCTATGTCCATTGCACGTTGAAACGTTGCACCGGCATTTGAAAAACCAAAAGGCATTCTTTTATAAGCGTAAGTACCCCACTTGATTGTAAAATTTGTTTTATACCTATCTTCTCCTCGAACTAAAATCTGATTATATCCACTTGTAACCATTTAGAAGGAATAGTCTATCTCGATCTTGAAACTATTCTCAAAATCTGATCCATGTTCGAGTAGTGGATAATGATCTTTAAATGATGCTTTGTTAAGATCCCTAAATTCCACACATAATCTAATTTCTCCATTCTTTTTCCTAACTGGAACAATATTTACTACCCAACTTGAATGCTTAACCGGGAAAATAATTCCTGATTCAATCAATTTTGATAATTCTTTCCTCATAAGAGGTTCTATTTTGGGATTTATAGGCCTTTGTTTCTACCTAACTAGTTTAGAATTTGGTTGTAATTCAATCATATGTTGTGCTAGACTAGGGTCAAACCCTTTCAATTCTTGGTATCTCCAAGCAAAAACATCTTTAAATTCAGTGCAAAGCTTAATAAAAGACTATTTTTTGGATAAGGAACATACCTTTCCAAGAAATAAGTTCTTTCCTTCATCAACTGAAACCTCTTCATAATTATCAGCATGAGTAGACATCTTAGCTTTGTCCTTTCTTAACTGGTCATCAGTGTTGAAGATGTCTTCCAATGTGACAAGTCCTCGAGGTAACTTGTTTGTCTTTAACTGAACAATCTGGTCACCATATAGATGTTGTAATTTATCCTAATTTACTACAAAAAATTCAGCTTCTTGTTGTAAAAACCTACAGATTTGATTATCACTTTCAAAAACTTGCCAATTAGATTCATTATCAGGTATAGAAGGCCTGATAATTAACTTAACATGAGGCTAAACTTTTCTGTTTTCTATTTGTTCCAGCACTTCGAAACTAGCACCAACTACTGCAAGTCTATCAACGCATGTTTATTTTCAGCTCTAGGAATAGATTGAATATTAATGGCATCAAAATCTTCCATTAAGTCTGAAACTCTATGCCTGTAAGACTTCATTAATGGATTCTTACATACATTGAAGTTTTTCACTTGATTGATTACTAACTCAGAATCACCAAAGACTTGTAACGTGTTGATTCCTCTTTTTCCAAAGGCCCAAAGTAAGCCATGAATTAATGCTTCGTACTCAGCTACATTACAAGTGCACAAAAATTGAAAACTCAAAGCTGGAAAATACCTTTCATTTGTTGGGGAAGTGAGCATCAGACCTGCTCCTGTCCTTTCTTATTCTTAGCTCCATCAAAATGGAGCCTCCAAATCCCTTCTGTTGAATTTTCTATTTTGGACAGCAAGGGAATTGCTGCATTTTCTTCATGCATGTAATATACACCGAAAAGGTGTTCTTCAACTTCCTTAAAAGGATCATGAGCATGTTCTTCAACTGTTTTCTCATCCATAAACATGTTAGACACACCCTCTAGTGTTGTAATCTGAGCTACATCATCAAAATCAGATTGATCTAGAGTGGAATAATTTGCCACTGCATTTGGTGAATGAGGCTCAATATGAAATCTAGCCAATGGCTCTGAATTGATGGTAACTTTAGTGCCATAACGTGTAGTGAAAAATAAGAAAGACCAATCAAAAGAGAGGTAACCTCCTATTTTTGTTGTAAAGTCTCTAGATAGGCACAAAGCAAAATATGGAGGTAAATCCACAACAGTAACATCTTGCAAAATGGAAACATTTGGGCAAGCATGTAACGTTACCTCCAAATTTCTGATTATACCAATTGTATTGGTTACAGTCCCATCAAGTTGTAGAACATTTTTTTCTATTGGCTCATATTAGATCCTAATTTTTTGTATTGACTTTGGCATAATTATGTTTTGCTTTCACCACTATCCACCATGCAGTTATGAACTAAATTTTCTCCAATAATCAGGGATAGATAAAAAGGTGGTGGCTTCTTTATGTCATGAGCATTCAAAACCTTTTGAACCATCCATCTAACATCCTTTACGCGATCTTGATCAAGTGTTCCAAGGACCATATCTGTATTTTGGACTTCCTTTACTGTTGTTTTTGAAGAAATCTGCAGTTTAGCTAGTTCATGAGAGAGTAAATCCTGTTATCCTGGAATGCTTAAGGCATCCCACATTGAGATGTTAACATTGTGCTTCTTCATCACATCAACAATATTAAAAGAAGCAACCATCTTAGAGATAGACTCGACTGTTTTAGCATAAGCCTTAGCAAAAATTGATTATGCTTCAGCAGCCTTAGATATCTAAGGGATAAATAATCTTCTTGGATCAGGCTGAAGTTGTTTTTGTTGTTCTTTACCAACTGCTACTGCAACATTTTTATTTTAGGAGACGAGCATGGTTGTTGGCTGGTTTTGAGGCTATAGATGTTGATATATCAGTAATAGTGGGCAGCATGTGCATGTCTGTTTTGTTGTTTTTAATCTCTGTAGCTTTCTCTTGAGCTCTAGTGGTGACAACAATGAAATCCTCCTCGTTAAAGCTAACCAAGTTCTATTCAGGTGTTTTCTGAACATGACTTTCTTACTTGCCCACCCTCCATTTGAGGCATGAATAATGCTTCAGATTGAGGTTATGCAACAAGATTCAGGTTCAAGAATGCATTCGGACAATTTGCAGCTTGATGAGGCTGATTACAAGGTTGGCACCACTCTTCTGTAGCCATATTAAATGGAACCAAAGTGTTAGATGCACTAGGAACATTAGAATCAAACTACCTTTGCTGATAAGGCTTGCCTGTAATTCTGATTCTATTGGTAAGGCTACCTATTTTGTTGATTTTACTGATAAGGAGCCTGATAAGGTCTGTTAGGCAATGCAAGTTTATTCTCAATTGATGTCAACTTATTTCCCATGGTTTGCAAAGCTTTAAACATATATGGGGATGGGGTTGTAATAGTAGGCTCCACAATTGTAATAGGTTGTGGGACATGAGCTAAATCTGCCAAAAATGGCATTATAGGCCTTGGTGCTAATTTTCCATCCTAGATAAGGCTATTTATAGCTTTTATAGTAGTGTCATAGGCCCCTAGAAGAGTAAAATCTCCCATGGATTGGATCATGGTTGAAATATCACTATTCAAAGCTCTTAGATAATAAAGGAAAGTGTGATCAGCTTGAGGCTTAACACTTGTTGGGATTCTTTCCCAAGTTCTAGCAAAATGAATGTTGAAACTAGACAAATATTCATGAGGGGCTCTCTTGATAGTAGATAGTTGTTCTATGAGGGACAAATGATCTGAATTGTCTTGGAACTGTTCCAGCAATTTCTCTCCTAATTCATCCCAAGTTCTTATGCTTCCAATTTCTAAATTTCTGTACCATTGCAAGGCTTGTCCTTTAAAAGATGCAACTAAAAGTCTTAAAGCTACGTCTTCATGAGTAATATTGTGGACTGCACATATGGCTGCAACATCTTTAATATGTTCAGTAGGTGTAACTTGATTTTCACCAGTAAATGATGGAAAACTTTTCAAAGCAGCGTTGGGAATATCATGGTACACTGGAATTACTAATGGGCTGCCATTAGTGAAGGCCACAAAATTTTTGGGTGGTTGAATAGCCATTTGAAAAACTGGGATATTGATTGAAAAATTTATACGTGGTGAAGGAATATCAGGAGGGTTTTCAAAACCAGGTCTGTTATAAGGCAAAGTATTACCAACCCTTCTCCTTCTAGCAGAATTCAAAGGTAAAGAAACAAACTCAGGAGGAATTCCTCTTACCGATGATCTTGTAGTCACTTTAGGCATGGAACATGCTATAATACTAGTTTGAAATCAGCTTTACAAAGTCGCCAAAAGATTGTAGAATCTTTAGAATTAATTTGTTTGAAGCAAAGCTATGAGAAATAGCAGAGATAGAATTTATCTCATATTATTCTGAAGAGAACAAAGCACACGTACAGTTTATATAGGACGAAAACAGTGACTTCCTAACTGGGCTGAGAAGATCCACAATATCAGCAGAGAATGATGTGATAAGAGATAAGAGATAAGAATAGACAACTAAGCTAAAAACCAACGTATCCTAACATTCCCCCCCTTATTACATTATTCTTGCAAATGTGACCTCTGAAAGATTCAAATTTCACTTTTCCAAGAGATTTAGTGAGAATGTCAGCAACTTGTGCTTCAGTAGGACAATACTGGAGCTGAATTTGATGGTTCAAGACGTGCTCTTGAATGAAATGGCAGTCAATTTCAATATGCTTTGTTTGTTCATGAAAGACTGGATTCTACACGAGCTTCAACACACTTTGATTGTCGCAATAGAGAATAGGTGACTATTTTTCAAGAATTCCTAGGTCATCCAAAATGCGACGTATCCATATCACTTCGCACACAGCTCCTCATGTGGCGCGATATTCTGCCTCTGTGGATGAGATAGAAACAACATTATGCTTCTTGCTTATCCACGAGATAGGTCCAGATCCGAGATGAAATATGTATCCTGTAGTTGATTTCCTATCATCAACAGATCCAGCATGGTCCGAGTCGACATATCCCTGTAGGAAGAATTGATCATTCTTTTTATATTCCAGACCATAATTAGTTGTTCCTCGGACATATCTCAAAACATGCTTTGCTGCATTCCAGTGACATTTCTTTGGCTCTTGCATGAACCTGGAAAGATAGCTAACATGACATATAGCGAGAGATCAGTGCAGTGTATGTCAAATAGATGAGCCCTCCAATCAATTTCCTGTAGAGTAGCATCTCTACTTGAGGTGAGTCTGGAATCTTGAAAGTTGCAAGCCTTTTTCCATGGGAGTGGATATAGGTTTACTGATCGGACATTCTATACTTTTCGGGAGTGTCTTGGCGTGCTTTATGCAGGAGACAAAGATGTGATGCTCCTTTTGCCATATTTCCAAGCCAAGACAGTAATGTAGTAGCCCCAAATCTATCATGTCGAAGGTTCTTTTGAGATCATTCTTTACAATATCAACCTGATCTTCTGAACTACCAGTGATCACAAGATCATCTACATAAACAACCAGAATGATAATTTCTTTGCCTACCTTCTTTATATACAAATTTGAATCTGAGGGACTACGAGTGAACCCATGCTGCAAAAGGTGATCATTGATCTTGATATACCATGCCCTAGGAGCTTGTTTCAGTCCGTAAAGAGATTTGATGAGACGACATACCTTTTTAGGCTGATTTTCATCAACAAATCCTTCAGGTTGGGTCATGTATACTTCTTCTTTTAGATCACCATTTAGGAAAGCACTCTTGACGTCCATCTGCTGAAGTCTCCATCCTTTCTATGCTGCAAGTGTGCAAACTACTCTGATGGTCTTCATCTTCGCAGTGGGTGCAAAGGTTTCTTCATAGTCGATGCCTTCTTTCTGAGCATATCCTTTTGCTACAAGTCGTGCTTTATGTTTGTCGATGGATCCATCTACCTTATATTTTGTCTTGAAAACCCATTTACAGCCTATGGGTTTCTTTCACGTGGCGGATCGACAAGTTCCCATGTCGATTTTCATGAGTGAGTCATATTCTGTTTCCATAGCTTCCTTCCACCGAGTTTGACCGTAGTGCTTCATGAACATTATCTGGCTCGGAGCTATTCATCAGTGAACTCATGAGTGCAAAGTTTACCTCATTTCTTGTTTGACTCCTTGTTTTGACTCCTGATGATGTATCCGGAGTTGTTGCAAATTTGAGTCCTTGATAGTTTTTGTACCCACTTCGGATGAGAACTTGATTGCTTTTGAGAAGAAGCGTATCGTTGCGTGAGGATTGATGTGGAGTCACATTCTAGTTCTCCAAGGTCAACAAATAGTTCTCTGGTAGCATTTCTTTCCTCTAAGTAGTCTCCTCCGGCTCATCATCCGATTCGAGACTAATCGGTGAGATGTGTTTGGAAGTGGATCTTGTTGATACTTATTGAGTCAAAGGATGACTCGTCACAAACCACATCCTAACTCTCGTATACTTTCTTTGTCTCGGGATCCATCGGATGATATGCCTTTGAGGTAGTATCTGTAGCCAAGAAGGATACACGGAGTGTTTTTGGCTCTACCTTCTTTCTCTTCCGAGCTGGGACATGCATGTATCTTTGTCACAACCAAATACTCACAAATGAGAAATTGATGGCTTTTTACCACTCCATACCTCTTCTGGCGTCTTGTTCAGTAGAATCTTTGTTGGTGCCCTGTTGAGAAGATATACAGCCGTTTGTACTGCTTCAGCCCAATAGCGTTCTCCTAGCTTTGCAGTTGATAGCATGCAGCGAGCCATCTCCATCACTGTGTGATTGCGACACTCAACAATGCCATTTTTTTGGGGCGTGTAGGGAGTATCGAGTCTTTGCTTAATGCCGTGATGGTTTAGGAAGGCCAAGAACTTCTTTGATGTGAATTCCCCCCCTCGATCTGAGCGGAGTAGAAGAAGTGGTTGTCTAGATTCTTTGACAACACGATGATAGAAGTTCTGAAAGTGTTGAAGAGCCTCACTTTTCTGCTTTAGGAAATATACCCACATCTTGCGAGAGTGGTCATCCACGAACAACTGGAAGTATTTGTATCCTGAAAATGAAGCAGGCAATGGGCCGTTCAGATCGGTATGAACTATCTCCAGACACTTCTTGGCATGGAAGGTGCTCGCTTGAAACGGATCTCTATGTTGTTTTCCTGCAAGACAACCAGGGCAAATAGGCAAGGAACTGGACAATTTGGGTAGTCCACGGACCATTGCTTTTGAACTCATCTGAGTGCAGTGAACCGACCGACAAGTGTCCATATCTATAATGCCATAAGGCAGTTGATTCTATTGTTGAAGCGAGATAAAGCTCTTTGCGAGAAGATGAAACAGTATCTAAAGCAAATAACTTATCTTTTACAAAGGCTTTAGCAAGAACCGTACCTTGTCGGAGATTAAGCATGATTTAATGCCATTTTGAACAAGAAATTCAACCTTAAGGTGATGATTCAAGAGCTGAGTAACTGACAAAAGATTGCTAGTCAAGCCAGGAACATATAGTACCTTTGTAAGTGTACATTTTCGTGGCCCCAGAGGAATGGTCACATTCCCTATTCCTTCTGCAATGTACTCTTTGTCATCCGCTATCCGAACTCGATCTCCAGTTGGCTCTTCACGTAGTGAATCAAACAGCTTCTTGTCACCTGACATATGCTTGCTTGCACCAGAGTCTATCAACCAGACTTTCTTCGTGGGCTGAGAAGTTTGAGAGACGAGTACAAGATTCTTACTACAATGGGCTCCTTCTGATGTCTCCTCATCAGATTCATCATCCTCTTGTTGGGCTGCAAGATGTCCTTTTTGCTTTCTCCAGCGGGGACGTCGTTTAGACTTTTGAAAATCTTCGCGCCCGGATGTGCTTGTATGGCTTGAAGACCCTTGTTTCAGGCTGTTGTGCCAACAGTGATCAGTGTCGTGAGTATTGGTTCTGCAAATGTGACACCATCTCTTTGACTTTTGATCTTTCTGTTTGGATTGCGCTGGATTTGGCTTCTCTGGGGGACCTTTCCGATTCTTCTGGCCACGATTAGGCTTTGAGAACAAGGCTTTGTCCTGAGACTCCCCATGCGATGAAGTGATAGCTTCTTCCTGCTGCAGCAAATTCACAAGCTCTTCGAATGTCACTGTTTTTTTAGACACATTCAGTGTTGTAACAAACACTCGAAATTGAGAAGGGAGTGCTCTCAAGGTGATTGGGACGAGTAGTTTATCGTCTACCATTTCACCGAGTGCTAATAACTCCGATCTCAACTCAGCAACGGGGCAAGAATTCCTCCACTTTCTCGTCAGATCCCATAGAGAGGGTGTGCAGCTTCGACTGAAGATGAAGAATCTTTGTCTGATTTTTGGCTTCATAAATGGTTGCCAACTTGTCCCAGGCCTCCTTGGGTTTCTCTGCATTTGAACATGCGGTTGCACGTCATCACTGATACTGAGCATTATCAGCATCAAGGCTTTAGCACTAGCCATGTCATATTTTATTAGTTCATCGGGGGCTGTGGGAGCAGGCACAGATCCTGTGACAATTCCCCATAATCCTTCAAACTGAAGGATTGTCTTCATTTTTGTCTTCCAGGCCGCAAAATTAGGCCCTTTGAGCAACTGAGCATCAGACAGAAGTAACTTCGGAGCAGACATTGTAATAAAAAAATATTTATTTATTTGAAAAAGTTATTACAATTTGGACTCACTGTCGAGAATGACTGGCTTGTAGATGCTCGTGATATTCGCGTGCTGTGAGACGGCGACGCTTTGCAGGGCATTCTTCTTCGTCGTCACAATCTGCGTCGTATCCGGCTTCTAATTCTTCCCGTACTCGCTTTGCTTGGCAGCTGACGTCGAAAAGAAAGTACTCAAGGAGTCCTTCTCGAACAAGTTTGTCGAATGCAAGATTGCCGCAATTTTTAAGCTCGTTCAGCAAGGCAAAGTAGAACCCGGAGCTCTCAGGAGCTTCTCCACGGTGTTCTCTGGCTGGCGAGTTGATGTTGTGGCTTTCAGCTGTGGCGACCGTGTTGTTGACGCTTTCAATCGAGTTGTCTACACTCGACATTCGATGTAGTGTAGAAGAGACTGTTGTAGACTCAAAATTACCTCGAAAAATGCGCACGTGCTGCCTTCCTTCAGCAGGTGACTGAGTAACTCTCCACGTGGCAGCAAGATTGTTTTCACCTCCACGCAGCACACTCTTCCACGCAGCAGCAACTGTCTCCACGCAACAGCAGCTATCGGCGTTGTAAAAGCTTCAGGCACTACAGGCTTTGGCTCCAAGTTCTGGGACGTGGTCTCAAAAGAACCGGCCGCTACACTCCACGCCAAAAACACAGGCTTCTCCTCGCAGCAGCAAGAAAAACAACACAGGAGAAAGACGTTACACTCCTTCACGTCCTCCCAGATCTCTGCCACGTACGATGGATTGGAGTCACGCCATTCAAGGCTTCATAAAGTTTGCCCGAACCAGGAGACGAAAACGGTGCAGAATGAAACGATTCGTATTGCTCAGTGGTACAGGCGTTTTATATGGAGCAGGCCGCAGCAGCAGATCTCCACGTCCAGCAGCAGTCTCCACTACTCTCCACGCAGGTTTTTCAGGCGCTCTGCAATGGTCAAAGAACGGGATCTGCATGCACAGTAAATCACGTTGCAAAAAACATGTACCGAGGGATAGAACTGCACAAGATAAGATAGATCCAAAAAACTACAAGCAATTTACAAGATCAGAACGCTTCTCGTCGAACGCTTGGTCGTGGCATTTCTATTTAAACAAATACACTTCGGTGACTGATGGGATATGGCCAGAACATCATCGATGACAAAGATCTTGGCTTGCAACCTGACCAACATGAATCCTGAGACCGAACGTGCTCTGATACCAAACTGAAGCAAAGCTATGAGAAATAAGAAGAGATAGAATTTATCTCATATTATTCACAAGAAAACAAAGCACACGTCATTCTGGTTTTTATAGACGAGAAAACCGAGGCCCGACTTCCTAACTGGGTGAGAAGATCCACATATCAATGAGAGAATGATGTGATAAGAGATAAGAGATAAGAATAGACAACTAAGCTAAAAACCAACGTATCCTAACATTGTTGCAGCTCTTCTCCCGAAAGTAACTTTTATTTGCTGTAAATTTGCTTTTGATCTACTATAGAATCACGGGATTTGCATGCGAGATCGATTCCCTATCCCATTAGGCGTGCCAAAAACTGTTATCTCTCAAAAGTGCACCCGGTAGAGAGATGGCAGTAGGTTTTCTAAGTCTGCAATAGATCTCTCTCTCTCGTAGATACAATGGGGACACCTCAGGTCTGTGGGTATACCTATTTTGAGGTGAACCTCCGGGTTAAAAGGCCGGTTCCTTATTGGTGTTCACTAAACTGTTTTTACGGGAGTTTAAGGGCAAAAGATGACTATAAATTTAAATAATACTAAGGTGATACACCAAATTTGAGATGAGAACTTGACTGAGTGACATACACAACTGATTTGTGAAGAATTCTTTAGGTGCACTGAACCAATTAATACTTTCTGCAGGAAATAAGGGCAAAACACTTAATTTGTGCTGAGGGAGAATCACAACAGCACTAGTAAGCTAATATGCACAATAAGATTTAGCAGAAATGGTAAATTTGCAGTAGGGTAAAGTGATTAATCAGGGAATATTGATTCACAAGATTAATATTGACATACACAAGACTGCAGAATAACTTGGAAAGGAAAGAATAATTCACACTCAGAGGGAAAAACTGGTAGAAATTGCTTCAGTACTCATATCAAAAGTTCTCTGGGAAAAATCTCTAAAAACTCCCCCTTTTTGCTTTGCAAGAGCACACAATATATAGCAAAAGTTCACCCCCTTCCTAAAAATAGCCTAAAAGTTGTACTCGCCCATGCATCCTAATTTTACCCTTTATTTAATAATAAATAAAGGAATAAAATAATACAAACTAAAGCATGTGATAAAAATAGGCATTATCAGCCTTAGATACAATATAGTCAAACTGAAGTTGACTATTCTATTTTTAAGAAAGAAAGGTGAATAATTTGCTAAAATTACAAATTGCTTGCTAGGCAAGTCTTCTTTCTTTGCACATGCAAATTCGTCATCTTCTCTGTTCTGTCCTGTTGTGAAGGCATGCAAAATATCATCTCCTATGTGTAGGCAAAAGGATGCAACCTTTAGCAATATTTGCACAATAAAATTGAAGTGGGGACCACCTTTGGCTTGTGAAGTTTGGAAGCTGCCACCTTGTGGACTTAGGCAAATGTATGTGTATTTGATTAAAAGGGGACCACCCTTTGGCTAACCCACCATGAGTTTGATCCACCACCTTTGGTTTGGCACATAATACAAACTTTACCTTTTTCGGTGCTCTTGGCATATAATAATGTCTTGATTTTTGTGGGCATGCATAGTTTAGACTTTCTAAAGTCTTGGCAAATGATTATTGCTCTATCCATGTGGGTTGGCCCCCTCCATGATGACTCGACCCTTGCGGTCTTAGGTGGTGGTAAAACTAACTGGGATTGATTAACTTGGTTTTTTGTGATTTCTTACGGCCCTTGATCTTCGTCCTTGGTTTCTATGTCACCGTTGATTCTTTACCATGGTTTAGGATCTATCCCTGCATTTATTTGGTTGGTGGCATTTAATTTTGGCTCATCACTTTGAACCCTGTGCAAACCGATTACCATTTGATCTTGTACTTGGGCATTTATGGGCCATTGATCTCTAATCATGGGTTAGGGTTTTGGAACCCTAGTCTCGATGGAAGGTTAAAACATTTCGAGCTCGCACTTGGTCATTTCATTTAGTTTTTACTTCGCGGCGAAGCCCTAGAAAAAATTTTCTTGCTCTAGATTTTTGATGAAAGCATGGAGATCTTGGAGGTCTTTGAGCCTATATTTTCATTTTGGAGACCTTTGATGCCATTCGATTATGATTGGGTGTGCATTTTTTAGGAACTCGAAGGTATTCTTTTGTATTTTGTTTCCTGTAGCTTGACTTGTAGCTTGGATTTTCTTTTCTGAGTATGATCTAAAGATCATTTAATCTATTTACTTGTTGTTTATCCTTTGTAGACCATTCGAATGACTACCTTGCTTCTAGTTTTTTTATTCAATTGCTAATGAGCTCAAAAACGAGCTAGCAGAGGGAAGTGCCACCATCGTTTTGCTTGTTTGTTTTGTCTTCGATTTTTATTTCTTCATGTAGTAGATGAATGCTTGGTATTTTTCTAACTATGTCAAGATGTAGTGAGAGGAACCTCACTTCTTAGCAATTGTAGTTGGTATTCCTTCTTTGTAGGACTATCACATTTCTTCTTCCTTTTGTAGATGTATACTTGACTTGTCATTGTAACCTTGACTATAGATGTACATTTAGTTTTTTACATGCTTTCTTTGTATACATGTATCTTCTGATAAGTGGTCATTTGCATTTTGTTTCTTTACAAACTGAAACTGAAAATTGGGTAGTATTGTATGAGTTCAAGCTCCTGTAGATTCATTCTTCTTTTTGTAAACGCAACTCCTTCTTTCTGTAAATGCAACTCAATTTGCTTTTGTGATACTTGACTTGTTTATTGGATATTGCTGAGCCATATCTATAGATGAATACCTAGCACTAGTAGTCCACTTATCTTGTGATTCATTTCCCTTTCTGACGTAATGAAAGAAAACTTTCACTTCTGAGCTTGGATTTTGATGCTCTTGCTTTGCCAACTTGTCTCATTTTATTTTCCTGTAGATGCATATTTTGATTTGTGTTGAACTTTGTCTGATATTCACTCCATTCTTGGTAGTTTGTAAATCATTTCCATTCCTGTGCAGACTAGTAAATTCCAACTAGAAATTTGTAGGCTTGAAAAATAAGTTCTCCATTTTGTTTGCAGTAGTTGACCTGTTACAGCCTTGACTGGAAATGTTTATTTGATATTGTTAAGCTCGTAGTTCACTTCTTCAGTTTATAAGGTGACTGCCATCTTATGTGTTCTAGAGATTTAACATTTTCACTCAAAATAATGACTTTCTGGAAGTTGTATGTTGTTTCTTTGTTGCAAACATGATTGCATTCCATTATGTATAATGAAATAAATGCTCCTTTACTAGAAAATGAAGGAAATACTTAGTTTCTTTTTTATGACTTTTTCCTTTTCAGAAGTCATGATAGCAATTATATTTCAAATTTTGCATTAAAATATCATTTCTGTTTTTCTAGAAAAGTCCATTTTGCAAGGGGAAACTCGGAAAAAAATTTCAAAATCCTTCTCTCTCCAGATTCTTATGATTTGACCATTCTAAAAGGATATGAACATCTCTCTTGCTTGTCTGATCACTTGAATAAAGTTGTCCATGTTAGCTTTACTTGATTCATTGCATCTTCTGAAAATTGTGAAGTAGTTGCCCTTTGATTCACACTTGAATTTGGAAATTAAAAGGAACTTTTAATAGTTGTAGCATGATGAAAATTTGGAATACCTGTATGTTTCATTTGATCATGATATCAACTAAAAAGTGATGAAACATGTACCTTTCTTGTTGATTTTTTGTTCCTTTTGAAGCTCAGATAGCTTATAAAGCATGTAATAGCTTTAAAAGCATGTATTTCAATTTTGTTTTAAATCAAAAGTCAATTTTACAAGGGGAGACTCTAGCAAAAAATTCCAAAATCCTATTTTCTCTCTCCTTTTCTAGATTTCCAACCCTGATTTGCAAAAATATATCTTTCTTGACCCATTCTGATGCTTGATGCTTCCTGCAAATCATCTAAAATTGATGCTTATTCCCTTTTAGTCACTGCTTTCTTCTTAACCAGATTAAACTGATTTTATTCAATGTTGCAACCTGTTCCTACAAAATTCAGAAATAAGTTAGAAATAAATAGGCTTTTTGGCCTCTCTTGTATCCATGTGGTTTATTTCTTCTTCTTTCCTTCTTCTGCAAGTTATTTTCCAACTTCTTTCATGTGCTATCTCCACATCTTTTCTTTTAAAACTTCTTCAGATTCTACCTTTTCTAACCCAATCCTTAGCTTCTTTGATTTTCTCTTGCCATTCATTTCACTTTATGTACTCTACTTTTTCCTTTACTGCTAGCCTATCTATATTTCTTTCTCATCCTGTGTCATGCATTTTTGTATTTCTTTCCTTCAAGTACCATTAGATACATTGAACTTAGAATATGTATTTGCTTTAGAACATGAGTATTGGAATAACATTGTACCCTGAGCTCAAAATTTGATAGATACTGCTCTTGCCTTGCAGGTAAAGGAGATGGAGATGGAAGCGGAAGATGGAAGAGTTGAGATGGAGATGGAGATGATGAGGAGTAGGGATAGAAGACAGAAAGGCAATGATGGGTTCCTTTTTACTCCTCTACTCTTGTTCTTTAGCACATGCAGTATTCTCATTTCCATGTATATGATGAGTTACTTAGTCATATCCCACAGCTTGTGTGGGAAAACTTATGATCTCTTATGAATAAAGCATTAAATTGAAATAATGAGTTGATTATCTCTTTCTACATTCAGTTTTCCTTTGATTGTACAATGATGTAGGCAACTCAATATCTCAATAAAATGAATTAACATAAGGGATAATCTTAAAATGAATACATGTAACTTCCATTGGATAACCATTGAATGAAATGTGCCTCCTTGTATGTTGTTAAACGTCTTAGCCTATGCCTTTCAACTTGACTCCTTCCTACTACTTACATTTAGACACTATTGTCACCATTTGTTTGTTAGTATTTTCTTGACGTAAGTAGTAGGAAAGGAGTCAGTTGTAATCATTTATGACAGTGTAGATGGATGCAATCTCATTAATCACAAACAACTTTAATGAACACAGAGCAATAAATCTGATAGGCACCAAGATAATAACCGTGAATCTGATTACTTGAAAACTGCCACTATGTCTGTTGTTCCAAAACTATACACCTCACATACTCTGCAATCCGGTGTCTTCATCAAGATAACACACTGTCCTCACGAGGCTTGTGTTCTTTTCTTTGAGGATATTCGTGAAATTACAGACTATGTGATTTGTTACGTTTTGTAACAACACACATAGCTTCGATTTCACTTAATCTCTTTCAAAAATCAGTAGTAACAAAATAATCTGATGTAAATTCCCTTAGCTTAGGTATACTTCACCAAGGCTATCCATCATAACAAAGTTTCGAGTTTCCCATTTTTGCACAAGTGCAAAAATTGTCAACAGGACCCACATCAAAACTAAAGCAAAGGGTGGAGCTATGGGGAAAACAACTAAAAATTTCCCTTTTCTAAAACAGAGGTGAAATAGCATAATTTAGCCGTGGTTCCTTTGGGACCCACATTGGGACACGTGTCATCCCTTTTTCAAAGCGAGGTGCGAGTAAATTGAGAAATTTTGCATTTTTTCCAAAAGGTGTAAAATGTAAAAAGGAACCCCCGGGCCGTCTTAACTTGGATCTCCCACATGGACGGTCCAGATTCAAAAGAGAGATCAACAAAAACTATGCATTTGTATCTGATTTTCACCATTTCTGCTCCAAATCTCCTGGGGATGTGAATTTTTATGGTTTTTTTAATCATTTCTTGGATTCTCCTACCACCAAATGAAGAGGAACATTAATTTGGTATCTTGGTTGGGTGGGAAAAATCTGAAGACATCTTTTGCCATTAAGATGTGATCTAACCATTGGCTTCGATCTAATTTTCCAGTTTTTCTTTCCTTGGCACGCAAAGAACCAGATTTGACAGATTTGAGGAGGAAGTAGTTGGCGCGTGAGATGAAGAATGAATTACCAGGTGAAGAATTGAATGTTAGAAATATTTAGAGAGATTTTCCCTCTGCACACCTAACATTTTTTTGCAAATTTGATTATGGGAGTCTCAACACACAATGGTGCTTTGAATGTCTCTGGTTTTGGGGAAAACTTTGTTGTAAATGAAGTATTATAAATTACATGAATTTTTGTGCAAATGGTTGGAGTGTTAGAGGTCGGGACTAATTTTTCTAAGAGAAAATCTTGATAGAACCCATCCTTTTGAGAAACCATTTGAAGAAACTTGTTTATCTCCTTTGTGTTAAATTTGATCATGTCAAGGTGGTTGCAAGTGTACAACCATTGACAAGCTCTAAGATTGTTCTAGAAACTTTCCCCTGCTGATAAATTTAATCAAACTTGAGTTAATCTATGTTATTTTTGGGCAAAATTTGTGTTTTCTTCATTTTGAATGTCTGCAAGTAGTTTTCTTGTTCCCATTGCAATCTTACATTGAAATCTTTGTGAATCACACAAGATCTTATCCTTTTGATAGTTTGGTGGCATTTACAATTTCATTTATCAGAAGAGCTTTCATTTGATAGTGAAATAAACAAATTTAAAATCATTGTGACTCCTAGCATGACTATAAGATTGTTTGTTAGCCTTTGAGGGTATCTTAGGTGTGATGAAACAGAGGTTGATAATGTTTAGTTAAGTTTTCCAATTTGAGCCTTCATTTTGGATCCTTGAAGTTTGTGTGAAAAGTGCTGATCTAGGCCTCCATTGAAGCACATATTCTAGTTAAAGGAACATCCTAGCTATCTCAAAGCATTATGTTGTTCAAGCTCTCCATTTTTGTAAAATTTCTCAAGGATATGGTGAATCAATTTCATTCTTCTATCTTTTTCATTGCATATTCTGTTGTGAAAAGGTACTCAAGAAACTTATACTAATCAAGCTTGTTCCTACAAGGTGCGGTGAAACAGGGTATTTGGGATTGTGAGGCATTGAGAGTGTCTTTTGGCGGTGAAAAGTTACTTATTGTTCGAATATTTTGGTTCTTTTCTTCAAAGTACTTGCCCCAATTTTCATGACTTTGGAAGCCTTTTGTGTCGACCCTTTAAACCATCCTTCTTTGCAACACCTTTGGGAGGAGCCATTACATTCGGTTGCCTCCATGTTCTTTTTCTTCCTTTTTTCTTCACCTCCTACCTATGAAGATGCCATCTTCAACTACAGTCATTCCATCATGCAGATTTTTAGATTGCCATGCATGCCTAGGGAGAGATGCTCTTCCATGCTCTGAATCAAGCCACTACCTATGAGATGTTTTTCACTTATACTTGCTAGGATGTAGAGTAAACATGTCACAACAAAATAAAAAAGAAACATTATAAAAATAAAACTACTACCACGTCAACCTTCATAGGTCTATAGGATTTTCTCTTGAGCATGCAGGTCCCTTTTTCCCAATCTTTCAAATAGAGATATCCTTTTCACTTGTTGGTCATTTTTATGTCCAGTCTCTGATAGATCACTCCATCCAAAAAAAAAATGCAATCCTTTAACATTTCTACTCCTTCAAGAACAGGGCTTCACACACGCAAAGGGTGGAAAAATGATCTGATACCAATGAAGGAAAAAACAAACGTAGAAATGATTGAATGCCTTTCCTTGATCAAATATTGAATAACAATGCAAAAAATATAGTGCGGGATGGTTGAATGGGAACCGTCAAGTAGGTTAGGATACCACGAAGGCGAGGAAACTATCTAGAATGAAAGCATAACCGATACAACAAACCCAAAGCATAACTACGTACATTAAACAATGTATTATCCTATGCTAATAGTATTGGAGCTGGATGTGGTGGTTCAAAACTTGTTCTCGAATGTAATGACATTCAACCTCAATGTGCTTTGTTTGTTCATGGAAAACTATATTCTTCACAAGCTTCAACACACCTTGATTATCACAATGAATGATAGGTGGATTTTCTTCAATAATGACCATATAATTCAGAATGTGATGTGACCATATCACTTCACACATAGCTCTTCAAGTGGTGCAATACTCTACCTCAGTGGATGAGAGATAAACAATAGTTTTTTTCTTGCTAATCCATGAGATGGGTCTATATCTAATATGAAAATATATCAAGTAGTTGGTTTCCTATCATCAAAAAATCAAGTATAGTTTGAGTTGGTATATCCTATACGAAGAACTTAGATTTTTACTAATATTCTAGACCATAACAATTATACCTTAGACATATCTCAAAACATGTTTCACTACTACCCAATGACATTTATTTGGCTCCTGCATGAATCTAGAAATATAGATGACAACAAAGCATAGGTCTGGTCTAGTATAAGTCAAGTAAATGAGACTCCCAACAAGCTTCCTATAGAGAGTAGCATCTACTTGAGGTGAATCTTGGAATCTATAAATTCACAAACCTTTCTCCATTAGATCGGACACATGTTTACAATCATACATTCCATACTTTTCCGAGAAGTGTATAGGAAGATTTAATATGTGAGATAAAAAAATTCATTCTTCTTCTACCATATTTCCAAGCCAAGATAGTAATGAAGTATCCCCAAATATTTCATGTCGAAGGATTTATTCAGATCATTCTTTACATATTTGATGAGATTGTCTGAGCTCCCTGTGGTCAAAAGATCATCCACATACAAAACAAGAATGAAAATATATGTTCTATGTACCCTATTAATATATAAATTTGAATCCAAGTAGCTATGGGTAAATCCATTCTGCAATAGGTGATCATCTATTTTAATGTACCATGCCTTGGGTGCTTGTTTAAGTCCATAAAGAGACTTAATTAGATGAAATACCTTATTAGGATGTTTCTCATCAACAAATCCTTCTAGTTGGGTCATGTATACTTCTTCTTTGAGATCACCATTCAAGAAAGCACTTTTTACATCCATCTACTAAAGTTTCCATCCTTTTTTGCTACCATTGCATAGACAACTCTAATGGTTTTGATTTTCACAATGGGTGCAAAGGTCTCCTCATAGTCAATTCCTTCTTCCTAAGCATATCCCTTTGAAATTAGCCATGATTTGTACTTATCGATAGATCCATCTGCCTTATATTTTGTTTTGAAAATATATTTGCATGAAATTCATTTCTTTCCTGTAGGAAGATCAAGAAGTTCCCATGTCCCATTATGAATCAAGGATTCATATTCAACATCCATAGCCTTCTTCCACTCTTGTTGACTTAGTGCCTCTTTAATTGTATCGTGTTCGTCATTTTCAACCACTGAACTCATGAATGCGAGATTTACCTCATTTCTCACATGTCTTCTCACTCTAACTCCTAAAGAAGAATATAGGAAAGAGTTTAGATGGCATCCCCTGACAGTGCTTTGGACCCACTTCATATGTTGATGTTGAACTATTTATGTGATTAATTATTTTCCAAATGACCATTATCAATTAACAATTCTCCTTGCAACTCATCTTTCTTTTTTGAAGATTCTTCATGCTCATCATTTGATCAGAGAGAAATTTTTTGAGATGAGGTTGGTACTTCATCTTCTTTTTAGGTGAATGAGTCAAATGATGACTCATCATAAACCACATCTCGAATCTCATATATCTTGTGTGTCTAAGTATCCACGAGACGATATGCCTCGAATGGTATTGTACCCCATAAATATACAATGGACTATCTTCGGATCAATCTTCTTCCATTTTCTTCTAGGACATGCATGCATGTACTTTACATCCTAATAATATGATATGGGAAATCAACGACTTGTGATTAATCCATACCTCTTCTAGTGTCTTATCCTACAATATATTTGTAGGTGCTCAATTTAGAAAATATATAGATGTCTAGGCCTACAAAAAATTTATTCTCCAACTTGGCATTAGAAAGCATGAAATGATCCATCTCCATGATAGTCCGATTGTGACATTTTACAATTCCATTCTATTGGGGAGTATAGGGGTAGTCAAGTGTTGTGTGATGTCATGCTCCTTCAAGAATGCCAAGAATTTATTCGATGTGAATTCCCTCCCTCGATCTGAGTGGAGGAAAAGAAGGGGATGCCCATTTTACTAAAAAACTCACCGATAGAAGGCTTGAAATTGGAAAAATCTTCACTCCTCTTCCAAAGAAAGAACACCCATGTCTTATGAGAATAGCCATATATGAACAACTAAAATTACAAACATACCTGAAAGGAAGCTGACAAGATTCCACATAGATTGGCATTTATGACATCAAGATAGTTCTTGGCTTGGAAAGTAATATGCTCATACATATCATGATGTTGTTTTCCGCCTGGAGACATGCGAAACAAATAGGAAAGGAGTGAGAGAGTGGAGGAAGTCCTCATACCATCTCCTTAGATCTAAACCATAGAGTGATCTAAAAGGTGCCCATATCGATAATTCCATAGTGCAAACAAATGATCCATCAAAAATATCTAGTAATTAACATACCTTCTCATGAGATCAAATAGTTTTTAATGCCTTTTGGACCATGAACTCCACCTTGAGCTTTTGATTCAAGAACGAGAGATAAACATGAGATTTTTTGGTCAAGCCTGTTATGTTTGTGGAGCCTATTTTCATGTTAGAGTGTACACCTTCATGCCCATGTTTACACTTGGGTATTTTATTGAGCGGTCACTGTAGGAGGTTAGGGTCGGTTCTGCAGCCCGCCTCACGGTAGGAGGTTAGGGGGTTCGGGGGTCTGTGGCCCCCTAATGGATGGGGAGTTCTTGGGCAAAGCCCCGAAGCAAATTTTCATGGGTGGTTTATTAACCCATGGGTAATGGGTAAATAGCATATATGCATTTTTTGGGCCCATGATTTTTCGTACCCATTGTTTTGATACCCATGGTTTTTTGCTCATGGTTTTGATACCCATAGTTTTTTCCCATGGTTTTGATACCCACGGTTTTGTATCAAACTGCTTTAGTAATTGTCTATTTATATGGTCTTATGCATATGATACATATACAAGCAAATGCATTACATATGTGCTTTGAATTCGGTGTGAATTCTGTAAAGTTTGTTCAGCATAGCTCCAAATGGATCTGGGTATTGTATTGAGAGAGTGGAGGCTTGTAATAAAATCTAAGCAAGTGATTCTTGGTGGACGTAGCCCAAATTGGATGAACCACGTTAAATATTTTCTTTCTATGTTGTGTTATTTATTCGCACTTTTATTTGAGATGTGTAATATTTTCTGCATATTAGTTTCTCTTGTTGCAATTTTGTAAGGGATTATTCCACATATTTTATCTCTTATTTCCTAACAAGCCCATAACATAGAGTAATTTTGTGAGGGTACAAATTCTCATTTCAAGAGGAGTTGTGATAGTGACAATCCCTTTTAAAATTTACTCCTTGTTTTCTTCAATAGAGGAAGATAGAGGAGGTGTATAAGATGAACCAAAGATCTAGTGCAAAAAAATGATCCACCAAAAAATAGAGGAGGTGTATTGTAGAGGAAGATAGAGGAGGTGTATAAGATGAACCAACATCTAGTGCAAACAAATGATCCATCAAAAATATCTAGAAATTAACATACCTTCTCATGAGATCAAATATTTTTTAATGGCTTTTGGCCATAAACTCCACCTTGAGATTTTTATTCAAGAGCTAAGAGATAAACATGAGATTTGTGGTCAAGCCCATAACATAGAGAAATTTTGTGAGGGTACAAATTATCATTTCAAGAGGAATTGTGATAGTGAAAATCCCTTTTAAAATTTACTCCTTGTTTTCTTCAATACAAACCCGATCTCCAATGGGTTGATCATTCAATGAATAAAAATTATTTCTAACTCTCGTCATATACTTACCATTACCTAAACCAATCAAAAAAATCTTCTACGGTGGATGCAATGTTTGGGATGATAGAACAACATTCTAATGTGTGCAGAATTTAATTTGGATGATAGTAGACCAAATGAGATACTTCAAGTTTGATTGGTTTGTGGATGGAATAAAAGATGATGAGTCAAACCTATTTGATCCTAAATACCAAGCGGTGCAATCTTCCCCTCTTCCTCCCACTCCATGGAACATCAGGGAATTAGGTGATATCAAAGAGAGGACCATGATAGTGATCCAAAGATCAAAAGAATGGTTCAAGTGGAAGAAAGCTTCCTTCATCGAGTCTGGTGGTCTTTTGTCTCCATGTAGGCAAGTTTCTCACACTTCCTCCCTTAAGGAATCTGAGAAATAAATGATATCTACTCATTCAAAGGAATCCTCCAAGAGGAAATTTTTGGAGGTTGAGTGCACTGAAGCTTCTCCTCCTAGGATGCTTCACAAGAAAGTGAAGATCATTGAAAACCCCATTGAACCCCTTGAGTTAGGTGAAATTGATCCATCACAATCTCATGTTCATCATTGGCATCCAAGTGTGTCCTTTGTAGTGGCGATTCATCTCGTCATGAGTAGGTTGTGATCCCTTATCAAGCACCTGAAAGTGACCCTACACTCGATTTTGTGTCTACTCGGCTCAAAATTGCCATGGGTGCAGGAGCTTCTTGGAAGTGAGTCAAGAATGGTGCACCAAGATGCCACACCTAATTTTGCAGGCATCTTGAAATACATCAAGACCAAGAAAACCAAGAAAGAACATACAACTTCATGTTTCTTCACTGGAGCTTTTAGATCTCAATATGTGGAAGTTACACGACCAAAAGTTGTAAAACCCATGGGAGAAATGAAAAAATATGACTATGAGCTGACCAAGGTTTCCTTGGGACAAGCTACACATGAGGGATATGTGCACCTATTCAAATAGTTTGCAACCCGCTTGCTTTCTAGAAATGAAGAAGACAAACAAACTATGGAGCAACTGGAAGAGCATGTGAGAACCCTCATTACCTATGTACAAAAATTCCCGGAATCCAATGTGACACCACTTCCCTAGAAGAGGCCATCTCTCCCATTAACACTTTTGACCCAAAATTAATCAATAAATATCAAGGGTACACCATGCAAGGGAGAGCTAATGAAAAATGGGTGAAGAAGATTCTAGAAAAGGGAAAGGTACTGCTACCTGAGGTTCTCTCATTATTCAAATTTTCCCTTGCCACTATTTCCAAGGTGAAAATGACCAAGGATGAGATTGAGAAAGAAAAGGTCCACTGGGATAGTGTGTTCCCACAGGTTTCGAGATTAGTTGTCTTGATTCTCACTCCTTAGTGAGAAAAAATTTATTCACCTCTATCTCTAACAACTCATCTCCCATATAGGCTCACACAATAAGTTCTAGATATGGTATGATAAACGATTCTATCTCAAAACTTGATTCTTGTAGAGAGCATACATTTGAGATCTTAGAAATTGTTAGTAAAAGTGTGCAGAAGATCGGGTCTCCTCCACTCAACAAACATTCTTCCTTGGAAGAGATCCTTAAGTATTTCCAATATTTGGTCAAGAAAGAGGTAGGAGATCCCTTCTCTTTCAATGAAGATACTTTGGAATCCCTCATGAAAATTAGAGGCTCAATCTCTAATATTGTAAGAGATCATCAAGTTTGGTTCAACCAATACAAGACCCTCGATGGAATCCCCAAGAATTATATCATTGCTTTGGGTTATTTTTTGTATCCCATGGGCGGAGAAGGTGGCACTCGCAACATCTCATTTCAGTAATTAAGTGAAGGATGAGGAACTTATTCCAGGTGCATTTCATCAAAGTTCTCCAAGAGATAGATCATCATCATTGGAGGATTCTTCATAGATTCAGAATGATCACTCTCTTCTTCTCTCTCTTCTTCCCTCTCTTTATTTTCTAATTCTTTATTGGGAATGTATTTTTGACTTTTCATCTTATTCACTTAAGTGACCTTTAATTTGACATGATAAAAGTTCTCTTTCATTAATAAAAAAGGGACTTATTTATTCCTATAGGAATATGAAAGGTCACAATGTCATGTGGAGAAGATCTAGGAAGAGACATTTTGTAAATTTATATATTGGGGTGGCTTCTCCATTCCAAAGGGTTGATAGCTATTGTTCTCTCACTACAAACAAGAAGCTATTTCTTCTATTTTTCTTGTCTATGTTCCTTTACTTTCTATTTTCAACTTTGCAAGTGTTGTAATCTTGTACAACCAAGAAGCAATTTTTTATCCTTGATTAATGAACCTGTGGAACTTTGTGCCTCACGATTTATTAGTCTTTCTATTCCTTATATGGTTGTTTTATTCTTATTGGATGTGTATCTACTTTGGTTAATATCATTGAAATCTACAAGTTCCTATTCATTACATTAACCCTCCCTCTCTATATTTTTATCTCCTCTTCACCTCTCTCTAAGAAAATTCCTCCTTGTATCTTATATAAGCAATTTTCCATAGGTTTAGTGGAGTATTTCTATGTGATCCTTGACCTAATGACCACCACATATTTTACTTTTCCTACATCCAATAAATGGGAACCTCCCCATTCCCAAGAGGAGGGACCTAGTCCTAGAGCGTTGATGAAAAATCACTAATTTAACCTTGTGACAAATTATTTCACAAACATAAACCTTTGATCTCTTTCATTCTTTTATGTTGCTTCTTGGTTTGAAACCCATAGCTATCCTAGGGAGCTTCTTATTTTGCAAAGTGATTGATATAAAGTTCTTCCATTCGTGATAGTTGAGTGGAGTAAGAAAAATAGAATTATAATTCATTTGTGTGTTTGCAAGAGAAGAAAATGAAAGTGAAAGGAATCACAATATTAGACCCCCGAATTAATTTTTATAGACCCAACCAAATTTTGGCACTTTATAATTGTGTGTGTTTTTCAAAATAAATTGTTCCAATGGAATAAATATGAAAAAATAAACACTTTTAAAGAAAAGGAATTTGAATCCAAGTTGCTATCAAAAGTTACAAGCCTTTATTTTTTTCCCTCTATTTAAATTTATTGTAATTTGCTCTAAAAATAATAAATGCCTGCAAAAAACCTTTGAGAGAGCCAATAAGTCATTTCGGTGAAAACCAAAGAGGGGTGGACTTAATAACCCACTAGTAGGCATCCATGGAATTTAACCCCATGTGACTAACCACCGAGCATGTGATCATAGGGTTTTTCCACTTTTTGGATCCAATGGTGTAGCTTGATTTACATGAAAATGTCCTTGATTCAAAATTCTTGTAAACACCTTTGTTAGTTTCCTTGATGAAAAATTCAAATCTAAAACCATAAAACGGGCAAATGTTTTCCATCCAACTCGATACCATATGGCATATCCATAAGGATCATTAATAGAAAAACAAGTACACGTAGTTGTAGAAAATGAAATAACTAACAAGCATGAAAGTGCAAAAAATAACTCAAAGGCAAAATTTCTTCAATTACACTGCTTGGAATTGCTCACAAATGAAGATGTACATATAGGAGAGTAAATGTGTAACTCCTTAATAATTAGTGGAAAAATAGCCATAGAACTATAAGTCACACATTTGACATATAGTCAAACTAAGAGTATCACCCACTTAGCTAACAAAGATGACCAAGTGTAACTCATGTGACTCATGTGACTAACTCCAAGTGTAACTCCTATGACTATTACACCTAAGAAAGCTAACTCGTAAAGTGTAGGAATAATCCATGTGTAGAAATAATCCACATAAATAAATAAATAATATCCTACACAATTAATAATTACATTGTTGATTATAAAATACAATGAACATATAGTCTAAATTATTAGAACTTGTAGTCTAGTTAATGCGTGAAAACAAGCTCTCCAAAATCTCGAGTAAACAAAACCTTTGATATTCCATGATCAATTAAAACTTATTGGTTTTTCTCTCTGTTTTTCTTATTCTCTTTCTAGTGTGCATGCTTCACCAAATTTAAGCATCATGAGCTTATATTAAACTACAATTTTCTTTTATCCATCTTCTATTAATAACCTACACGCAAACTTGCATTATCTCTACCAAAAATAGCTTAAAATTTTAATTTTTAAAAATATTTTCCATTTATCTTTGTTTGGGTTTGTCTTCACTCTATTTATTAAAAAATCCATGTACTTAAAACTTTGACTTAAATAAAACTACTCGCATTCTTTGACTTTCGTTGTTATCCACTTGAGATTTTTACCATCCCCTGACCTCTCACATGTGGAGTGGATCACTTTACCTACCCAATGTTTTTTTTTTTTGCTTGCTTCCTTACTTTGTGTGGTGCACCGATTTGACACACATGACCATAGGGAGTTGAACTTTGGCTCGTATTTAGAAACCGAATGCATTTTTGAGACATGTTCCAAATCAGAATCAAGTTGAGGCTCCTTGATATTTATCAGAAACTCAACAAGCTAACGTTTTAGCAAATATCAAACAAGCATTATGCATTTAACAAATAGTCTCGTGTAGTCAATTGAATGAACCATTATTTCTTCCACGTGTCTAATAATTAGGATCATCTACATGGTTTATATGTTTGAAATATGTCTTTTGGTATAGGGACGGATCCAAAATAACAAGTTCTTTGATTACAAATTCAAATTGTATGTTCTCTCATGCAATTTGTATTTTTTCATGAATGTGCTAGTGCACCTTTGTATTTATAGACTTCTTGAATCTAAATTAGAACGTTATTGGTGTGCAATGTGACAAAATGGGGTGAAATTCCAATCAAAAGGAACACACAACTCAATACAATTGAACTTGGTTTAAAAGAGCCGATAAAAGACATCCGGCCATTTCAAGTAGCAATCTAGATTCCATTTTTCGTGTGACAAGTGGTGATTTCCTATGGAAAAATTTAATGGTTAAAACATACCAAAATTTGGGGAAGAGAGAAATTGAATTAGAAACAATAGGAGGAAAATGAGGTAGAACGTGACTTCCCTCCAAAATATTAATTAGTCAACAAGGAAAAAATAAAATTACGACAATAAAATAAACAAGTTTAAAGTCAATAAACGCTTTAAAAACACGACAATGAAAACGAAAATTGACCCAATAATATTAAAACACAAATATATTAATACCATGACTATTGACTAATTCTCCCAAAAAAATATGTACATAAATAAGGCTATATAATTTTAATTAAAAATAAACACTATACAATATTCTAATAAATGGATAGGAAAAAAAAAAACCCCAATTTGATCAAAGTCCCGTATAAAGCAATTACGAATTTTTTTAAAAATAAACCAAAACTAATAAATAAATAAAAATTAGCACTATAGTCAATATTGGGTGGCTTATCATCTTCAGTTGCGTAGATGCCCTCCTGTTCTTTCTTCTGGTGGGCTTCTGGAACCCTCTATTCTCTACCTCCTGTAAATACTCAGTCAAACGCGGTATTGCGTAAACCGCCGACATATATATATTATATATATCCGGAATCCTTTCCCCAAAGGAAAACACAAACTGTGAAATAAGCAATGGCTTCAAAAAGGATCCTCCCTGTTCGACCACAGTGATTCGAACGGCGCAACGTGGGCAGATCAATGGGATTACAATGGAGATGTTTCTGCTCAGCAAAACTCTTCACACAACAAGACGTCAGAAAAGATTAAATCTGCAGCGAATACAGGGTTTGTAAAGGCTAAAATTGCAGCTACAGTAGGAGCCAGAAAGATTAAAGAGGGCTCCTCCACGGGCGTTCGTTGGATTAAGACACAGTACCAAAAAGATCCAAAAATGACAGAGTTCACTTCCGCCAGATAGAGAATTTGTCATCCCTTGTAAAATTATTCCAAATTTTTTTATTTTGTTTGTATCATTTGAATCTGGATTTGGATAAAAGTCTGGGTATCAGGAATCGGATCGGATATTGTGTATATATATATATGTTATGAATCTGTGAAGTGGGCGTCTGGTGTTGTTTTATGAATGTTTTTAACGTTTGGAAGTTTTTAAAAATCTCCTTTTTAATTCAAACTAGTAGTTTTGTTCTACGAAATTTATTTAGTTGCTTAATTTTGATATCCCTTTTTTATATTTTTAAATTTATATTTTGGCAAATGGTTAATGAGTACTTTATATACCAACGTTCTCACCTTTAAATTCAAAGAACATTAATAATATGGAAAAAGAAGAATTTCAAATATAATAATTATAGTTGAAGAGGGCAATTTATTCCATTTTATTATTTCGATGTCGGGTTTGTGTAAGTAATTTTGAGAGAGTAAGGTTTAAATTTATGTGTCCAACAATTTAATGGCTTTAATGTCTCATTCAAATATGCTCTCAATAATTTTTAAATTTATTATTGTAATGATGTATTTTTAACACACGTAATATTTGACAACCTTAAATATATTTTTCGAGTTTTGAGTCAATTATTTGATACGGCTGTGATTTTGTATGAGAAATGTAATACCTTTATTCACAAACATTACAATTAAATCAAACGAAAATTAAAAGACTAAAAATCGATTTAATACATATAATATATTTACTTATAAATGTGGCAATCAAAACTAAACAAACTTAGAAGACTAAAATCAAATTGATTCAAATTTAATTTTATAAATGACTTCCAAAAAATAAGAATATAAAAAAGGGGTATAAGTTTTGAAAAAATCAAATTAGTAACAAACATTAGAATCATTTTTTAAAAATCAGTATAGATAGAATTGAAAAAAATGGAATGAAATAAAGGTCTTCTTCGAACCGTCAAGATACTTTGTAAATCGAAACAATATAATGTTGGCAATGAAGCCATAGACAAAATTTGATATGATAAGTATGTTCTTCATATTCAGGGCTGTGAAAAACTTACACAAATGCTTGAAAGTTTTCATGAATTTCTAGGAAATTCTTCTTCATCTTCAAATGTCTCACTATAAATGATTCTATTGCTCCAAACTTATACTAGTTCTATTTGGGCGAGTTTTCTTTCTCTTCCTTGCTTTTCGCACACCTCTCGATTGGAGAGAGGGTTTGGACTCAAAGATCGGACTATGAAAAGTTACTGTTTGGACTCAAAGATTGGACTATGAAAAGTTACCTTTACTGTTGTAATAGATGTTATGCAACCGATCATTTAATCAAGGATCAGTAGGCATTCCAAGTGAAGAGGTGAGGTGAATATGGGCTGGTGGAAGGACTCTCTCCCTTCTCATCTCACTATCAAGCCCTTTCGGATCCTGTAGAAGATTCCTTGTCTGAGCCCTCGAGGGTCAAATCTACTCCTGTTATGGTTGAGAACCCTCTTTAGGTCTCTCTAAGACGCTAAGACCCCTTCAAAGTCGATGAAGGAAATTGAATCCCTATCTTATCCTTCTAACGCTTTTAGACCCATCTCTTCTATTGATGTTGTTCTTGTGTGAACTTTATTCGAATGATGATATTAATGAGGAAGAGTGGACAATGATCCAAAATAAGAAAAGAAAATCTTCAAAAAAGTTCTCGGTTCCAACGCATATGAAGCTTAGATCTGCTCTACTTCGGTGGTTTGATGTTGTCTTTCCTATCCTGTGTTTGGTTGGTCGAGTCAAGTTTCTTTTTACTCTTTGTTCTCTCGTTATTAGTCTCTTATGAGCTTCATTGTAATATCTTTCTTGTAATGGATCTTGGATCGTATCCAACAATTATCAATAAAAAAATTTGTTATGATTCTTGTATGCCAAATAGCCTAATATATTGCTACATTTATCGTAATATACTCATATTCTATTGTGCAAAGAGAAACTATGGGTTTTTCTAGACTTGCATGAAATGGCTCCTAACCTAATATGAAACACACAACCATATGTGCTCTTATTTTAATCTACAATACCTACACAATTACTATATGTATAACCAACTAGCTCAAATTTAAGTTTATTATAGTATACAAAATGTCATGGCTTTTTGTGTCATTGATATATCCCATGATTATCTTCCTAATTCAAAGAAACTTTAAATCTTTATCGAGGATTGAGATAAAACAAATATATCAAGAATAAATAAGATCTAGCATGTAAAGTACAAGCAAGTATGTAAGATAGGATATGAGAGTGACTTATCTTGTATCAAGAGATTTGGGTTGATTATGGGATGGAAGATGACCGGAAAAGGCTAGATCTAAACTGTGAAGCTCTATCTCGAGAAATTTTAGTTTGGAACCTATTCGAACATGACCTCCTAGATGAGGAAATAACCACTCGGGTGTTAGTGTCTGAATTGGGTGCTTTGTCCTAGCAAGTTCTCTTCTTTTGATCATTTTAGGGCCTAAACTTGGCTCTTTTCTTTCTTTTTCTATCGATATACTTTGATGTAGGCTTCATGTGTCGCATATGTTCTTGTAAAAAAACCCAAGGCTCAAGGAAATGTTAGATGGAATAAATAATGCATATGCTTGAGTCAGACTAACTTTAGGATTCACCACAATGTGATTGTCACCAAGTGTTACACTATATTTTAAACTCTATGTAGGTCTTGTGTGTGTGATTTGAATTATGTCCATTGAAGCTAGGTTTCCCTTGTGCCAGTCACACTACGATAGTGGGATACAAATATTTCCCCCAAGATGAATGTGTGAGATGGAATTCATAAATAACCCCTCTTATGTAGTGAATAATATAACCCAATGGAGTTCCCGAATGTTTCTCTTTTCCCAAGTAGTAGATAGTGAATATTATCCCCAAATTTTCTATCCCTTAACAATAGTGAATAGTTTTTCTATATATTTGACTTCCTTATTTAAAATTTGAGACATAGTGACACCAAAGGCCAACCCAAGAATTAGAAAATACCCAAAGTTAAGTTCCAAATGGTAATTTAGAAAACCAAAGAGAATGGATAAAATCACCCAAAATAGACACTAGCACCCGAGAAGTAGTGTTCTCTAATGTGATCTATTGTCCCAAAGATAAGAAACAAAAACAAGACCAAGAACGGGACATGATCCATGCGAATCAACAAAAATATGTAATTCCAAGAATCATAAAACAATGTCACAATAATAATCAATCAAAATCAAATAGAAGGACTAGGAAAAGTTATTAACAATGTCTAGTCTTCACACTTAGAAATCATTAGTCAAAGCATATAAGTGTGTCCCACTTTGTGACCATAAATATTTTAAAATCTGACTAGTAAATAAATAATTAAAAAATACTATAAAAATTTAAAAAATCAGGTAAATTTTGGATGCCCTGCACCTTAGTATTTGTAGCCTCTTAAAAATGCATGTTTGGTCATTTTATATGTGTTTGGTCATGTTTTGGTTGTCGGACATATTTTTTTGAAAGTACAAAAACTACAAAAAGTGGGACATGAATGTATACAACAACATACTAGAGGCATGATGTAATAGTAATAAGTTCATAATTTTGTGTCTATATTCTCCCCTTATGATATTTGGATGAAATTCAATAGTATAAAGGATATAAGAAGAACATACCTATAGAGGGTCAAAGGAGTTGTAACTGGGTGTGTCGATAGTAAAGAATATCATCATGGAAAACCATGGATCACCATTTTGATCCATGTGGGGTGAGTGTGTTTATATAAAAGGATTCATTATATAGAAACGTGTTATTGGAGATATGGGAGACTTTGTAAATTGGATATTAAAGGAGTGATCGGGAGTGATCAATTCCTAACTAGTGCAAAACTCTACGGATTTGAGCATCTTGGCTCTAGAGGAAGAGTGTTGGTAGAGCAATTAGCTTTGCACCCTACCATGACACTTCCTCAAAATAGTTTTCACCACTATAGATGTAAATCATACAATTTTTACTTGTCTACAAGTCACGGTAAAATCCTCACGTAAAGTGTTCAAGGGTAGGCAATGATGTCTCATTACCCCCACTTCATGGTGTAAGGGTGCAAACTAGGATAAATGGGATGGTTCCCAAAATGTTATTGGCTCCCATGTTAGTTCATCCGGGATATTGGTCAAGGAATTAGAATTTGCAAAGAGCTTATATTGATTGAAACATAGTATTTTTTTGAACTTGAGTGATTTGAAACTACTTTGGAGAATCGAATTGCCCCTATATTAGGTCATTTGAGGGGAAAATTTGTGAGAATATGAGATATTTTTGTACATGGAATAGATTAAAAATTGTGATTTCGGGTAATAAAATTTTGTAGGATTTGAATATTACTTTGTGATTGGAAGAATGTGACATCATTGTGTGTATTGAATTTTGAAATTTTCTCGAATCGTTCTAGTAGGGGTAATAGGATAAGCCCAAATATAGGATCAAATTCATGTATACTAGATCATATGACTAAAGCAATTACCAAAAAAAATTAAAACTAGCAATCGCATGTGTACAATGCAATGTGAACGTCGAATAGTATATGTTATTTGATTTAGAGGGATAGTTATTACTTTTGTAGTTGATGTTGATAAGGGGTGTGATTGATTTTGTAAGTGTAGAAATATAGATGAAACATTACATTTAAAGGTTCTATCTCTACATTTCAAATCTGTACATATACATTTGTAAATCTTATATCATGAGTGGTAGTGTTTTGCAGACTATTTTGATCTCCATGGATTCATGTTTAGACAATGAAAGCAACATGTCCATAAAATCCTCACACTCCAAACAATGTTGCATTTGTTCCTTATTTAAATGTGTTCATCCACAATTTTCTCCACAAACAAATGAAAAATCTTAGTAAGATCATTTATGCATGCCTAATCAAGTAGAGCAATGTAATCCCTCATTCCAAAATTGACATTCATTCCCTGAACCAAATACTAAACCCCTACACATATTTTGGAGAATTTTCATTCATTCCCTAAACAAATATATAAACCTCTATCATTCGCATTTCCCAAATTGATCGTCGGAGTACGGACCTAGTGTAAAGCCAAAAGCAAAAAAATCAAATCTACATTATGAGCTTAAAGAACAGAGCAGAATACCTATTTTTTAAAGACATGCATGAGAGTATTATTATACCAATTAGTCTCGGTTTCAGATTCCAAAAGCTTCAAAAGTAGACATATTTTACAGAATTATCACTCATGTTTCCAAATTGATCACAAGAGGAGTCCATACTTTACAAAATTATCATTCGTATTTCCCAAATTGACCATCGAATATGGACATGGTATAAAGCCAAAAGCAAAAAAATCAAATCTACATTATGAGCTTAAAGAACATAGCAGAATACCTATTTTTTAAAGACATGCATGACAATATTATTATACCAATTAGTCTCGGTTTCAGATTCCAAAATCTTCAAAAGTAGATTCAATTTTGATAGACTCCCTCGTTGCCTAATTATTTGCAAAATTGATTGTCGGAGTACGGACTTGGTGTAAAGCCAAAAGTAAAAAAATCAAATCCACATTATGATCTTAAAGTATAGAGTAGAATACCTTTTTTTAAAAGACATGCATGAGAGTATTATTATACTGATTAGTCTCAGCTTTCAGATTCCAAAAGCTTCAAAAGTAGATTCAATTTTGATAGACTTCCCTCGTTGCCTTATTATTTTTTCACACCTAACTTCTCAAGGAAATTTGAGCTTCTTTAGTAAAATCCATATTAAATATGTTGTATCATTTTTTCCCAAAATTGCTCAAGGGTAATAAGGGAGAAAGGTAAGGAGCCAATCACATGTTTGATAATTCATATTTATAGATGAATAGAATATTCTTTTTTCTAACTATAATATAAACAGTAAAAAATAAAAATACTTGATAAATCATATTGAGAGATAAATATGATATAGTTATTTTTAAAAACTATCATATAAACAATATATAATAAAAATCGCATAAATATTTGTAGTATTGAATGCTATAATTACAAAACTTCAACATTAATGCACTCACTCAAGCTCCTATAATCATCGAACATAAATGCAGTCCTCTAAGCATCCAATCCATTAAGATACTCGATCCAATTCATAAAATCAAAAGGAAGCATATCATAACAATATCATCATCAAGTAAAAATGCAATCTATCAGTGTGGTAATCCACAAGGTATTGTTTATTTGTTTATATATAATGTCCAAGTTTTTAAAATATAGTATCAATGTCCCAATCAAATCACCTCACTTAAGAGTGTCAGTCGCACAAACAATACAACGCATCTCAAGGTGATCAAAACAGGATCACAATAATGAGATATCACACGACAGCTAATGAAGCTAAGTACATAGAAAAAACTAAAAACTATCACAGGATTAGTCAAAAGGTTATATGGTCCAGTTGGTAAGGAGGATGATGATATGTAACACAATTCATTATGAGTTAAATCCCTCTGGATTTATCCAGTGCGAATGGGAGGGGATAGGGAAGGAAAATTAAGAAACAAAAATTAATTCATCTTTGGTTTCACCTAAAAACTAATAGCATATCCCAAAAATTAATAACATATTCCCTCGAAACTAAATTTTATTACCAATTTCTTGGCAGCCTTAAAACTCAAAGCTAACGCAAAACAACCCACCATAATAACAATTTATAACAAAAAATAATTCATCTTTGGTTTCACCAAAAAAACTAATAAGATAGCCCTAAAAATTAATAACATATTCCATCAAAATTAAATTTAATTACCAAACTTCTTAGTAACATTAAAACTCAAAGCTAACACAAAACAACCCACCATAACAAAATTTTATAACAACATCCTTGTGGTACAAATTCCCTTGGATAACTGGTTAGTAATATGAGTGGATAGGCTCATGGTCGATTACTTAGGTATTTTACGGATCAGATTCCCCTTAATTATGATGACAAAAACAAATAAGTTGTGATTCAAATTGCTAACCTATTTGTAATTTGTAAACATGGGCTAGGATACCAATATCTATATAACTTAGTTTTCTTCAATAAAAAAAATAAAAAATATCTACTCTCCATGTCTGCTGCTCCAGCCTAACAATACATAGTCATACAAGGAAGGTTGGAACATGATTAGATTTTTAACCTACACTACCTTGATGTAAACAACCAGAAATTTTCTAACAAGAGCAAGCTTGAAATAAAGAAACAAAAAATTGAAATGCGAGCTTGTTTCAATCTTGCCTCTTTGTTATCAACGTTTTTAACCAGACTCATCACAAACTAAACAAAGATGTCTTGCCCTCACCACTCAAGAACCACGTCCCCATTTCCAACTACCACCGGAGGCTTCTAAGAGTAACTAACCACAATACAAGTAGAATTTTGTAGTGCCCACTTCCCTTCAACACCTTTTTGCTTTGATTTTGATACTGTCGACTACACTTATGGACATTGTTGTAGCTTTTTGATTTAGCATGATACTAGATGTTAGAGATACTGGACTATTGTTGATTTTGATTCGTATATGATGCATGTGGATTATTAGAGACATTTTATATTGATGTTGATATGTTGTGACATGATTATTTATATATATTTCTGACATGTGATATACTTTCATCACCATGAGTAGATTTTGATAATTGAATTAATGTTGTGATCATTTTGACATGGATGAAACATGGATAGAAATGTTGCTAGAAATTTGTAAATGATATCGTATTTTCCTAGATGATATTAATTCATATATAGATGATTTTAGATTTATATTGCATATTTTGGCATAAATGTTTTAATGCAGCCACGAGGCCGAAGGAGGTATTTTTGTGTTTTGCATAAGTAAATTTATTCACAACAAACATCGGGGGATTGGAGACCAACCACATTGGAATTCTAGATGAATTCAACAAGGGTCACCATGGCAACATGTAATTGTGTGTGTGTTAGAATTATTTGGTTAGGGGAAAATTGTGACCAAGGGGTCATGTGTTGTCTTTTATTTTAGTTTCCCTTTTATTAATGTTAGTATGTGTTTCTTTTAAGTGATGTAATTTACTTGTTTTAATTATTTAGATTTTGATGTATGTTTTTCCCCTTTATCTTAATGGGTCTAAGTGTCTTATTAAAGTTAATAAATCTTTTCCTAAACTAATTAAAGATGTGACCAAAATAAGTTCATTTATTAGACTTGATTTGCTATTGGATTTTGTGTTGTCTGTTGAATGCTTGAGATTTTGAGTGTTGTACACTCTACCCTTCATGGAAAACTCGAATTTGGCCTTAAGGGCCAATTTTGGAGGCTTGTGGGACAAGTTAAACTTGTCCCACACCTCTTAAATTGCTATACCAACCCTACCTATGGGTTAGGGAGTAAAACTTAGACCTCATTAGGTGTTTTGGGAAGATAAAAAGGTGAAATATTTATTGCACTTTCTTTCAAGTAATTAATTTTGTCCTTAAGGGGGTGTGGGCTTGGTTTGTGTGTATAAGTAACTTGTCATTCCTCTCACCCACCAATTTATGGTGCATTGGGGTTGAGGTTTTACTTCTTAGGTGGAGTTGAGGATGAGTGATGTGGCATCCTACATGGAGCCACCTCATCCTCCTCTCTCCCTTTTCTATTTATGGAAGTTCTTTTGCTTGTTTGGGGTTACTTCATTATTTTGTGCTCTTGTATTTTGGAGAGTTGGAGGATTTTTGGGAGTGCTTGTGGATTTTTGGAGCTTTTGGATGCTTTCTTGGTTTTGAGGAGCTTGAGATTTACTCTTGGAACAAGCTCTACTATGGAAAGGTAGGAGCTTTACCTTGCTTATGTTATAATTTATTTTGTGCTTGTGTTGAGTTTGAGTATTGTTTTCTTTGGAATGCTTGTTGGGTGTGGGTAGATTGCCTAAGTTTGGAGTAGGAGGAGACTATGGGGATTTTCATGTAGGGAGGCATAAGAGTTTACCTTTTGTTTGGAGGGAGTTTGGGTTGGGTGCCCCACCTTGTACAAGGAATTATTGAATTTCTTTCTTGGTTATTTTATGAGGGAGGCATAAGAGTATGTGGGAGGTATAAGGGGTACTTGAGAGAGGCATAAGAGTATGTAGGGGATTTGAGATATGCATTGGAGGCTTTAAGGTGGGCACTCATTCCCATTGGGAGGCATAAGTGGCCTCCCCATAGGTCTTGCTCCTTTGGCTTTCACTTTAAGCCTTTTTTTTTTTTTTTTTTCTCCTTTCTTGTGTTGTAGTTGATTTTGAATATGGTTGAAATGATTATGAAATATATGTTAGTCTAGTGGAATCTTTTTGTTGCCATGTGTTGAAATTATCTCCCATTGTAATGTGGTTGGGGCTTGGGGGCCAATGGAGAGGATGGCTTCTCCTCTTCATTGGATATCTTGGTTGGGTGGAGAGTGTTGCCTCTCCCCCATTTTGTTGTGAATCAAAAAAATCTTGGAGGAGCTATCTTGTTGGAGTTATGAAGCTTGGAGTTTTGTTGGAGACCTTGTGAAACTTCATTTGTGTTGTTCCCACTTAGATTGGAGAAACTTGTAATAATGTATTCTATTATTAGCTTGTATTCTTGTATGATTTCCCACTTCAAATGGAGGACATTGTATTGATCTTGTGAAGGAAATTTGTATTCAAACATTGGTTATTAAAGTAATATTATATGTGGAAAGGAACAAACAAAAAGAAAGAAGAAATATTTGTATTGTGGAGTTAGTTTTTGAGAAATGGAAAGAAAGTAATTCTCTTTATTCAAATCTTGGTTGTATTGTGAGAAAAGTAGTTCTTTATGTTCAATAATATGAGCCATTTCAATGGAAAAAGAAAGTTTAATTTCATCATGAAGTTGTTTATTGTAAATGAGAAAGAAGGAAATATAGAAGTTGTAGATGTTGAAAATGTATACATAGTAAATTTGAATGGAAAATAAAGTTGCTATAGTTGTTTTGAACATATATATGTTGTAGTAAAAATGGGAACAAGAGAATAAATTTGAAGTATGTTGTTATTTGGAAATGTTGATTTTGTAGTAAGAAATAACAATGTAAAAGTAGATTTAGATTTCTTTTGCTCATGGAATTTGAAAGAAGACTAGTTGAACATAATAGAATGACTTTGTAAAGTAGATGTGTTTTATTGGATTAGATAATACTTTAAAAATGAGTAGATTTAACTAAGGAATGAACAAATAGAATTAAATCCCAAAAATGGAACTCTAGATGTACAAAAATGAGCTCAGAATGCATTTTAACACTTTTTAGTAACTTTTAGTTTTTGTAAAATCTTGGGTTTTAGGTTTTGTTTCTAAGAAATAGGACCGCCACCCTGTGCAGAGTGGTGGTCCCATAATCGCCGCTCAGGCTAAGGCAGCGGTCTCAAAACCGTCACTCAGTAGGGGGCGGTCTGTCATTTTGTCACCCAGCAGCGAGGCGCGGTCCTCTGGACCGCCGGTATGCTCTAGGCGGCGGTTCTATCACTTACGACAGAACTCCTCAGATCTACATCACTAGTAAAAACTTTAATTGGTTTATACTAAATTTTAAGTTGTAAAATTTAATTAATATTCACTAGCAAGCAAACAATGAGTAATCCCATGGATTTGAGAAATAAACACATACAAATGGTGAATTGAAAATATTCTTTCCATGTATAACAACGGGGTAAGATTTACCCCAAATCTTGAAAACCCATATACAAATGGCTTGAAATAAAATCAGATTGGTGAAGGAAATCCTCCCAATCCTTGAATGGAAGAAATAACAACAATAAAACTAATCTAAACTAGATCTCCATGTAGAATCCTCCATAGTTCTTCCTCTTTTGCTCCCATGGCTTCCTTCTCTCCAACCTGTAATTTTTAACAAAACAAATAGACCAAATGAGGAGAATAAAATGAAGGAAAGGTTTTAATAGAAATTCATAAGGAAATTTAGGGCTAGTTTGGAACCCTAGGATCTAGTGGCCAAGATTGTTTTGATCTAAGGGTGGAGGTTTCACCCTACTTTTGTTTAGTAGAAATGTAATTTAAATGTTTAAATTAAATCCTTAATGGTATGTGCAATTGGGGAGTGGAGCCATTTAGTTTCCTTAGAGTGTTAAACCCTTTTTTTAGTTCTTAGAAAGCCTTAGGAGTCAATGGAAAGGACTCTAAGTTAATAGGATAATAAATTTAAATAAATTAACACAAGGTTAACCTTTCTAGGTTTGAATATTAACTAAAGAGAAGAAAACATTTAACTATGTAAATTAATATATGGTACCTTCCTAGTTGACTTTTAATTAATCAACCTTAGAGGTAAAGTAAATTATAACATGTAATCTTTCAACTTGACATCGCCTACCAATCTTGAAGTTGAGTTTCATTATGTAAGTTAACTTAACGAACCCTAAAGGTTAAACACTCTTGTAACCTTTTTATACATAAAAAAATTAGTTCCAATTTTCGGGTTAAGTGTTAGGTTAAAGCGTGTTCCTAGAACATCATTTTTGTGGGCGTTACACTTGGTATCAGAGCCATGGGTTCAAATCTTGGACCCTTGGGCACACCTAGAAAACATGAGACATGAACTTTTAACCTAGTGCAAAATTGTTCTTTTAAATCTAGAAAACCACACTAGCTGATATTTGTATAATTTAGGAAACATAGAAAACTAAAACAAGACCTAGAACAATGAACTAACTCTCGCCTTGATCTATGCAGGAGGTGCTAGATCAGACGAGGGGTCTTTTCACATAGACCTAGATATACCACCTCCAGAGCAGGTTGTAGCGGCCATCCTACCTCATATTTTACAGACGCTTCAGGATGTCAATGCCACTATACGCGGAGGGTCCCTAGGAGGATGACTTGCTAGATAAGATATGGAGCCATCAGTTGAGGCTAGGGCATCTCCTCGATACAGTGAGGAGCATGGGGTAGAGAACTTCCACATGGATTTAGTCAAGGCAGAGTCACCACAGAGAGGGCATGGAGACAAGATTTTAGGACATAGGGACAGATCTCGGAGCCCTAGACAGAGGGAGGAGCATGTAGAGAGACCTAGGGCTTGTCAGTCATTAGTTGTAGACCATATCAGGGAGATCCTGAAGCTATGGCCATCTCATTATTCAGAGAGATACAAGAGGTTTTTAGGAAGAGGCCTGGTTGGTGAGCTTGAGTGGATGCTTCAAGCTCTGCCCTTGTACTAGCAACATGAAAGCTCGTGTTGTGATCCATCTTCTGAGGGATGGAGCAGAGTCTGGTGGAGGACCGAGGAGCAGAAGCTCCATGTTGACTTAGAGACAATTATCTAGGAGTTTTTTGACAAACGTTTCAGGAGTAGGTATTTTCCCAGAGGTTTATTTAGCAAATGATGAGGCGTGTTTCATGACCTCCGTCAGGCATCTATAACCGTAGCTAAGTATGAGAGTCAATTTATGGACCTACTCTAGTATGTTGACTATATGCAGGATGAGCAAGTGTAGATTCATAGGTTCATCTAGTGCCTGAATTTGGATTTGGGTGGCGCGGTGCATTCACTACCCACAGACATTAGTAAGAGGCCGTGGATAAGGCCTATATTGTAGAGGAGACACGAGGAAAGACGCAGTAGGCTAGAGATAGGGTTCGAATCCACATCTAGCGAGATGAAGGATAGCAGATCAAGGGGTTCAGCCCTCCTCCTCGTGGCGAGACGAGTTCTGGGAGTCTTCCTTGAGCCACCTTAAGCGCAGCCAGCAATAACTGCAGCAGATCCACCAACCTTACAGACCTCCTCAGATATTTGATGCACATAGAGGGTGGAGTATGGGGCCTCCTCCTAGAGGACCCATCGGACACATGGTGCACCGAGATCTTAGTCAGTAGGATCTCATCAGCAGAAGACCTCAATAGTCCATAGCTGGGTCGTCAGGATCCACAACACAAACATCTAGAGTATCGGCTGGAGTTGCATCCCACTGGAGAGGACCAGGAAGTTATTATGGTTGTGGCATTGTGGGACATCATTGGAGAGAGTTCCCACAAAACCCTAGTAATAAGGGTAAGATGTAGATCTTAAATCCTACTATTGGAGATATGGCATGGAGCCATCGGATCTACACAGTGGTTGAGAACCTGTGAGCACCCAGAGTACCATGATAGAGACGACAGGTAGTATTGGTGGTATTTCCACCTCTATATTATTTGATTCTGGTTCATCTAATTCTTTTATTGCACCATCCTTAGTAGAGCGTTACAGGCTGGTGGCAGTTAGGTAGGGTTGTAGTTGGGATGTTGAGATGGATTCTGGAGCCAAAGTTTCTATAGACTCCTTAGTTAAGGAGTGTGTAGTGGATTTGGGACCCTTCACCACTACTTCGGATCTTCAAATCCTTCCATTGGGTTCCTATGGTGTCATCTTGGGCATGGAATGGTTGTCTACACATAGAGCTAGAGTGGACTGTTACCATAAGACTATTTCTTGTACAGATGATCTAGCAGATGGAGTCAGTGATCGCAGGGGTTAGGAGGCCCGTTCCCTATTCACACCATCTCCGTTATGCAACTTAAGTAGTGTGTGTGATGGGGTTGTTAGATGTATGTTGTTACGGTTAGTGATAGATCTGAGGATGAGTCTAGTGGACCATCCCTTAATGACCATCCCATCTTGAGAGAGTTTGCTGATGTTTTTCCAGGGAGCTATCGGGGTTACCTCCCCCACGTGAGATAGATTTCCACATAGATCTGGTTCCGGGCACAGAGCCTATCTCAGATGACTACTACTCCTTAGCTATGTGAGCTGAAGTTGCAGCTTGAGGGCCTTCTGGAGAAAGGCCTAATCTGTCCTAGTGTATCCCCTTGGGGTGCATCGGTGATCTTTGTGAAGAAGAAGGATGGATCTTTGCGGTTGTGTATTGATTACCACCAGTTGAACAAAGTAATGATCAAGAATCATTACCCCCTTCTATGCATTGATGATTTATTTGACCAAATGAAGGGGGCACATTTTCTCAAGATTGATCTTAAGTCGGGTATCATCATCTTAGGATCACGAAGGTAGATATTCATAAGACTGCCTTCCATATGAGATATGGCCACTACGAGTTCACAGTGGTACCTTTTGGTCTAACGAATGCCCCCGCAGTGTTCATGAGCTTGATGAATGGGGTATTCAAGAATTTTCTAGATCGCTTCATGCTCATCTTCCTTGATAACATTCTGATTTACTCACGTACACATGAGGAGCACCTTCGCTAGGTTCTTCAGTGTCTTCGAGCAACATCTTTACGGGAACCTGGAGAAGTGTGTGTTCTTTCAGACATAGGTGCGGTATTTGGGCCACATCATTTCTGGGGAAGGTATCATAGTCTATCCTTCCAAGATTTGAGTTATCATGGATTAGCCAAAGACACCACCAAAGGTGTGACCAAGGTGTGCAACTTCATGGGTTTGGCAAGTTATTACAAGATATTTTTTTAGGACTTTTCTTGGATTACGCACCCCATCACTTCCCTTCAAAGAAAGGGAAGAAGTTCGTATGGTCAAATAAATGTGAGTAGGACTTTAGGACACTAAAGGAATGCCTCGCGATTACACCTATTCTAGCAAAGTGTCGATCCTCGGGTGACTCTGCGTTTGCACGTATGCTTCTTTGGCAAGACTTGGAGGTGTGTTGATGTAGGAGGGTAGAGTAGTTGCTTTTGAGTCTCGCAAACTCAAGGATTATGAGCTCAATTATCTAACTCATGATATTGAGCTTGCAGCAGTTGTGCACACCTTGGTGTGGTGGAGACACTTTCTTCTTGGCTAGATATTTACACTCAGGACTGATCACTTGAGTCTTCGCCACCTCTTCACGTAGCCCAATCTCAACACTCGTCAGTGGCGTTGGATGGAGTTACTTTGTGAGTACGATATGGAGATAGATCATGTGAAGGGGAAGGATAATTTGGTTGTAAATGCTTTGATGATGGAGACATGTGGCTATGACTACTTTAGTAGTTACAGATTTGTGGAGCAGGATTTTGTAACAGCTTCTACCTTGCACCTTGCAGCGAGCCGAGATTGAGTCTCAAAGGCCCCTTGAGGAGAGATTTAATGTATTTTCATTAGAGGCAAATGGTCTTCTCAAACATAGAGGTTAGATATACATTCCTAGAGATGGAAGCTTGAGACAGGACATTTTGACAGAGGCTCATCATGCACCATATTCAGCCCATCCCGGGGTGAAGAATATGCACGCCACTTTGAGATAGATGTACCATTAGAGAGGACTTTGGAGAGACGTGACTCTATTTTTGTCACGTTTTTAGATTGTTAGAGGTGAAGGCCAAGCATCATCATCTAGCTAGCCTTCTCTTTCCTCATGTTATACTGGAGTGGAAATGGGACACCATTTCCATGGACTTTATTATTGGGTTACCGACGTCGAGATACCACCACGATGCCATCATGGTCACGGTGGATAAATTAATGAAAGTGGCTCATTTTTATTTGGTGAAGACCACCTACACAGCTAGTGTAGTGGCATGGGTATATCTTGATGAGATTGTTAGATTACACAGGATTTTATGAAAGATCATTTGTGACCACGATCCTTTGTACACTTCCCATTTCTGGACCACCTTACAGAATGCTCTCATGATGAGGATCAATTTCAACACAAAGATATCACCCTGAGATAGATGGATAGACTAAGCGGTGAATCAGATCCTGGAGGACATGCTTAGGATGTATGTTATGGATCACCAATTGAGATGGGAGGAGTATCTATACTTGGTTGAGTTTTCCTACAACAATAGTTTCTAGAGTTTGATAGGCATGGATCCTTTTCAGGCACTATATGGTAGACAGTGCAAGACACCTCTTAGTTGGGACAGGTTAGAGGACGGGTTTCTCTTGGGCCAGCCTTATTGCAGGACATGGAGTAGCAGGTTGTTTTGATCAAGCAGAGATTACAAGAGGTGTAGGATAGGTAGAAGAAGTATGCAGATCAAAGCATAGGACAGATCGTAGTTATGAGGTGGGCATGAAGGTGTTCCTTCATGTCAGACCGCATAAGAGCCCTATCCATTATAAAAAGGTTCTAAGCTTACTCCTAGGTTTGTGGGTCCCTTTGAGATCTTGGAGTGCATCATTCCCTTGGCCTATCATCTAGCGTTGCCACCTAGCTTGTCTCGCGTCCATGATGTATTTCACATTTTTGTGCTTAGGAGATATATTTCTGATCCTTCTCATCATGCTAGATTGACTGCATTTTAGGTGTAAGTGTTATCACTGAATCACAACACCCTTATGTTTACACAAGTGCATATACTTGAGCTCATAGTGTGATTGGATAACATGGGTACTATCTCCAAGTTGTGGGACTTGCTACTTGAGATAGACCTCCAGAGAAAGTTGGTTCTTACTCCTAAACTACCTGCCACAATCTACTCTAATGCAGGCAAAATCTAACCATCCTAATCTAAATTTCCAAGGACCAAGGAGAGAGAGTACATAAAATGAAATCCTACACTACAACGGTGATACACCAGAAAAGGAGGGTGTGAGAGTAGTCTTTCAATGTGTGAAAACTAGAAGTAAAGTGCATATTAGGAGGGGTGATTGAAAGAGGGTTTAAAACCCGCAAGGAAGGATCATGAGGGACGATGTCCACATCAACGGACATGTGAATGACAACGTAAAGAGATCTCAAGAGGAGCGAGCATCAACCGAATGTGCATGTAAAGATTCGATAAACAAGCAGAACCTTGATAAGCCACAAAAATCTCCTCTATCTCATAGATCAAATGGTGTGTACATATAGGAGGTGTTGAGTAACCCCCAGTGTTGCAATCATGACAACTCGAGTAGAGGGGGAGTTACATTCCCAGAATAGAAGTGTAACTCCCAATGACGCATATGATGCACTGACGCGTAAGATAATCTCATAATGACCCCTAAATGACACATGGACCTACGATCTCACCTAAGTGATATGACTCACCTAATGATGTGGAAAATAACACACACCAACACCCCCCCTTCATCATAACTTAGGATGAGGTGGTAAGTCAGAAATGAGAAATGGGTCTCGGACACAAAGCCTGATGAGGTACCCACGTACAAGAAAAAGGTCCCAAGTAGTGAAGGAAAACCCAGTGGGAAAAACATCCACCACAAGAGAACAAAACACTCTCTAATCTAAGAAAGATGCCAAATATGGGTCCCAGCTCTAGACGAGCCTGAAAAGGTACCCATGTACAAAGAGGCAATCTCTCGAAAGAAGAAGAAGAGAGAAGAAGAGGGAGATGAGAGGAATGTAGAAGATGCCATGGATGGATCTAAACTCTGCGCAGCTCTAAGAGTCTCCCGAAGAGTGTTGATGATGAGATCCTCTGCCTCTGGACTGAAGAAGAGCCACCCGCACCAAAAAGTGTGCCTGCCCTTAGGAAGGACAAAAATGACGTGCTAAAAGTCCGCCCACTCCACAAAGGAAACTGAAGGCAGCAACACGAATAACTCTGAGTTTGGTGCATGGAAGTGTGACATAGGTCTAGCAAGTGAGTGCCAAAGAACACAAGGTAATGTCACAAGTGCAGAAATGTCATAGTAAAAAATAGGAACACCCGCAGAAAGGATGTCCAAGTGATGTGAAGGGAACAAAACATCCTCCACAATAGAAAAGGGATCCACAGAAGAGGGTAGATCAATGAAGGTCTCTAGAAATGTGGAAGTGACATGATTCCCGAAAGGGGCACTCCCAACAACAGAGATGATGAACTCCTCTGAAACACCTGTAGATGGATGAGGGACTTGTAGAGCATCACAAGTGGACTCTGCGAAAAGATGACTAAGGTCAGGTAGATACTTGTCCCAATGAGGGGGCTCAACAAACAGAAGAGTGATGTCAGATAGGTATGAATCATCCAATGAACGTAGAGGAGTGAAAGGGGCCTCGCACACTAAAGGTGGAAAAGAGGCAGGTGTGATGACTGTATAAGACTAAATAGGAGACTACTCAATATCCGATGAGATGTGGGATGTGTCAACACTCTCTGGAATAGTGAGAGAAAGAGGAGAAGAGTCATCTGTAGTACTCTTGACATCAAAACTGAGTGCACAATCCTCGTCATCATAAGTAGAACCAAGTGAGTCTATGTCAGTGGAATTTTCATCACATGAAGAAATGGAGAAGACAATCGAATCAACAACAAAGCAACAATGGCAACAAGATGTGTGAAGGGTCTCCATAGAGGGACTGAAGAATGCTCCAGACATGGTGAGGTGGATCTGAGTCTGCCATGTGAAACCAGAGAGATCGAGAGACATGCATCATCATGTGACCAAAGATATGGTCACAAGTGTCGAGGAAGTCCTCTAGATGACGATGATTAGTGGGTGCAGGAACTAGCCCAAGCAAGAAGGGTAAAAGACCCTCGTGGGGCGAAGTAACGTTCCATGGAAGCACGCCAAGCTAAATAGTTCCCTCTCCTAGTGAGAAGTGGCGGAGGCTGTAAGGCGATCCTACGATGCTCACGTCTGAAAGAGCACTCTCCATGATGAAAAATGCAAGATGTAAGGTGCACGAAAGCAAGACATCGGACTCGGCCGATAATGCGTCTGCGTGTGAAAACCCAAGAGTACAATCAACCCCCTAGAATGCGGCACTTTATAAAGTAGTGCGTTTACAAAATTGACAATGCCATCACGTAAAGTGTAAAAAATCATGCAACTTTGACTAAAGAAGCGCTCAAAAATGAGTAGTGAGTCAAAAGTTATAGCATTAAAAAATTCCCGTAGAATCGATGGAAAAAGTCAATAAATGCTGCAAATGCATTTAAAAAGTACCAAACGAGTGCAAAGGGTATCGTGTGACTACTACGTTGGAAACGACATCAAATTTTAGCAAGGGTTTGTTTTTCTTGTGAGGGGGGATTAGCCTCCTGTTAACCCCGGACCTCACCCTCCGTTTTTGATGCTCGAAGGAAGGATGAGTAATACAAGCCAATAACCCAAATTAAAATGTTACAATGCCATGAATGTTTTTAATCCTTAAAACATTAAAGAATAAATAGTTTTAACCTCCAAAAATTTGTAAAAAGGAGTGGGCCCATGTTGAGGAAGAACGAGTTGGTTGTAAAAGAAATACAAATGAAATGGAGCTGAATTCAACGCAGTGAGTAGAGTTGTTGGATTCTTTGAGAGAAGGTAAAAACACCGTGGAGATAGGGCAGTGTCTGCAAGAATGGTGGAGCCATGTGTGTAGGTCAAAAATGTTTTTTCTAATGCAAGAGCAGGTCAAAAATGTTTTTTTCAATGCAAAACAAAATGCGGGTTAAAAAAATGTTTTTTTTTTCAATGCAAAACAAAACGACCACTACTGCAGTAGGAGAGGAGAAAACACATGTCGGCTTGAACAAAGCAAGGAAACGTTGAACACGTTACAGCAAAAAAACATTTTGATGTGTGGGTGAACCAACAACCAAAGAACCACAAAACAACAAAAACCGGTGATAAAGCATTCAAAGAAAACATTTTTCCAATGCAAAAGGACGCCGGTGAAGGCGGTGATCTTTGGGAGAGCAGCAATGATGCCAGGAGTCGGGGACCATGCACAAATGATGTAGAATGTGTAGAAAGAACCATACACAAAGAACTAAGTGCCAATGAAGGGAGATGAAAGCAATCGATCGGTCAAAGATTGAAACTTAAACCCAAAGTTATGCATCAAAACACGCAGGTCGAGGATGAATGCAAGAGCACCTCTCACCACTATAAACCCAATAAAACCAACACTTCTAGAGCTCAGATCTGAAACTTTAAACACTCCAAAACTACATGCAAGGATGCAAAACCGTTAAACCCCAAAAACGAAGCCACAAACACCCGAAAACCAAACCATGAACAACCCGAACAAGTATGAAAATTCCCAAAATCAATGCAAGTAGAGCATGATCGGAATAACCATTACAACACACGCAACGAGATCTGGATATCACACCGGAAGCCGAAAACACACACGAAACACCGATGAGTGCACGGATCCACAAGATCTTCTCTGATACCATGAAAGAGGGTTTAAAACCCGCAAGCGAGGATCACGAGGGATGACGTGCACATCAATGATGTGTGAACGATAGCGTGAAGAGATCTCGGGAGGAGTGAGCATCAACCGAATGTGCATGCAAAGATTCAAAAAATGGGCAGAACCTTGATAAGCCACAAAACTCTCCTCTATCTCATATATCAAATGGGGTGTACATATAGGAGGTGCTGAGTAACCCCTAGTGCTGCAATCATGACAAATCGAGTAGAGAGGGGGAGTTACATTCCCAGAATAGAAGTGTAACTCCCAATGACGCATATGATGCACTAACATGTAAGAGAATCTCATAATGACCCCTAAATGACACATGGACCTATGATCTCACCTAAGTGAGATGACTCACCTAATGATGTGGAAAATAATACACACCAATAGTGATAACAGATTCTCCACAATCTAAAAATGCATTCACAAAAATATTTAAAGCATACACAATAATAATGGATCCTTGCAACAATGTAAAGATAGACATAATACACTTGTAATCAAGGTTGGAGGAAAGAAGAATGCAAGAAAACACAACAGGGGAAGATGCATCCACAAACTTGTATTTTATTGCTTCATGATATGCACAGTTCAATCTATTACAAGATAAGGGCCTAGATCACCATGCAAGGAGTCCACTATAAGGGCCTGCAACACATTGGCTTCACAAAGCAATTTTGACAGATCTTTGCTACAAGAAAAACTCCCCTTTACAATAAGCCCAACACTCCAATTTATAGAAAAGAGAAGAGAGAGAGAAGGGGAAAATGGAAATCCCAAAATCTGTCCTTCAACCACTTGTAAGATACATTAAATGGAGTGAAATGATTATATGTTACTTATAAAAGGCTCCCCATACTGTCCTAGGTGTTGCAGCAGAGAAAGAATGATGACCATGCCTCTTAATTGCACTCCCAACTACCAAATAAAACACTGTCATGAACCCGGCCACGTTTTATAAAAATTCCCATCAATTTCTCATCAAATTTGGAATTTCATGATTTTTGTGCATCAGGATCGAAGCCATGATTCCAACGGTACCAATTTTTGTGATTTCGTTGAGAAATGCAAAAGTTATGACCTCTTGAGTGCGAGCAACTATTTTGGGTCTGGCAGGTGTTTTCTGTCATTTGACGGGAATGAGCATTAACTATCTTGAGCTGAATATGTTTCTTTTATTTAAATATATCTACCTAGAAAGTCTAATTTTATGAAAATCGGAGCTCGGAGTCAAAAGTTATGGCCATTTGAAGTTCTGGGGTCAAACTTTGACTTTTCTCTTTGATTTGTGGGTATTGTGGCAAAATCAGGTCCGCGTGTCCCGGTACTGTCCCGGACACATTCTTCCGCATTGGCCGATTCAGGCTTAGCTTGGCTCCTTGTGCGGCGATTTCACCTTTACGCATCTCGCACATCCCACGCATACTTTTGTCCCGACTGTCCTGGACGAAAATCTCCACACCACCCGCATTGATCGACTTGCAGAAATTGGCCAATTCGCGTCCTACACGTACTTTTGTCCCGATTGTCCCAGACCACGTGGAACAAAAACTTCCACTTTTTCTGATTTTCACTGCATGTGGCCATTTTGGCTTTTTGCATCCCACGCGTCCCGACATCCCAACTATCCCGAGACCGCCTAGGACAAAAAGTTCCAACTTTTCCGATTCCTTTGTATTTCGACCGCAAACTTGGTACAAAAACCTTGGTACAATCCGCACTGGTACAACCCGCAACCTTCAGACCCGCAATGCATTAAAACAAGCCTGCGACTTCATTTTTTGCATTTTTCATTTTTTTCTAACTCATTGGGATTTTTCCTTAGATGGGAGAGTTAGAGAGAAGCCAAAGGGGCCCCAAAAACATGATTTTGGGCATTGAATCAATCTACTTGCTTGGGACTAAAGAATCTGATGCATGTTATCAAAATTTACCTCAAGGGGTGAATTTTGGATAACATTAGGATCGAGGGCAGGTGATGGTGGAGCCCATCTGCATTATAGAGCACAGGACCATGGGCCTTCACGGCGACAGAGAGATTGACCGGGTTCAGTCTAATGGGATAGATATGATGAGACTACAACTACATGGGAGGATGCTACATTGCTACAAGTTTAGTTCCCACACATTTTCCAGTGACTTCCAGGAGGAAGTCGAGTCTAAGGGGAGGGGGATGTAGTGCCCACTTCCCTTCGACACCTTTTGCTTTGATTTCGATACTATCGACTACACTTATGGACATTGTTGTAGCTTTTTGATTTAGCATGATACTAGATGTTAGAGATATTGGATTGTTGTTGATTTCGATTCATATATGATGCATGTGGATTATTAGAGACATTTTATATTGATGTTGATATGTTGTGGACATGATTATTTATATATATTTCTAACATGCGATATACTTTCGTCACCATGAGTAGATTTTGATAATTGAATTAATGTTGTGATCATTTTGACATGGATGAAACATTGATAGAAATGTTGCTAGAAATTTGTAAATGATATCGTATTTTCCTAGATGATATTAATTCATATATAGATGATTTTATATTTATATTGCATATTTTGGCATAGATGTTTTAATGCAGCCACGAGGTCGAAGGAGGTATTTTTTTGTTTTGCAGGTAAATTTATTCACAACAAACATCGGGGATTGGAGACCAACCACATTGGAATTCTAGATGAATTCAACAAGGGTCACCATGGAAACATGTAATTGTGTGTGTGTTAGAATTATTTGGCTAGGGGAAAATTGTGACCAAGGGGTCATGTGTTGTCTTTTATTTTAGTTTCCCTTTTATTAATGTTAGTATGTGTTTCTTTTGAGTGATGTAATTTACTTGTTTTAATTATTTAGATTTTGATGTATGTTTTTCCCCTTTATCTTAATGGGCCTAAGTGTCTTATTAAATTTAATAAACCTTGTCCTAAACTAATTAAAGATGTGACCAAAATAAGTTCATTTATTAGACTTGATTTGCTCTTGGATTTTGTGTTGTGTGTTGAATGCTTGAGATCTTGAGTGTTGTACACTCTACCCTTCATGGAAAACTCGAATTTGGCCTTAAGGGCCAATTTTAGAGGCTTGTGGGACAAGTTAAACTTGTCCCACACCTCTTAAATTTCTATAACAAACCTACCTATGGGTTGGGGGTCAAACTTAGACCCCATTAGGTGTTTTGGGAAGATTAAAAGGTGGAATGTTTATTGCACTTTATTTCAAGTAATTAATTTTGTCCTTAAGGGGGTGTGGGCTTAGTTTGTGTGTGTAAGTAACTTGTCATTCCTCTCACCCACAAATTTATGGTGCATTGGGGTTGAGGTTTGACTTCTTAGGTGGAGTTGAGGATGAGTGATGTGGCATCCTACATGGAGCCACCTCATCCTTCTCTCTCCCTTTTCTATTTATTGAAGTTATTTTGCTTGTTTGGGGTTACTTCATTATTTTGTGCTCTTGTATTTTGGAGAGTTAGAGGATTTTTGGGAGTGCTTGTGGATTGTTGGAGCTTTTGGATGCTTGCTTGGTTTTGAGGAGCTTGGAGACTTACTCTTGGAACAAGCTCTACTATGGAAAGGTAGGAGCTTTACCTTGCTTATGTTATGATTTATTTTGTGCTTGTGTTGAGTATTGTTTTCTTTGGAATGCTTGTTGGGTGTGGGTAGATTTCCTAAGTTTGGAGTAGGAGGAGACTATGGGGATTTTTCATGTAGGGAGGCATAAGAGTTTACCTTTTGTTTGGAGGGATTTTGGGTTGGGTGCCCCACCTTATACAAGGAATGTTTGCATTTCTTTCTTGTTTCTTTTATGAGGGAGGCATAAGAGATTAAGGGAGGCATAAGAGTATGTGGGAGGTATAAGGGGTACTTGAGGGAGGCATAAGAGCATCTAGGGGATTTAAGATATGCATTGGAGGCTTTAAGGTGGGCTCCCATTCCCATTGTGAGGCATAAGTGGCCTCCCATAGGTCTTGCTCCTTTGAATTTCATATTAATCCTTGTTTTGTTGTTTTTGTTCTCCTTTCTTATGTTGTAGCTGATTTTGAATATGGATGAAATGATTGTGAAATATATGGTGGTGTTGTGGAAGCTTGTTGTTTCCATGTGTTTAAATTATCTCCCATTGTAATGTGGTTGGGGCTCGAGGGCCAATGGAGAGGATGGCTTCTCCTCTTCATTGCATATCTTGGTTGGGTGGAGAGCGTTGCCTCTCCCCCCATTTTTTTGGATCAAACAAATCTTGGAGGAGCTATCTTGTTGGAGTTGTGAAGCTTGGAGTTTTTTTGGAGACCTTGTAAAACTTCCTTTGTGTTGTTCCCACTTAGAGTGGAGAAAACTTGTAATAAAATATTCTATTATTAACTTGTATTCTTGTATGATTTCCCACTTCAAGTGGAGGGCATTGTATTAATCTTGTGAAGGAAATTTGTATTCAAAAATTGGTTATTAAAGTAATATTTTATGTGGAAAGAAACAAACAAAAAGAAAGAAGAAAGATTTGTATTATGGAGTTAGTTTTGAGAAATGGAAAAGAAAGTAATTCTCTTTATTAGAAATCTTGTTTGTATTGTGAGAAAAGTAGTTCTTTGTGTTCAATAATATGAGCCATTTTCAATGGAAAAAGAAATTTTATTTCATCATGAAGTTTTTATTTTAAATGAGAAAGAATGAAATATAGAAGTTGTAGATGTTAAAAATATATACATAGTAAATTTGAATGGAAAATAAAGCAGCTATATTTGTTTTGAATATATATATTTTGTTGTAAAAAATGGGAACAAGAGGATAAATTTGAAGTATGTTGTTATTTGGAAATGTTGATTTTGTAGTAGGGAAATAACAATGTCAAGGTAGATTTAGATTTTTTTGCTCATGGAATTTGAAAGAAGACTAGTTGAACATAATGGAATGACTTTGTAAAGTAGATGTGTTTTTATTGGATTAGATAATACTTTAAAAAATGAGTAGATTTAACTAAGGAATGAAAAATAGATTTAAATCCCAAAACTGGAACTCTACATGTACAAAAATGATCTCGAGAATGTTTTTTAACACTTTTTAGTAACTCTTGGTTTTTTGTGAAATCTCGGGTTTTAGGTTTTGTTTCTAAGAAACAGGACCACCATCTTGTGTAGAGGGGCGGTCCCGTGCGCCACTCATGGTAGGGCGGCGGTTCATGGTTTGTCACCCAGTAAAGCGGCAGTCCCAGGACCGCCAGTCTGCTTTGGGCGGTGGTTCTATCACTTACGACAGAACTCCTCGGATCCGTACCTGTGTAAAAACTTTAACTGGTTTATACTAAATTTTAAGTTTTAAAATTTAACTAATATTCACTAGTAAGCAACCAATGAGTAATCCCATGGATTTAAGCAATAAACACATACAAATGGTGAATTAAAAATATTCTTTCCATATATAACAATGGGGGTAGGGTTTGCCCCAAATCTTGAAAACCCAAATACAAATGGCTTGAAATAAAATCAAATTGGTGAATGAAATCCCTCTCAATCTTTGAATTGAAGAAATAACAACAATAAAACTAATCTAAACTAAATGTCCATGTAGAATCCTCCATAGTTCTTCTTTTATTTCTCCCATGACTTCCTTCTCTCCAACCTACAATTTTTAACAAAACAAATAGACCAACAGAGGAGAACAAAATGAAGGAAAGGTTTTAGTAGAAATTCATAAGGAAATTTAGGGCTAGTTTAGAACCCTAGGATCTAGTGGCCAAGATTGTTTTGATCTAAGGGTGGAGGTTTCACCCTACTTTTGTTTGGTAGAAATGTAATTTAAATGTTTAAATTAAATCCTTAAGGGTATGTGTAATTGGGGAGTGGGGCCATTTAATTTCCTTAGAGTGTTAAACCTTTATTAGTTCTTAGCAAGCCTTAGGAGTCAATGGAAAGGACTCTAAGTTAATAGGATAATAAATTTAAATAAATTAACACAAGGTTAACCTTTCTAGGTTTGAATATTAACTAAAGAGAAGAAAACATATAACTATGTAAATTAATCTATGGTACCTTCCTAGTTGACTTTTAATTAATCAACCTTAGAGGTAAAGTAAATTATAACATGTAATATTTCAACTTGACCTCACCTACCAATCTTGAAGTTGAGTTTCATGATGTAAGTTAACTTAACAAACCCTAAAGGTTAAACACTCTTGTAACCTTTTTATAAAATAAAAAAATTAGTCACAATTTTCAGGTTAAGTGTTAAGTTAAAGCTTGTTCCTAGAAATGTCATTTTTTTGTGGGTGTTACACATTTAATGTTTCATCTCTAATAGTAATAGATGTGTTTTGTGTTTATTTCACTAGACTACAAACCATCAAAATTCTAAAAAATACTATGTGCCACTATGTGGTTATTTTATGGCCATAGAATATTATTTTCTTTGGTTCACCAACTCTATTACACTTGAGAGCTATAACTTCCATACTCAAAACTATAATAATCCTGCAAAAATGCAAACAAAAATAAAAACAAGTAATTGCCAGCACCATGTGAAAACTATAACTTATACATGGGTAAGTGCACGAATTTGGGGGCCAAAAAGCGATAAGAATCTGAAAAAAAAGCAAAACACATATGCGTTCTATTATAATGCGATCACGTTTTCAATTGTCAAGTTTGGGATTTACCGAAGCATAATGCGTACACGTTATGCCTACTATAAACAAAAAAGAGGCTCGAGCCTCTATCATTTTATCTCCCTCAAATGTGAGTTTCAGAGCTTAACCATGCCCTGGATTTTTTCATTCAACTGGATCTCAAGCTCAAAGGATCGCTTTCTGGATCACCATGAGTATCCGAATTGATGATGGCGCCACAAAGAAGAGGTAAGCACAATTATTTTCTCAAAATTGCATTGAAATATGATAATTATTTATTAAAATTTGAATTGAATACATATTTTTTATTGTTATAGTTAGAGGTCGAGGGAATCAACCACAACCAAACCCTATTATTCCTGTCATCCCTCCCGACACTCCCACAATTGCTCAACATCCCCTAGGTAGTCAAGAAGATTTAGTAGCCCACATAGTTAAAAAAAAAATTGAAATTGAGGATTTAATCAAAACAATGAGGGATTCACAATCTACAAACCCCCACCATGCCTCTCTTGCAAACACATTAGAGGCATTACTTGAGTCAAATTGACGCGGCAATGGGGACCATTGATCATTAGAAAACTTACATAGAGGGTTGTAGGGGTTATTATTCCAACAAATTGTCATATGTGGATGTAAAGAAAAAAGAAATTTCAAAATACCTCATATGCACCTTATTCACGGACCCCCACACTAATTTTCCTGTTCCATTTTCATGTAAACGGTTTCCCATCCATTGGTGCAATAATAATTTGATTAAAAATAATTTTTGGGACCGATGGTGGATGGTGTTTGATTTTCCACCTTGTAATAACAATGAGGTGCCACTATACTTTCTGAGGAAACTCTATTGCGAGTTTATCCTCAACAAGATCCCAAATTATTTTGATTTCGAGATTTCTAGGGCCGAGGAAAAGGATCTACATAGGATCGACTAGGTGCACAATGTGCACCTATTCAATAGGGTAGATTCCCTACACAGAAGCCCCCTCACCCTGAGATTGTCCCTCAAGCAGTGAAGGAGACAGTAGAGATTGATACACTCCATGCACTTTAGGGGCTATTTGCGACCCTTGTTCGACATACAAGGGAGATTTCTAAGCCAGATGCTCGCGGAGGTACACAAAGTATTCCCTCAGGGAGTACTAGCATGAGGCCACATCTTTTCTCATCATGTGGTAGCATATGTTTAGGGCCCGAGGAGGATGATACTTTCATGCGTACTGATTTTGGTGCACCTGGTGCTAGGGGTGCACATGATAATGTCACTATGTCAGATGTCCTTTTGAGTGAGACATTTGGATTACATTCATCGGCATCACCTTTGCAAGTAAATTTGTTATGTTTTATTATGTGTGTTACAAAAAGTTTGGAGTACTTGATTTACTTATATATGTTAAATTTTTGAAATAATTGTATTTATACATGTATATGCATTGATATTATAGTGCATGGGAGGCGCATCTTCATCCCAACCACAGGCGGCGAGCACCATGCATACACATACATTCATAGAGGTAATTTAGAATGTTAATTATGTAAAATTTTCACATACATGTGTGTGTGTGTGTGTGTGAGTGCATGTGTGTGCATGTGCATGTGTGTGTGTGTGTGTGTGTGTGTGTGTGTGTGTGTGTGTGTGTGTGTGTATTAGTTTTGAAGTCAAATATATGTATGTTCTTGTATGTCCATCTAACTCACGTGATATACATGTTTGATAAAGATGTTGACTTCACTAGACACCCTACCATATCTCTGTGACATGTAGATAAAGGTGTTGCTTTGTGATTTCATTTGCGGAGCAAATCATTGAGGTATTCAAACAAAACGTAAATTTTGATAAATTTCTCATGTAATTCGTATTATGTTAAATTACACGTTAGTAATGTCTTTCATTGCTGAATTATTAAATTATGTTAATAATGCCCTTCATTGTGTATATGCGAAGTAACCTTCGACATGTAGCAACCTTGTTCATTTGATTCACAGGTGTGGCGGGGTAAAAACAATAGTTCTATATTGATAAAATTAGTTAAAATATTGTCATTATGTACATACATGTACTTAGTTCTATTTTCGCTAATTCTAATGTTAGATTTTCTGATCTTATGTGTATGTAGGGAACTTCAACCCCCTCCATTTTGACTTCGAGGGCACGGACTCCTCCATCTCATTGTCTTTGTACCCGTTCATACTGCAGGAGCTCCCGATGACTCATCTGAGTGTGAGATGCAAATTCAACGTGATCGACAACTTGCGGTAAGTTTGTGTATTTATGTAAATACTTTCATTCTAGCATGGTCTTAAATACATGTTGAAAACATATATAAATTAATTTTTGACAAAAAAACATTGTTTGCATTTACGGCTCATCTACAGATGAGTATTCAACAAAAGAGGAGTCGAAGCATGGGCTTGAATGATCCAAAGTCATCTCATGGATCTCCATCTTCGTCTAAGGGAGGGCCTTCTTCAAGCAAGGCCAAGAGAGGGATAGATTTTGATGAGTAGGAAATATATATGTCTTACATGACATTGTTTTTGTATGCCTATGTGCATGGCATTGTATGTACACCTATATGGCATTTGAAATTGATGGTATATGACCTATTTGGGAATTTTTTAATTTATTATGCACATTAAAATACTATTTGGAACTTGATAATTTTGTATGAGACCTTACATTTCTGATATTATTTTCACATGAAACTAATATGATGTGCACTTGACAATATTTAAGACATTATGGATTATTTTTTCATTTATTGGTGATGTACATGTACTAGCATTTTCAATGTATAATATGCATCAAACTTTGGAAATCAATATTTATATAATGTATGTATATAAAGAGTTACCTAATCTGAGTAATTATTCATTCAATTTATCAATGTGTATATGTGTATTTACCTTACTTGTGCTTCTTCTTGCTCATGGTCTCTTTGTACTAGTTCCTATCTTATCATGAACTTACTACATTCTTTTATGCTTCATAGTATTCTCCCATGTTAAAACACCCATGATTCCTTTCATCTCATTGATATTTTGAGAATGTCTCCAGGATGCAATGACATTCGATTCGACACTCAATGATTCTTGATTGTCTAATCCTATCCAATTCTTTTTATTACCTTTAAATCTGTGGGCATTTCAAGTTATTTGGAAATCACATCACACCCTTCACTAGGCTTGATGACTACACCTATCCTTTTGAAGGCACTTTTGAAAGCATCCATGGGTTTATCATAGCATAAATTATCAATGAATGGAAGGTCACTAAGCCATAGGCCAGCTGACTCCCATCCAGAACTAAAAAAGAAATATTTACTAGGCGATTGATAACTCCCATGTGTTCTTAGACATACCCCTATCAAATTCATTCTTAAGCCAATCTAGTCATTTAGGGATCTTAAGGGACTACGCCTGATGAGGTAGCCGAAAGCATGGGGAGCATAGGGAACCAAAACAAAGACTCCACTAGCATTCACCCGCCACCCCAACATGTTGGTGTAGTTGGTTCGATCCCATGAGCTTCCATTTGCAAACTACAATGTCCGAACCCTTCACTTACTCAAACTACACTATTTCGTACCTTTGCAATCAATAGGACAGTGAGAGAACCGAATGGATATGGATAAAACTACAATAGTATTTTGTAGAGGGCCCCGATGTGGAGGTATCGGATCTAACGAGACGTCTCTATGTGCCATGAAGTCTGAGAAATCACCCGTTGAAGATATGGCGTGTTTGGGCCTCAAGGCTCTTAAGGGGCTATGACCGGATGAGGTAGCCCAAAAGCACGGGGACCATAGGGAACCAAAACAAAGACTCAACTAGCATTCACCAAGCCACCCCAATGTGTTGGCATAGTTGGTTCGGTCCCACAAGCTACCGTTTGCAAAATACAGCCTCTAGCAACCATACATTGACTCAGACTACACTATTTCACGTGTTTACAAACAATAGAACAATGAGAGAACCATATGGAGATGGAGAAAACCATGAGATAATTTCATACAGGGTTTCAACATGGAGGTCTCGAGATCTAACGAGACATCTCTACATGCCACGGAGTCCAAAATCACCCGTCGAAGATATGGTGTGTTTGGGCCTCAGGGCTCTTAAGGGACTACACCTGGACGAGGTAGCCCGAAAGCACGAGGAGCATAGGGAACCAAAACAAAGCCTCCACTAGTGTTCACTTGGCCACCCCAATGTGTTGGCGTAGTTGGTTCGGTCCCACGAGCTTCCGTTTGCAAACTACAGCGTCTGACAGCCCTACACTGACTCAAACTCCAGTATTTCATGCCTTTGCAAACAATAGGATAGGAAAGAACCAAATGGAAATGGAGAAAACCGCAAGATAATTTCATAGAGGACCCCAACATAGGGGTCTCGGATCCGACAAGAGGTCTCTAGGTGCCACGAAGTCGAGAAATCACCGTCGAAAATATGGTGTGTTTGGGCCTCATAGATCTTAAGGGACTACACCAGATGAGGTAGCTGAAAGCATGGGGAGTGTAGGAAACCAAAAATAATCCTCCACTAGTGCTCACCATGCCACCTTGACATGTTGGAGTAGTTGGTTTAATCCCACGAGTTACCATTTGCAAAATATAGCCTCTAGTAGATACGATATCTTGACTACATCTTGCACTTATTTCATGCGTTTACAAACAATAGGACAATGAGAGAACTAGATAGAGATGGATAAAACCATGATATTTTTTCGTAGAGGGCTTTAACATAGAGGTCTTAGATTTGACGAGATGTCTCTAGGTGCCATGGAGTCTCGAGAAATCACCCGTCGAAGATATGGCATGTTTGGGCCTTAGGGCTCTTAAGGGACTATGCCCATGACAAGGTAGCCCAAAGCACAGAGTGTAGGGAACCAAAATGAATCCTCCACTAGCATTCACCTAGCCACCCCGATGTGTTGGTGTAGTTGGTTCGGTCCCACAAGCTATCGTTTGCAAAATACAACATCTAGCAGATCGACACCGACTCATTTGCACTATTTCACGCATTTACAAATAATTGGAAAACAAGAGAACCGGATGGAGATGGAGAAAACCACGAGATAATTTTGTATAGGGCTTCAACATGGAGGTCTTGGATCTAACGAGACATCTCTACGTGCCACGGAGTCTGAGAAATCACCCGTCGAAGATATGGCGTGTTTGGGCCTCGATGCTCTTAAAGGACTACACCCGGACGAGGTAGCTCGGAAGCATGGGAGTGTATGGAATGAAAAAAAATACTCCACTATAATTCACCAAGCCACGCCGATGTGTTGGCATAGTTGGTTTGGTCCCATGAGCTATCGTTTACAAATACAACTTCTTGCAGTAGTATACTCGACTCAGATCGCACTATTTCGCGTGTTTGCGAACAACGGGACAACGAGAGAACCAGATGGAGATGGAGAAAACCATGAGAGGATTTTGTAGAGGGCTTCAACATGGAGGTCTCGGATATGATGAGACGTCTCTAGGTTCCACGGAGTCCGAGAAATCACTGTCGAAGATATGGCATGTTTGGGCCTCAGGGCTCTTAAGGGACTACGCCTGGACGAGGTAGCTCGAAAGCACAGGGAGCGTAGGGAACCAAAACAAAGACTTAGACTTGGATCTGATGAGACATCTCTACGTCTCACATAGTCCGATAAATCACCCATCAAAGATATGGCATGTTTGGTCCTTGGTGATCTTAAGGGACTATGCACTGGACGAGGTAGCCCGGAAGCATAGGGAGTGTAGGGAATAAAAACAAAGACTCCACTAGCATTCACCAGGCCATGCCAATGTGTTGGTATTTGGTTTGGTCCCACAAGATTTCGTTTGAAAACTACAGGCGTCGCAGCCCTACACCGACTCGAGACTCCAATATTTCATGCCTTTGCAAACAATAGGATAGCGAGATAACCAAATTGAAATGGAGAAAACTGTGAGAGGATTTCATATAGGGCTTAAACATGGAGGTCTCGGATCTGATGAGACATCTCTAGGTGCCACAGTCTGAGAAATCACCCGTAGAAGATATGGCTTTTTTGGGCCTTAGGGCTCTTAAGGGGCTATGTCCGGACAAGGTAGCCCGAAAGCACGAGGAGTATAGGGAACCAAAATGAAGATTCCACTAGTGTTTACCAGGACACCCCGATGTTTTGGTGTAGTTGGTTTCGTCCCATGAGCTACCGTTTGCAAAATACAGCCTCTAGTAGTCATACACTGACTCAAACTGCACTATTTCATGCGTTTACAAACAATAGGACAACGAGAGAACCGGATGGAGATGGAGAAAACCACAGATTCTTTCCTAGAGAGATTTAACATGGAGGTCTTGGATCTAATGAGACATCTCTAGGTGCCACGAAGTCCGAGAAATCACCCATTGAAGATATGACGTGTTTGGGCCTCAGGGCTCTTAAGGGACTACACTGACGAGGTAGCTTTGAATGCACGGGGAGTGTAGAGAACCAAAATGAAGACTCCAATAGCATTCACCTAGCCACCCTGATGTTTTGGCATAGCTAGTTTGGTCCCAAAAGCTTTCATTTGCAAACTACATTGTTCTGCCTAATGCACCTCTGGCACCGACTCGACTCCAAAGTATTTCACGCCTTTGTAAACAATAAGACAGCAAGAGAACTAAATGGAGATGGAGAAAACCGCAAGAGGATTTCGTATAGGGCCCTAACATGGAGGTCTTGGATCTGACGAGATATCTCTAGGTGCCACAGTCGAGAAATCACCCGTCGAAGATATAGTGTGTTTTGGCCTTAGGGCTCTTAAGGGACTACGCCCGAACAAGGTAGCCCGAAAGCACGGGAGCGTAGGGAACCAAAACAAATCCTCCACTAGCATTCACCAGGAAACCCTAACATGTTTCCATAGTTGGTTTGGTCCCGTGAATGCTATCGGGCTCCGTTTTGGTTGCCTATGCTCCCCTCGCTTTCAGAGCTACCTTTCCGGCGTAGTCCCATAAGAGCCCTGAGGCCCAAACATGCCATATCTTCGACGGATGATTTCTCAAACTCCATGGCACCTAGAGACATATTTTCATGTCTAAAACCTCCATGTTGAATCCCTCTACTAAAGCCTCTTGCAGCTTTTCTCCATCTCCATCCGGTTTTGTCGTTCTATTGTTTGAAAACTCGTAAAATAAAGTGCGATCTAAGTCAATGTATGGCTGCTTGAGAGGCATATTTTGTAAACGGTAGCTCGTGGGACTGAACCAACTATGCCAACACATTGGGGTGGCCAGGTGAATGCTATTAGAAGCTACGTTTTGGTTCCTTACACTCCCGTGCTTCAGGGCTACCTCGTCCGCATAGTCCCTTAAGAGCCCCGAGGCCCAAACACTCTATATCTTCAACGGGTGATTTCTCGGACTTTGTGGCACCTAGAACGCATCTCGTCATATCCAAGACTTCCATGTTGAAGCCATCTACAAAGGCTCTCGCGGTTTTCTCCATCTCCATTCGCACCGAGTCGAGTGTAAGGTTGTCCATTGTCAATCACCTGAATAATAGGTGGTTCATACAATATAGGTGGTGAAATGAGAATTTCTGTTTTTTGTTCCTTTCTAATATTTAATTTCTCTTAGCTTCACTTGGCTTCAGAATAATAGATTCTCTCTTGACAAGCCACACCATGTGAAGGTGGATAATTTTTTTCACCACTAACCTACATAAACATGTTAATAAGCAATTAAATAGAATTTTAAATCATACAAAATTTAAACAAAATCATTTAAGTAAATATTCAAATTAAATTCATGAAGAACATACCTTTGCAAATTCAATCCAATGAACCGTAAGGATCAACTCTATTCTTGACAATAGCAAGAATTGCTTCATGATTTGATTCACAAACCTTCCACAGATTCTTGTTTGATGGCCGACCTCGATATTTGATCAATTTAATATTTGTTACAAGGACCAAATGTGAATAGTGAAGTATCTTCCGATGTACTTCATAGTCTTCAAACAACCAAATGTTTGATTTTTTGATAGGGATCCAAAGAGACACCGATCTAGTGGGATACTCAAGGTCTTCACCATCAATGACTGTGGAAGTCAAAAAAAAAAATCCCCTCTACACAACGAGACAAGAAGTAGTATGTTCCCTCTTCGTTAAATTTTGTCGCAATAACTGCAAAAACGTGCCCTATATATCACAAAGTAAAATTGTTCAGTCAATTTAAAAATACATTAAGAGTTGACCATTTAATAATTTATAAATCTAAAACATGGCATGTACATATATGTATGTACCTTGTTGCACTAAATCAGAGACTTGGTCAAAGTCAAGTGATGTTGTCATTTGATCTAAAGACCCTGCAAGTTGTAATGCTTGTGGAACTTGATGTGTGTCAAGTGGAATTAGAGGTATATAAGTCCATTCATCCACCCACTGCTGTGACTCACATTCATTCCACACAAAATCAATGCATGATATACAAAAACATGTCATGCACCTAGTATAAATAGTCCAAGCATTTGCATTTGAACTATGGAATGAGTGCATATCACTTGATCTTGCAACTATCATACAATCTTCAAAGTTTTTCAGATGTTGTTCCTCTATCAACCAAAAATATCTACGAACCATTGATCTCTCTTGAGATTCATGGCCCATATTCTTAACACACCAATCAATAATGTTTTTGCATCTATAAATTTAGCACCATCCTTAAACTTTAACTCTTCTCTTGCAAGTGCTCTTTTCACACATGCTCTTGCACCATCATGCTCTCCTTTTCCATGCCCTGCCTTAGTAAAACTCCATATATGTTGTACATTTGTTTCTTTGTGTATCCAGTTGCCATAAAACATCCATGCATTCTTGAATTATGATGTGCAAAAGTACCGACTAAATGTAATGTTGATTGAAACTAATGTTCCTCTCATTCAAGTTCACATAAAACACCTAGAAACACCCTTGTACATATTCTGTAGAATGTGTCCAATCATCACTGATGTAGAAATGATACTCTCTTAATATTTTTGATCTTGCTCAATGCTTTCAGAGAGTGCATGAATGTTATATGCACGAAAATAGAAACTTGCACTGAGTTATAATATTGAGACTAAACCTCCATTTGTGGTTACAATGTGTAATTCTCTGCAAAGTCAACTACTGAAACAATAGTACCAAGTGGGAATGTGTCCTTGCTTAACTTGAATTGTTCATCCAACCATCGAGCTCTATGTGTGTGCCTTGCATACTCATAAAAAATTTCCTCTCTGAATTTGACCATATATTCTGATATAGGTAATTGTTTTCTAACAAGCTCACACCTCTTAGATTCTTTTCCATCTTTTAATTGATATGCCACCGATTTATATTTGGTGAAATCAACCAATTATTTTCCTATTGAATATGTACTCTCCTCGTGGATACAACTTTTCAGATTTGGTAAGCCACCACATACATTGCACGTTCCATCCAAACATGCTTTGTTATAAAAAAATTGTCTTGTTGATTTTTCACAAAATATTGTCTGGAATAAATTCCCTTGAAGATTTTTGTGGGACATTTATTCCACACTCCTGCAACATGATGTCAATATGCAAAACACGACGTATTTGACAAAAACATCATAATGCATTGAAAATTCAACATGATGCCCGCACTGACAAGTGATACGTGAGTGATTGATTTTCACATAAAAGGGTTTGCTCATTTCAAAGAATCTTTGGCTAATGTTAATTTGTGGATTTTCATTCTTAAACTTAGAGAACAATTCTATTTGAGTCATATCTAAGAAATGTTTTACACATGATTCATGATTACAAGAACCTATTCTTCTTTTTACTGTATCTTTTCTATTCGGTGACACCCTTGTGTTATCATTCCAAAATTTTACAATTAATTCTTTTAGAATATCATATGTATTCTTATCTTTTTGTGGAAGTCTGCTAGAGAAATCCCAATAGTCAATGTTATTGACTAACTCAAGACGTTTACGTCTCTCTATTACTTTCATTAGTGTTTTTCTGTTTAACTTCGAAGCACTAATTATTTTTCTATCAAGCATTTATTAATTGTTTTATCACTTACTATATAATTAGTAAGTGCACACCATTCAAAGATTACTATCTTTGGTGCGTCTTCTACCACCTACAGGTTTGGTATGCTTTATGTATGTTTTTAACAATTGACGCATTTTGATCAACAACATTAGATGTTCTTAACCCCATGGTCTTCATTATAGGTCTCATATTAAATAATTTCATCAATGAAACAAATAATTGACATCTTTGTGTGTCATTTAAATTCTCAAAGTAATTATCCCAAATTCCACTAGCTTTTCTTCTTGCATTTCTTTCGGACATTTTGTTAGGCATTGGTTTTGTAATGTTTTCATCAATTTCAATTAAGTGAATTGGTTTTCTTCACAAAATGGAAGGAGGTGTTCTTAGAGGAAAAGATTAGTTTACAAGGTTACTTTCTTCATTCAAGTGTTTTCATACAAATTTCGGGTTAACGGTTGGATTCTTAGGTAAGGGTTCAACAATTGGATTCATATCAATTTCTTCATCACTACCAATATTATCATTCAATTCAATATCATTATTCATTGCAAAATCATTATTCTCTAAATTTTCATTATATATTTCATCACCATTTTCTAATACATTAGCTACATTTGATATAACGGATGTACCTTGCCTACTCAAATTTTTGCACTCTTCATTTCTTTATTCTCTTCTCTTCTAATTGCATCGGTGTCTTGTTCTTGACTTCCCTCTTTTCCTTAGCTTGACGTTTATCGCTCATGATTAGAAAAAATCAACTAGTGGGGTAGGGGACAAAATGAACTACTAAAAAATCGTGCAAGAATGTAGAGAAAATTGCAAACAAAACATAATGTTTGTAGAATTCCTATGAAAGAGATGAAAGGGACGTTGGGGGCCACAATATATAAAACAAAGAAAAACACGTATGAGTTATAACGCATACACATTTTATATTTTCTCTTTTTCCAAGCCATGCCTCAAGGCTTGGGATCTGGTTTGGATCCCCAAGCCTGAGGCATGGACCTGTACAAACACAACAAACAACGTGTTTTTGTAAGAAAATGTAAAAATGTCACTTCCTCTATGATAAATCAAAATAAAACAATCAATCCATTTTTAAAAAATTATACCACAACGTAGAGCAGAGTTTCTTCTTTCTAAAAATATAATTTTTCAAATTTTCTGACTAATATAAGGTTTCCATATTATTTATTTTCTAACTATGCCTTTTTATAGCTATTTTTTGAAGTGTAAATATGTCTATCTTTCATGGTGTATCTTTTTTTTGGGTGATCGAAATTTTAAAAAAATTATACTAGCCCAAACTAGGCATAATTCTATACATATTAAAAAAAAACTAATTTTCAATATTTTTTGAGGTAGTTAGGGGGGGGCATGGTCGGAGCTCCATTATTTTTCAAAACATAAAATTTATGTACTAGAAAAATCATAAATAAAAAATATTCGCTAAAAAAATCTTTTAAAAAATGGAGCCCAAACTAGATGCTCCTAGCTATCTTTCTACCAAAGGGTTTCCAAAAATACTAAATGGTGCTCAAAAATAGTGGGGGCACAAAAGTCACTCTACTATGTTTTTAACATAAACATGAGCATCTGTTGGTATTTTAGTTGTTTGACCCACTTAAACTTATCTCGTTTTCAATAAAATTTAGTAGCTTAGAAACTAGACTCAAAATGCTACAATTTATATTTCTACAACATCTTCCACTTTTGAGTGTAACTATTTCGAAAAACTCGTACAAGTTGAAGTTTTTTTTTTCAGAAAAATGCGTCCACTTAAGACCCCCTTTTAGCCCCCCAACTTGGTGCACTTACCCACATTTCAAGTCAAATTTTCTATACAAACCCACATCATATCGACTATGTCAACTTTCTCAACAACATGTCTGGAAATAAGACCATGAAACATAACATGCAAGGATTTTGATGGTGGATTTACAAGCTAGTAAATGTACAATGTTACACAGAACCTCATTCATATTATCATGTTCATTGCATTTAGTTGAGTTTATGTGTGCCACATGTTGACAACTCCATAACCTTATTATCATTGATTAACGATATAACACAGACAACATGTGGAGCACATAAACTCAATTAAACAGAACAAAGATAATAATATGAATGAGTTAGTTGTGTGACAAGGTTCATTAAAAATCTCATCAAAACCATGAGTGCATATTAAAACTACTAAACCTGTTTAAAGTAAAGACAAAGCTCCCTTACTTGTGATTTTGCACACAATTGCAGATGTATTCTATCAGTTGAACTACAGACCCCTTCTGAATCTGTCCTGATTTGACATATTCATTAAGCTATGTAGCAAGCATTATTCTTTGCATCACGTGTCCCATCTGAGAGAACCATCCATCGAAGCCTATGCAACATAGTGATATAATATGATATCTAACATTTAAAATTTCTCTTGCCATTTCACATGGAAGTTCACCCAAACAAAAATTAAAAATGTAATGCGACATTTTTCTTACAAAAACAGATTTCTTATTAAAAGAGACAAAAAAATGATCAATACCAATCATGTAATCATCGAGTGTCAATGCATTCCAACTCTGTTATCAAAGAATATTGTAGAGAGAGGTAGCTTTAGAGAAACCCAAGTGTTTTTTTAGGAAAGCATCTCCTTTCATATATCGAGATATAGCGAATGTCTTGCAGTTCAAAGAGAGCCAAAATCATTAAAAATTCCACTAAGCATTCACTTTAATTGCCACAAACCATGCCATGAAACCCTAAAAAATAACCAAAACCCTAACACACATTTTAAAAGAAAAGACTTACCAGGCGAAATCTTTTTGAAGATGCCAAGAAATCGCCATAGGAATACTCTGCTTCAATGTTAGCTACTTCCTTCCTGTTCAGATGATTCACCATTTCTACCCTGAAAACAATATATGGAGAACACTCATGAAAAACCTATACGAAAGTTTTAAGGATTCCGAGTGGACTGAATTAATAAGAAAAAAATCTGGGCTGTTAAAGGAAAGAGGGGTTTCATCAATAAAAGTCACCAAAATCTCATATAAAAAGAATAAAAAGAATCATGGGTGAAAAAAATATCAACTGTTTTGAACAAAGCCTGCATCATATACGAATTTGAAACCTGCAACCCTCTGACTAAGCGGTTCAAAGCAAAGAGAAAATAAAAATAGATGGATTCGACCACTAAAATCAGGGCAAACTGTAAAAATAAATGCAACAACACAATCTAGAGAAAAAAAATTCCAAAAACCATAGTGACGGTAAATCCCTAAACCCCAATTAAAGTAGCTAAGAATTCATTGATTTGATCAGAGATGTTGTCGCAAAAGTGTTTATGCAAAAAAATTGGTTTCGCCTTACAACATCATTAAATTGTTGCAAGAAGGTTTTTGGACAACAACTTTGAAAAGGGTTCAAATCATCAAGATGTTGGGTGGTCTATACGGGGATTTGTCCCCACCCTCTTCGGTCTCCATGAAAAGGGTTCAAATCATGAAGACGTTGTCAATGCTACTGTCGTCTCCAACGCCACTAGTTCAATGTGATCGAGCAACAAAACTAAAAACAAATTTCATTGCATACGAAAATTTGTGGAATGAAACCTACAATTAGCAAACGCATTCCAATTTGCATGCAAGCTCTATGCGTTCAGAAATCAACCCCATATTCGAATGCAAGCTTTAAAAGCATCAAAAATAGGTAAAAACAACAAAAGCATCGAAAACGCCCTTCAAATTTAATGTCTTGCGAAAACGTCCAGACGACTGTCAAATTTGACATAGTCCCATGAATGTCAAAGCCTTTTCCCATAGGCGTAACGCCTTCAGCGTAATAAACTAGCAATCGCATGTGTACAATGCAATGTGAATGCCGAATGGTATATGTTATTTGATTTAGAGGATAATTATTACTTTTGTAGTTGATGTTGATAAGGGGTGTGATTGATTTTGTAAGTGTAGGAATATAAATGAAGCATTACATTTAAAGGTTGTATCTTTGCATTTCAAATTTGTTACAAATTCATAAATCTACATGTGTAAAGCTTATATCATGAGTGGTAGCCTTTTGCGGACTATTTTATTTGAACTAAACATGAATACATGAAGACTTCCGTACATTTGAAAATTTTATATCATGAGTAGTAGCCTTTTGTGGCCAATTTGATACATTTGATACCGCTTTGGATACAAGAAGTTTGAGTAAAGTAGTAGTGGAGGTGCTATCAAAGTAGAGGCTAGTATTTACAATGGGTTTTTTTGGTTGAGCGATATTATTCTTGACTCCTCCTTTCTTCTTGCTCCAAGTGTTGATACGTGCGCCATTTTTGAGTACCAAAATTAATAAATAAATAAAAATTAGCACTATAGTCAATATTGGGGGCTTATCATCTTCAGTTGCGTAGATGCCCTCCTGTTCTTTCTTCTGGTGGGCTTCTGGAACCCTCTATTCTCTACCTCCTGTAAATACTCAGTCAAACGCGGTATTGCGTAAACCGCCGACATATATATATTATATATATCCGGAATCCTTTCCCCAAAGGAAAACACAAACTGTGAAATAAGCAATGGCTTCAAAAGGATCCTCCCTGTTCGACCACAGTGATTCGAACGGCGCAACGTGGGCAGATCAATGGGATTACAATGGAGATGTTTCTGCTCAGCAAAACTCTTCACACAACAAGACGTCAGAAAAGATTAAATCTGCAGCGAATACAGGGTTTGTAAAGGCTAAAATTGCAGCTACAGTAGGAGCCAGAAAGATTAAAGAGGGCTCCTCCACGGGCGTTCGTTGGATTAAGACACAGTACCAAAAAGATCCAAAAAATGACAGAGTTCACTTCCGCCAGATAGAATTTGTCATCCCTTGTAAAATTATTCCAAATTTTTTAATTTTGTTTGTATCATTTGAATCTGGATTTGGATAAAAGTCTGGGTATCAGGAATCGGATCGGATATTGTGTATATATATATATATATATATATATATTATGAATCTGTGAAGTGGGCGTCTGGTGTTGTTTTATGAATGTTTTTAACGTTTGGAAGTTTTTTTAAAATCTCCTTTTAATTCAAACTAGTAGTTTTGTTCTACGAAATTTATTTAGTTGCTTAATTTTGATATCCCTTTTTATATTTTTTAAATTTATATTTTGGCAAATGGTTAATGAGTACTTTATATACCAACGTTCTCACCTTTAAATTCAAAGAACATTAATAATATGGAAAAAAGAAGAATTTCAAATATAATAATTATAGTTGAAGAGGGCAATTTATTCCATTTTATTATTTCGATGTCGGGTTTGTGTAAGTAATTTTGAGAGATTTTGGTTTAAATTTATGTGTCCAACAATTTAATGGCTTTATTGTCTCATTCAAATATGCTCTCAATAATTTTTAAATTTATTATTGTAATGATGTATTTTTAACACACGCAATATTTGACAACCTTAAATATATTTTTTGAGTTTTGAGTCAATTATTTGATGCGGCTGTGGTTTTGTATGAGAAATGTAATACATTTATTCACAAACATTACAATTAAATCAAACGAAACTTAAAAGACTAAAAATTAGATTGAATACATATAATATATTTACTTATAAATGTGGCAATCAAAACTAAACAAACTTAGAAGACTAAAATCAAATTGATTCAAATTTAATTTTATAAATGACTTCCAAAAAAATAAGAATATCAAAAACGGTTATAAGTTTTGAAAAAAATAAAATTAGTAACAAAAATTAGAATCATTTTTAAAAATCTAGTACAAATAGAATTGAGAAAAATGGCATCGAATAAAGGTCTTCTTGAACCATCAAGATAATTTGTAAATCAAAACAATATAATGTTGGCAATGAGGGCATAGACAAGATTTGATATGATAAGTATGTTCTTCATAGTCGGGGCTATGAAAAACTTGCACAATGCTTGAAAGTTTTCATGAATTTCTAGGAAATTCTTCTTCATCTTCAAATGTCTCACTATAAAGTATCTAGTGATGGGAGGGAGGGAGGGAGGGAGGGAGAGAGAAAGAGAGAGAGAGAGAGAGAGAGAGAGAGAGAGAGAGAGAGAGAGAGAGAGAGAGAGAGATTTGAGCAGAGAGAGAAATAAACATTAGAATAGTAAAATACGAGAGAGTTGTTATGTGTATGTGTACAATTGAATACACAAAATATTTATATTTAAAACAAGGAGATTACCAAAAACTTACATACAAAAAAATTATTGTTGTACTTTTTTTCTATTTCTTTAGACTCCTCCAATAGCTCTACTCTAGACTTCTCTACATCTATTTCCTCCTTTTTATTTTTTTGGATTTCTTCTACGACTCTATTGCTCCAAACTTCTACTAGTTCTATTTGGGCGAGTTTTCTTTCTCTAACTTGCTTCCGCACACCTCTCGGATTTGAGAGAGGGTTTGGACTCAAAGATTGGTCTATGAAAAGCTACCTTTCCGTTGTCATAGATGTTATGCAACCGATCATTTAATCAAGGATTGTAGGCATTCCAAGTGAAGCGGTGAGGTCAATATGGGTTGGTCGAAGGACTTTCTCCCTTCTCATCTCACTATTGAAGCCCTTTTAGATCTTGTAAAAGATTCCTCGTCTCGAGCCCTCAAGGGTCGAATCTACTCCTATTATGGTTGAGAATCCCCTTCAAGTCTCTCAAAGCATGCTAAGAACCATTCAAGGTCGACAAAGAAAATTGAACCCCTATCTTATCCTTCGATGCTTTTAGATCCATCTCTTCTATTGATGTTGTTCTTCCATGTGAACTTGGTTCAGATGATGATCTTAATAAGGAAGAGTGGACAATGGTCCAAAATAAGAAAATAAAATCTTGAAAAAAGTTCTCAATTCCAATGCATATGAAGCTTAGATCTCACTCTACTTCATTGGTTTGATGTTCTCTTTCCTATCCTCTGTTTGGTTGGTCGAGTCAAGTTTCTTTTTGACTCTTTGTTCTCGGTTATTAGTCGCAGAGATTCATTGTGATATCTTTCTTGTAATGTCTCTTGGATCCTATCCAACAATTATAAATAAATAAAAAAGTCTACGATGACTCTTCTATGCCAAATAGCCTAATATATCGCTACATTTGTTGTAATATACTCGATTCAGTTGTGGAGAGAGAAACTATGGGTTTTTTTGACACGCATGAAATGGATCCTAACCCAATATGAAACACACATCCGATGTACTCTTATTTTAATCTACAAGGTGCCTACCCGATTAGTATATGTATAACCAACCATCTCAAATTTAAGTTTATTATAGTATACAAAACATCATGTTCTTTTGTGTTGTTGATATATCCCATGATTATCTTCCTAATTAAAAGAAATTTTAAATCTTTATCAGAGGATTGAGATCAAACAAATATATCAGTAACAAATAAGATCTAGCATGCAAAGTACAAGCAAGTATGTAAGATAGGAGATGAGAGTGACTTATCTTATATCGGGAGATTTGGGATAATTTTAGGATAGAAGATGACCGAAAAGGCTAGATCTCAATTGTGTAAGCTCTATCGATAAATTGGAGTATGGAACCTATTCGGATATGACCTCCCGGATGAGGAAAGAACTGCTCGGGTGTTGGTGTCTAAATTGGGTGCTAGTGTCCTAGCAAGTTCTCTGCTTCGATCATTTCGTGGTCTAAACTTTGCTCTTTTCTTTCTTTGTTTATCGGATATACTTTGATGTAGGGTTCATGTGTCACACATGTTCTTGTAAAAGAACCCAAGGCTCAGGGAAACATTAGATGGAATAAATAATGCATATGCTTAAGTCGAGACCGACTTGAGGGTTCACCACAATGTAATTATCACCGGGTGTTACACTACATTTCAGACTCTATGTAGTTCTTGTGTGTGTGTGTGTGATTTGAATTGTGTCCCTTGAAGCTAGGTTTCCCTTGTGCCAGTCGCACTAAGATAGTGGGATACAAATATTTCTCCCCAAGATGAATGTGTGAGATGGAATTCATAAATAACCCCTCTTATGTAGTGAATAATATAACCCAATGGAGTCCCCCGAATGTTTATCTTTTCCGAGTAGTAGATAGTAAATATTAGCCCCAAAATGTATATCCCTTAACAATAGTGAATAATTTGTCTATAAATTTGACTTCCTTATTTAAAATTTGAGAAATAGTGACACCAAAGGCCGGACCCAAGGAATTAGAAAATACCCAAAGCTAAGTGCCAAACGGTAATTTAGAATACCAAAGAGAATGGATAAAATCACCCAAACTGGACACTAGCACATGAGCGGTAGTATCTCGTAATGAGCGGTATTGTCCCAAAGATAAGAAACAAAAACAAGACCAAGAATGGGGACATGATCCCTAAGAATCAACAAAAATATGTAAATCTAAGAAGTATAAGACAATGTCACAATAAAAATCAATCAAAAGCAAATAAAATGACTTGGAAAATTTGTTACGATTAATACAAATCTTAACACTTAGAAATCATGTATACAACAACATACTAGAGGCATGATGTAATAGTAATAAGTGCATAATTTTGTGTCTACATTCCCCCTTATGTTATTTGGATGAAATTCAATAGTATAAAGGATATAAGAAGAACATACTGCGAGAGGATCAAAGGAGTTGTAACTGGGTGTGTCAATAGTAAGAATCTCATCAAGGAAAACCATGGATCACCATTTTGATACATGCGAGGTGAGTGTGTTTATATAGAAGGATTCATTGGATAGAAACGTGTTATTGGAGATATAGGAGACTTTGTACATTGGATATTGAAGGAGCGATCGGGAATAATCAATTCCCGAACTAGTGTGAAAACTCTACGGATTTGAGCATCCTTGATCTAGAGAAAGAGTGTTGGGAGAGCAATCAGATTTGCACCCCACCATGACACTTCCTCAAAATAGGTTCCACCGCTACAGATGCAAATCATACAATTGTTACTTGTCTACTAGTCGTATAAAAATCCCTATAAGATGTTCAAGGATAGGCAATGATGTCTCATTAACCCCACTTCACGATGTAAAGTTGCAAACTAGGATAAATGGGATAGTTCCAAAAATTTTATTGGCTCCCATGTTAGTTCATCTGGGAGAGATATTGGTATTGTAGGAATTAGAATTTACAAATAGCTTATCTTGATTGAAACATAGTATTTTTTGAACTTGATTGATTTAAAACTACTTTGAAGAATCGAATTGCCCTTATATTAGGTCATTTGATGGGAAAATTTATGAGAATATGAGATACTTTTGTACATGGAATAGATTAAACATTGTGATTTCAGGTAATAAAATTTTGTAGGATTTGAATATTTCGTTGTGATTGGAAGAATGTGACATCATGGTGTGTATTGCATTTTGGAATTTTCTTGAATTGTTCTAGTAGGGGTAATAGGATAAGCCCAAATATTTTCCCCACTTACGGTGAAGGTTAAGAAGTAAGGTGTTGAATCATGAGCCATAAGAAAGTAGAGTGCTCATTTGAGTAGAAACTAGAATATTAAAGAATTAGTATTAACCAGGTGATATACAAGATCAATGTGTAACGAAGTATTGGAAGTGTGGTAACCGATGTTCAATGTGGTATACTTCGAAAAGACTATTCCAGGGGCCACTAACAAAGGTGGAAAATGAATTAAAAATGGTTAAGATACGAGAAGAAAACATGTTGTTGAATTAGTTATAAGAAGTAGTATAGTGACCATATCAAAGTGCAAAGTGATAATAGGATTTACTATAAATAGTAAAGCTGGAAAATTCGATAGTAATTTCATTTGTAAATTGACTTAGCGTGATTTGAGCACTAGATTCCAATTATGCCACATGCACGAGAGGTTATTTTGTTGAGGTTCGAGAGAGTTGTGGAGGCATTGTCAACTCAAACAGTAGGTCAACTGGTAAGTATTGTATTTTTGAAGTAGGTTGGGCATTAAAACAATAGTTTTTAGAGGTTTTTACATTTTCAATTTTTTGTGAAATTGGGAGTTTCTATCCAAGATGGAGCCATTGGGGCTGGTTTTGTCCTTTGGATGGTACCATCTAGTTCTCGAAGGTAATGTCCAAGTTTTGGGTGGTATAGTCTACAAGTGTTAGATGATTCTATCCAAGGAGATGCAAGAGCATAGGAGTATATTTATGCATAGTTTGAGATGTTAACTTGGGATTTTTATCTATGTTGTGTAGAGAGACATACATTCGCAAAATTTATTTACATTTAGAAATATATCTACATTTGTGGCACTCGGGATTAGAGGAGGAGGATCTGGATATATTATACCGTACACACTATGGTCCATCACAAGATTTGGGAGGTATCCCATAATATGCATACAATTACTACACTCTGTAAGAGATGGTGTGTAGATACATGTGCATTTATGTTACCTACATGAGAGATGAAAGTGAAATTAGATGATGTGTATAATATACTTTAGTTCCCAATTGAGTGAGATTGAGTGCGAGTTATGCCCCGAGATGATACAACGTGGTAGCAGAGATAACTACAAGACAATATTTTACAGGGTCTTAGGCATGGGCATAATGATTGATTACCCTGGATGACATAGTGATATTAGGTTTTCAATCGGTGTGGAAGTTTATTGTAGTTATATTGTCTTCTTGTGTCGTTGTGGACAGAGGAGGTGTATCTATATCATATAGGATGCACGAAATTTGTATGAAAATCGAGAATCATGGGACATGGTATGATTGAATCCATTGTGTGTTGGCTCACTTTTATAGAGACTTATATATATTTAAACAAGAGGATCACAATGGAGGTATTGGTGCTACTACTATGTTTCATGTGTGGGTAAATGAACACATATAAATAGTGAGGTCGTTGAGTGGTCCACGAGTGGATTAGGCACAACCCGATATTTATATATCTGGATGGTTTGGACCTAAGGGTCAAGAGTTTGATATTATGACATATAGATCTATTTTGGAAATGATGAGGCTTGGTGCCATTATTTGGAGACCTTATAGGAATATAGTGGAAGGTATGAGGACCATGTTGAGTTATGGTGCCTCGACATAGCATGTGGTTGGAGGAAAATTTTCTAGGAGTAACCGAGTTCTTCAAATATGAGTTTTTGTAACAATAGTTTGGGATATTCTAGGATATGCCACAAGATCTGTATGTATGGAATAGGTTGATTCAAAAAATGCAAGGATAGAAGAGGCGATGTCGAGCCCATAGGAGTCTAGTTGTATCTTCCAGTCCACATGAGGCTGATATAGATATAGTGCGGATTCAATCCGATGACACGAGTGCACACCAACCTATATGTATTGGTGGGCATAACATTGATGGGTGATATTGTTCCCTTTAGAGGCGGATATAGTAGGAGAGCCACCAGTGCAAAAACATGAGGGCTTATAGGAGATCACGGGCGTGCCCCTAAGGGTGATGCGGTGATAGAAGTAGTTATATGGCATAATTATGATATATTGTGATTTTCATTTGATTCATATTGTGTATGCAATGTGGTGATGATGCACTAATATGGTTTAGGATCCCATGTAGGTGATGAGTATGGGAGCATGGTCATAGATATGGTAGTGTGGACATTGACATGTAACGTTCCCCGATGTCATCATAGGAGGAGGACTCTTGGAGAGAGTGGATGACATTCTCAAGGATCATGCTCACTTATTTGATCCTATTGCAGGTGGCGATGAGCGACGTGTATATTCCTACAATCGAGAGAGATATGAGGCTAGGACATAGATAACATGGTTGATATTGACATTTGGAGGAAGTGGATTAGCTCTTATCATGTTTGAGAGATATGTGCAACTCTGTGGCTGATAGCATTTTGATATGATGATGTGTACTTGTGTTTGTTATATGAGTTGTTGATTATCTGATTTGATTTGATAATATATGTTGTTGCAATGATGATGATGTGATTATAAATATTGATGTTGTAGAGTAGTGTATATGTGTTTATAATATAGAATAGAATATAGAATAGAATAGAATATATGTGGTGATATCATATCGTGATGGTAGTAGAATAGATAGTGTATACATGCTAAAATTACAATGTTATAGAAATGAAACTAACACCTAGTAGCTTCAAAGAAAAGTAAAACTAACTATAAACATCTTGATTAGAGCTTAAAGGAAACTAGATTTTTAATGTAAAAACATGAAAGAACTCATCTAATTACCAACCATTCCTACTCTATTTATGTATGATTGCCTTTAAAACTATGAACCTATGAAGATCATAAGCAATCAAATTTGTGTTGTTGCTTCAAGATGATGAAATAATCTCACTAAAATGGATATAAGGCCATGTTTAGATCTTCCTTTACTAATCAAGCATGAAGAATGGATGCAAAGATGAAAAAGCTATTCCATTAATGGAGAAAGGCTCTTAATCATATGTTTTATATGAAATACTAGAAAAAGTATGGTGTAAGGTGTGAAGGAAGGAGCTTGGTCCTTTATATAGCTTTCCATTTGGGAGAATCTTGAATCCTAATGAATGTGGGATAAAGGATAAAGTAGATTTAGAGTTGTTAAGCTTGATTAGAGTAATTAAAAAGTGATTAACAACTCATGGGAGTTGGAGATGACTTAATTAATCAACTAGGATTAATAAATAGGATAAAATAAGCTTTTTAGGCTTTTGGAGGTGATTTAGGAGGAATTTGATATGATTTGAAGCATTTGAAAGTGATATTTAGCCAATAAAAGGGTTGATTGATTAAATGCATTGGTAAAAGTCTTAATTAATTAATGATAATTAATTTATTTATTTGAAGAGGATTATAACTAACGAAGTGTCGTTAATTGGCATCCGAATGTGATAAAGACTAGTTAATTAACAAAGTGTCGTTAATTGACCAAAATAGAGGGAACGTTAGTTAATTAGCGGAAAATCACTAATTATAATGGAAATGATAGGAAAGAGGATAGTTAGTACAATTTTAGTAATAAAACTATGTAAGCGGATTTTAGGTGTCTACATTTTCCCCTCTTTGGGGTGGCATAAGCGACGCCACTTCAAAGATAGTAGACAAGTATAAACAAGTAAATTTTGAAAAAAATAGTAGAATGAAGGATTCCCCCTCGAGTGTCAATGGGGTGATAGAAGAGGTTGATCAACGATCAAAAATATGAAGGAAACGGATAAAAGAAACAAGGTGGGGAGGGAGAGATAAAAATGATCCCTATTGCCCCGGTGTTTTGGAAGAAAAATTGATAGTGATAAGACATGATAGTGAAGAATATGGAAATAGCTTTTGCATCCACTCGTTCAATAAACAACTTTGTTTCATCACTTTTCTCATATGATCTACATCATCGGCTCTTATTAAAAATATATGCATACAACAAAAGTGTAAAATAACATGAAACGTTATAATACTAACATTGTTCATTAATAAAACACTAACTCAATGCAACATACATAACGTAGTGCAATACGAGAAAGTAAACAAGCTAACCTAATAGGGAAACAAGTACAAAAACATATACTAAGAAAAACAACGTTCAAGACATTACTGCACCAATGTCTTTTTATATAACTTCGAGTTCCCGAATGTCGCATTAATGACAAGGGTTAAATATGGTGCCCCAATTAAAGATACATGCGAGGGGAATACACAGAGGATGTAGGGGTCCAATGAAAAAGCAATCGTGCACTATGAAACGTGCACTCAAACAACTCGGTTGTGCGAGGAGTACAAACATAGTAAGCAAACTAGCTTTGTTAATGGAGGTAGATCTAGATGATTCGCGAACTTCATTGTGCGAGAAAAAGTGAAAACCTAAAAAGATGTTTTGTAGGAAAATTTTCGATGTTTTAGGAAAATGCATTTGATACGAGTTTCATTATGTACATGCCTTTTACCAATTTTTGAAAAAAATTGAATTTTACAAATTTTGCCGATTTTTGGAATTTTTATGATTTTCACCAATTTTTGGATTTTTATTTTTACCAATTTTTTGGATTTTTAAATTTTCCAGAATAAAATGATCTAGAATGATGACAATATTGTGGGACATCACCAAAAAAATGTTGGAAAGAAAAATATGCCCCATGTAGTAGAAAGGGTCGCCAGGAAGCAAAAACATGCCCCAACGTAGCGAAAACAGGGGAAAATGACTATTTAATAAAAATAATCATCGTGTCGAATGCTAGAGGAATATAGAAGAATCATGATGGCCAACTAGTGCCTCAAGGGTGAGAGAAATGACGAATTATGGGAAAACAACTATATATAGTAGGCCAAGAGGAGTAAAATCCATCGTGACGAGTTATTTGTTATTATACCCTTTTGATTTTTTCTCTAAATTTGGCGGGAATGACATGGATTTAGAGGTGAAAACACCACGCAAATAAAGTATGAGAGTTTAGGATGCCTCCCACGGACTGACTCCGATACGTAAATAAATTTGTTTACATTTAAGTGCATTTATTAACATTTATAGCTAGGGAAAATCGTGTGGTTATGCTAAATAAGCGCCCTAGGGCACACTAGTGCGAAGGGTTAAACTAGTTAAAATGGATTCCACATCGGTACAGAGGGGGTGCGCTATCTGCAACATTAGAAATTAGGTTATTTTAGGCACAACTAGGCATGAAAATTAGTAAGCTAGTGAGAAAAGGTGCACATTAGCACAAACTTGCGCTAGTGTAACTTTTTCACTTAGGAAAATTTTAGAAGAACATTCAAAGTTTGTGCATGAATAAAAGAATGTAGAATCAATTAGAATATCTTAGGAAGATATTTAGAAGAAAATGATGTTAATAAATTGTTGTGCAATCTTGCATGTGATATTACGTAACGTGAATGTGCGCAGTCGCGCATGGGCACCTCGAGCCTATGAGAAGACATTCACACCTTTGTGGGAGCAGCGAGGATTGATTCTCATTCGACTAGGTACCACTAGTTTGATGTATATTCATAGATGCCTCACATTACACTAGATCATGCCCTCCTGATTGCCTTAGCAGAGAGATGCTGGAGTGAGAGCTAGACTTTTAGATTACCGATTGGCGAGATGAAAGTGACCTTAGAGGATGTTTGGTGGATCCTCGAATTCCAATTTAGGAAGCTTTTTGGAGTATGATGGGGATCACACAGATCTCGAGCTATCATTTAAGACATGTCGGTACACTGGACACACCTAGAAAGGTTATGGTGGTAGATCTTTATGAGTGCTTTGCGAGATAGATAGATTGCCCGAGATACCATTTTACTTGATGGATCTTATTAGCGACTACTTGCTTCCTAACAAGACTAGCACACACTTCCCACTTAGTTTGATGGGAGTAGTGCACATGTTGATGGATGGAGAGTTATTTTTTAGGGCTAGAATATCTTGGCCCACTTGTATTGGGATTTGCATTTGATTGCTTACGAGGTCGGGAAAGAACCCCGGATCGGGTACATCACTACATATCCGGGCATGGGATCATATTGCTATTGGTCACCCACATGGATTACTATGAGTCAGGGCTATAGATGATCCCTCCTATATGGGATGGGAGCCAAGTGGGCAATGATCACCGCTCACACATGGGAGAAACATGGTACTATATGTGGGCATTTAATGACTTACATTTGCGTATGATCACTGACGACCATACACAGATTATATTAGTGGCATGATGACATCATAGATCTTAGCACGGTAGATATTGATCACTTTATCATTGGGATTCAAACTCATATTAGATATTGATACTTGTGTTGACTAGGTACAATGACACTTGGCTATATCTAGGGCATACCAAGAGATGATATGTGGTACGCAGCATAGGACATATGAGACATTTGATTTCGGGCCATGGATTAGGCTGTGGTGAGCTTGAGATAGATTTTTATGTCACCACACAACGATGGATTACATAGGCTCAGGTAGTAGACCCCAAGACTACAACAAATTATGGGGCTTGGTATACCACAATACTTCCTTTGTGCCTTACGATCCCATAGGTGGCGATAGATGCAAGCATATCCGCAACAACATAGGGCTTACGAGGACAAGCCTTGAGAGATAGGGATAGATTGGGTCAGCTGAGGCTAAGGCGCTTTACTGAGGATAAGGCTAAGGTCTATAGGTAAAGGTGCCACCATAAGTTCCAGATATAACAACATTCCCATGTAAAGGTATAGTAGGTCATTATACAAGGTATACAGTGCAGCACAATAGGTGCCCATATAACAAAGCTCCACTTTCACCACCGTGAGTAGTGAGTGTTTCGCACAGAATTTCTTTCCGGAATAGAGTTGCTTCTATCCTTTCATTCTCTTGAGAAATAGATAAGGGTTAGGGCTAGGAGGAATACCTGTTGAATGTTGGGAAGGTGTGTGCGTACCGTAGAGAGATCATATCGATTGTGAAGAACTTCTTTTTATGCAGGAAGGACTACCTGTAAGTAAGAATACAAGACCACCAGATCTTAGTTAGACAATAGGTGAGGGAACTGCCTTAGGCCCAGGAAATATTAGACTTCCTTTCGAAGGTGGTCAGTTCCCCATTTGATATGAATTAAAGCAAAATGATAACAAAGAACTACAAGATAATACTTACTGGTTCCTGATGAAGATACAGGTCCAAGGAATGTGGTGGCGACAGTAAGGCTTAGTTGGGATGATCTGGTATTGGAAAGCGAGCTGATGAAGCTATCCTCAGTCTTTTCCAATGCTTGAACGAGGGTGACAGTGATCCAGTTGCTCAGTTGCAGTCTTCGGCTCGATGCTCTTCTCTGCAACCTCTTCTGCTTGTTTCACTTCTCTTTTTCCTGCCCCAAAATGAATTCCGGATCCTTTATTTTTGGTTGGGGGAGGTCATTAACAGGGAACCGATGACGGTTACATAACCAACGGTGGTCGAGTAGGAACCAATGTCGGTTAGGTCAAAGTGGCTATTTTTAGTAAAACAACCATCTTTCCCTCCTTTTCTCCCGAGGGATCAGTTGTGGGCTTGGTCAAGTCATTATTAGGCTCGTTTTGGTGTGGGTGAGGGGTAATGAGTCATGGGTGTGGGTCTGGACCAAGTCATAGGTCTTAATTAGGTTGGTTTAGGGTTAGGGCTAGGTCATGGTGAGGTGGCGGGTTTGGAGATGTGGATTTATTAATTATAAGGTAATTAATAAATCATTAGGTGTGTAAGGTTTTAGGTGGTGAGGTAGGGTTAGGTTGCGGGATGAGATACGGGGTAAAGGGCATCGTAAGACCCAAATTTGGTGTCTACATTTGCCCCTTGTTGTCGTGTAGCTTGTATTTTAAAGCTGCACTGACAAAAATAAAAAGTGGTTGCCCCAGTTAAGGGTATAGGTAATCCCCCTCAAATCTATCACAGATTGAGGTGATGTGAAATCAGGGATAGGGTTGATAAAGGGTGAATTATGATGAGATGATGGTAAGATGGTGGGGTAAGTTCAAGGAGGCAGACACACGTTGAAATGCAGTAGTGCGACCAGGGTACACGAATTGAAGAGCAAAAAAGTAATTCATAGGCAAAGGTCGATAGTTTATCCAAACAAGGTTGATATAATCCTGGTATCCAAGGCATAGGAAGTAGCTCCAGGGGATATAACGGGTAAGGTACCGAGAATGTTTAGGCATGTTCAGCAGTACTAAATGGTTGGTTTGGTTGAGATAAACATCACGGTCTCGGTCTAAGAAAAGCTGGTTGGCTGATCAATTCAAGTATCCTAGTCATGCTAAAACACGAACAGGTGAGCTCGATTGAACAAATAGCTACATTATGGGTGGATAGAATCGTAATTTGTGGGCTTCGGTCGAGGTACTTAATTGGTGCGGCCATGGGTCAGGCCGATTGGTTGGTTGTGGCCTTGGGTCGGGCCAAGTGATTGGGGTGTGGCCTTGGGTCGGGCCGGTTGGTTTGTTGCGGCCTTGGGTCGGGCCAAGTGATTGGGTGTGGCCTTGGGTCGAGGCCGGTTGGTTTGTTGCGGCCTTGGGTCGGGCCGATTGGTTTGTTGCGGCCTTGGGTCGGGCCAAGTGATTGGATGCGGCCTTGGGTCGGGCCGATTGGTTTTATTGCGGCCTTGCCTCGGGCGGTTGGTTTGTTGCGGCCTTGGGTCGGGCCGATTGGTTTGTTGCGGCCTTAGGTCGGGCCAAGTGATTGGATGCGGCCTTGGGTCGGGCCGGTTGGTTTGTTGCGGCCTTGGGTCAGGCCGATTGGTTTGTTGCGGCCTTGGGTTGGGCCAAGTGATTGGTTGCGGCCTTGGGTCGGGCCAGTTGGTTTGTTGCGGCCTTGGGTTGGGCCGATTGGTTTGTTGCGGCCTTGGGTCGGGCCAAGTGATTGGATGCGGCCTTGGGTCGGGCCGATTGGTTTGTTGCGGCCTTGGGTCGGGCCAAGTGATTGGTTGTGGCCTTAGGTCGGGCCGGTTGGTTTGTTGCGGCCTTGGGTCGGGCCAAGTGATTGGTTGCGGCCTTGGGTCGGGCCGGTTGGTTTGTTGCGGCCTTGGGTTGGGCCAAGTGATTGGTTGCGGCCTTGGGTCGGCCAATTGAGTGGTTACGGCCTTGGGTTGGGCCCATGAATTCAAAATAAGGCTATTTAGCAAAGGTCGGGGTAGGCGATGTGGTGAAAAATAGAGTTCGGTGGAGAAGGACAGGAGTTAGGGTAAACTAGGCAGGTAACCGATATCGGTTAGTTATGACCGCTATCGGTTAGACGACCGATATCGGTTTTCTAGGCGCGCCATAACCGATATCGGTTAGAGGTCAAAACCTATAAAAAGAAAAAATACGGCGTGTCATTTTCACATTGTCAATTTGAGTGCCAACCGTTTGCTTGTCTGAGTGTTGAATTGATTTTGTTGAGTTTGTGGGCTGAGTTGGCACTAGTTGAGTGGAGGAGGGAGTTATTGGTAGGCCCCAGCGATCAGGAGGCAGAGTTTGATTGGTTGAGGACCCTGCTGAGGAGATTTGGAGCTATGGCACAGTTTAGAGGAGCAGGAGGTGCTGGAGGAGCTAGACCACCACCACCTATCCCACCACGATGACATGTAGTCGTACCGGTAGGTTCTAAATCCCTATCTGTGTGAAGTTGATGAATTTAGCTAGGATGTGGGTTTTGGGGTAGGAATCTAAAATGTGATAAAATAATGAATAAATGAAGGTAAATCATAAAATGGAGTGGGTAGATATGTTAGGTAAGTCAACACGGCAGGGTGGGTAAGTTTTTAGGCAATTGGGCTGGGTAGATAGGTTAAAAATAGAAAAAAGGGGATTTGGGGGCCGTTTTCGATCCGGCCCCGAAATCCCACAGTGACCGATGTCGGTCACTAAGCGACCGGCATCGGTCACCACGCAAGTTGTTAAGATGTTGTGGGTTCAGAGACCGGCGTCGGTCATGTGCCAACCGACGTTGGTGCATAAAACAGGGTATAGATAAGGGGTGGGGATTGATGGTGGTCGAGGGTGACCGGTACCGGTTATCATGGGTAGGGGGAAAGGGTGTGAAAGTTGTTGTGTTGGTTTGTTGTAGGCGGGTAGGATAGAATTGTGGGGTGAAAGGGGAAAAGGTAGAGTTGGTAGGAAAGGTTATTGGGGTGGGGGTAATCGGGTGGTGTATGAGTGGGGTAGGTGGTAGGTTGTGGGATAGGTAAAGGGGATATTGTAGGTGTTTTGTTGGGTGGGGTTAGTGATATTGGGGTTATTGGGTAGTTGTTTTGGAAAGAGTAGGCCTGATGTAGTGGGTTGTTTTTGCAAGCACGCCAATAGCCGACAATGCGGGATCGGATGCCGCCTCTACTGGGGCGGATGCGGCCACATGTGACTGCAGTGCAGTGGTCAATCATGTGGGAGGTTGGACTCAGCGGAGTCCAGAGATATAGGGATGTGGATAGGGACCACAGCCTGATGGTTGCCCTCATCGAGAGATGGGATCCGAAACCAATGTCTTCCATCTCCCTACTGGAGAGATGACGGTCACACTAGAGGATGTGTATCGCATCCTGAGACTTGCTGATCATAGGCGAGGTGGTGTTCCAGGTGGATGCCGAGATAGCGATGGACAACATCCTGCAGGTATTCGGGGATGCAGCCCCATTGATTACATATCATAGCGTGAGCATCTGCTATGGTGATATGTATCGCGCACACTAACAGGAGACACGGCTTACCATGCTGATGATGATTGGTATCACCTGCTTCGCCCTTCCGGACTCGAGAGGAGGTCGCTTCCCATGGGCACCGATGGGAGTACTATAGGGGCATTGGCCCGAGCACAAGGAGGCACAGTACATGTACGAGTGCATAGCCGCAGGGCCAAATCCTTGTTCAGGCATAGGCACAGGTCCCTGTTCAGGCTCCGATGGCAGCTCCACCACCACCATAGGTGCAGCACGAGGTCGGGTGTACAGGCAGGACAGGGCCCAGTGATATTAGGAGTCGGGGGAGCAGCCCCACCAGCCATGGTGGCACGGGCCCGCTACATGGAGGCAAGAGCAGAGGCCCGATATTATCAGGATGTACTAGATGGTACCGGGGCCGACTATCAGCCATATGCAGCTCACAGAGCTGAGACATCCTAGAGTCATAGGTCACAGGGGGCGCAGCCACAGCCGGTGGGTCAGTGACGAGTAGGAGGCAAGATCCGACATAGGGGCCAGCTGAGAGACGAGCCGAGGGAGGGGGAGAGAGCTGAGTCACCCTAGGAGCAGAGCTGGTTTTTCTGATTTGATAGAGACACCGGTCTGCGAACCGAGTGTGTATATAGAGGCCTGCGTGCCCTCATTTGATGTATTCATGTTTGTTATATATACCGGCCTGCGAGCCGAGTACATGTTGTATAGTTGATACCGGCCTGCGAGCCGAGTATATTTTTGACATGAGAGGTCACCATGAGCCGAGTCAAGATTTTGACAGAGACAACGGCCTGCGTGCCGACTTTGTATTTTTGTTTGTATGATAGAGGCCCCATGCAGGGCAATTTGTATATTGTAACATTGTTTTGATGATATATATAGATGATGAGGTTGATCCATATGGTGTGTGTAATTGTGGATTTGGTGCATATATTATAATGCTTTATGTTTTTGTGTTGATGGTATTGGAATGTTTGTGATGTATATATAAATGATGTGGATGATGTTTTAATGATATGCATATGTTTTGAAATATTGATGTTTAGTATGATGATGGATGTTGATAGTGATGTCATTATGCAGGGAAAAGAGGCGGGCGCCGCCAAAGTTTTACAAAAACAAATAGAAGGCCTAGATATAATCAAAATAGGTATAGGCTGACCGATATCGGTTAGATAACCGATGCTGGTTACGTTTGACCGATACCGGTTATATAACCGACATCGGTTATGTTAAAACAAGCTTTTCTAAAAATAGAAAAGTTGGGGAGGTAATTTTAGATTCTTATTTTTAGAGCCATGCAACATGTTAAATACGAGGATGCGAGGCTGTTGTCGTCCATATAGGGTAGTTGCATGGGAGAATTAAGTGATAAGGAGGAAAGAGATAGGTAAAGTGATCGTGAGCTTGGAGTAAGAAGGCGTAAAGGCAAGTAATAGTGAAGAGGGTGGTGAACATGGCTGAACAAGGAGAAGCATCCAGCGGGCAGAGAGGAGAGGGAAGACAGGTTCCACCTCAAACTGCTGCATCCCAGGAGGTATATATTGTTTTGGTTGGAATGAGATTTTGCATGGTTATAAATAGAATGTGGTAAGGTAAATGGGTAGAAAGGTGATAGGCAAGAGCTTGGGATGGGGTGAGTGTTGTAGGGTAGGTAATCAGGTGTTGGAGATATGTGCGTAGGGACAGAGAGGGGAAAACGAGCGCAGAAGTTATCATAGGTGGTGTTTTTGAGTGGGGTGGTTGGAATTGACAGTGACTGATATCGTTTAGGAATAACCGGTATCGGTTAGGTAACCAGTATCGGTTGTCTATAACCGATATCGGTTACTATGTAAAGTTGCGGATTACGATAAAAAACACGTGGGAAGTTATTTGTTGATTTGTTGTTTGTTGGTTTAATGTGTGCAGGCACAGGCAGGGTTGAGGATGAATGATAGGGTGCCAAATTTGTTATCACGGGTCCGAGCGGATGTAACACCAACTGAGTGGGCATTAATAAACAATGTGGGGTTAAGCAGAATTCACTATTATTCACGGATCGCATGCAATCCTCGCTATGTTGTGCAGCTCGATTGAGAGATGGAATCCGAAAAGAATACCTTTTATCTCGCCATAGGGAGATGACACGACATTAGAAGATGTGTTCCGAATTCTAAGACTCCCAATTACAGGAAGACCCAGTGTATCAAAGGGGCCTAACACGGTGCGGGTAGTGATAACGGCAGCGATGATTTGGTCCACCACATGAGATTTAACACAGCGAGGTTTGACATTCACTTATGGTATAATGTTTGCAGCACACCCTGAGGCAACAAGGTTGGTAGTGGTATTAATGATAGCGGTGGGGTATTATGCATTACCTAGAGTGGACGGGGGAAGATTTCTGAAATCATTGATGTGTATTATTCGTGAGATGATAGAAGGTAGCATTACTTTTGCATGGGCACCTGCATATCTTGCGGAGCTATACAGGGGTTTATGGGCATGCAGTGAAATCATAGGACTACACTGGATTGTGCATACTTATTACATTGTTGGGCCTATGAGCACATTGTGTGTGTGCGACCAATAGGCTGACCAATCCAGGGAGAAGAGACAGGAATGCAGAGGTTGGGATTCAGACGATGGGTCCAGACAGAGCAAGAGGCAAGAGCCGAAACCGTGATAGATGATGCCGAGTATTATAGGCAGATGTGGGAGATGGTGACGATTGCGGATATTCGTTGGAGACCGTACGGGAACTACATGGTGACGGCGAACATAGCCGAGGATTTGAGGGGTGTAGAGCGATTAAGGTGTATTGCAGGACATAGGCCAGGTGAGTACGAGACGATTCCTCTAGATCGCGTGCGCGACAATTTGGATTTGTTTAGGATATACCCATGGCTTATAGACCATACAGGAGGATCGACGCCGAGGCACCCCTCTCACCACCACGACCAACACTTCCGTAGGACCGGAGAGACAAAGCACCCGATCGCAGGTAATGGATGCAGGAGTGACAGAGTCTTATATATTATGGTGGGTAGCAGAGCTACGAGGTACACATGAGAGGGCCAATCATCTTGACATAGCTGTGATTACAGCGGAGAGAGACTGCCTGCAGGGTTTAGTTCACTAGCTTCAAACACAGGTGAATGAGACAACGAGATTGTTAGAGGTTTCGCAGTCATGAGTGGAGAGGCTAGAGGCAAGATTCCTCCACGCGAGAGGGCATATTCGTATGTTACAGGAGAGATTGGCGGATCAGTGGGAGGATCCAATAATAGCAGTGGCCCCTTTGAGGGTGGAGAGGCCAGGTGAGTGGCATCGACGATCACCATCACTACCTAGTTCGGGATGAGGCGCGGGGCCGACGTGAATTTTATAGGGGTAGAAGAATAAATGAGGAAACCGACCTGCGTGTCGATGATAGAGAAGGTGTATTTGTTTAACATCTAAATAAAACTGAATATGTATGTTGATTTTGAGTTGATGATAATAATAAGAAATGGTTGTGTTTTGAATGTTTGGATTAATAAAGGACAAAAGTGAGTGTTATCAATATAAATATGTGAAAACATTTATATTTTTAAGCAAAACACAACACATGATAGGTTATGGTAGGGGATGGTCGAGCTAACCTTGGGAGACCCCATGTCTCCGAAGTGCTGCCTACATAGCCCATTACATAAAGCAAGGAGGGGCCTCAGACCGATGTAGTTCTCCCTTAGGACCAGGGAGAGATGAATTTAGGCAATTTGGTTGTGTTTAGGCAATTTGTTGGTTGGTAAAAGTTTGATGTTGGTAGGGTAATGTTGTTGGAGTTGGTAAGGTATAGGTGAAGTGAGGGTTAGCTTACCCAAGCATTAGGGAACCGTGTCCTGATTAAGGTCAACATATAATCCCAGATTCGGGTAAAAGAGGAAAAAATTACCCATAGTTGGAAAGAGCTAAACAAATCACGTATTATCATAGGATGAGCTTGAATCTCTAGGTACCTTGCATAGGCGAGAAGTTGATAGGTGAAAAGAGTTGTATAATCACAATATATCGGATATATGTCACGTCCCTTGAGTTTTGTTATTGTGAAGAATGGTGAGGTGAGGTGGATGGTATAACTGGGGCGTAGAGGACTTGTTATAAGGTGATTATTCTGATGAAATAGATCCAAACCTAGATAGACGAGTTCATGACTCAAAAGTGCTTTTGAATACTGCTTTTATTTTTCTGGATATAGACTGATCGATGCGGGAAGTCTATATGGGATATACATTTTGTTGTTTCTTGAGGTCTTCACGAAGCTGATCAATGCGAGAAGCTTCTGATAGAGGCTGACTTTGTATAGTTGTCCTTCAAGGGAGCAGTCTACTTATAGTAGCATGATGCGGCTTTGCACATAGCTGTCCTTCGAGGGAGCAGTCTAGTGTATAATAACAGATGCAGCTTTGCACATAGCTGTCCTTCGAGGGAACAGTCTAGTTTATAGCTTAGAGGTCTAGACGTCTGTTTGACATGAAGCATCTAGTTTTGCAGGAAGTTTGACTCAAGAATATCCCATAATTGTATAATTGAGAACTTGTTATTTTGATACTTTTAAGTCATGGACTAGACTAAAAGGGGAAGGCATCTTTAAGAAGAGGTGATGATCAGACCATGTGAGCTTGATTCCATTTTGAGATGCACGAAACAAGGTGTATGAGGTGGTAAATGAGCTCAAGGGACGAGTGCAAGGTAGATAAGAAGTGATGTAACACTAAATTCAATAGTAGAATGGTTGGAAATGCAAGGCATTAAGGGGTTCAGGCTCGGGTTTACCATTAAGCGAAGCTAAATGATAAGTACCTGATCTGTAGGTGTGAGTGATAATGTAAGGCCCAATCCAATTAGGAGAAAATTTTCCACGTTTTCTCTTTTCTAGTTTGGTTACATGTTGATTCTCTTTGAGGACAAGATCGTCAATCTTAAAGGTACGCTCATGAATTTGCTTATCATAAGCACGCTTAATGCGCTTTTGATAAATTTGCAGGTGGTCAAGAGCTGTAAGACGACACTCGTCAAGAAGCTCTAATTGGGCTAACTGCTCTTGGCGGAAGTCATCATTGGCGAGAATATCTTGAAGAGATATTCTGAGAGAAGGGATTTGTATTTCGAGAGGCAAGACAGCCTCGGTACCATACACTAGAGAGAATGGTGTGGCATTAGTAGAAGTACGAATGCTGGTATGATAAGCCCAAAGGGAAAAGGGGATGTGATCATGCCAGTTTTTTCCAGAATTGTTAACGACTTTCATGAGAATTTTGATTAAGGTTTTGTTAGAAGATTCGGCTTGTCCATTTTCTTGTGGATAGTAGGGTGACGAGAAGCTAAGTTTGATACCAAATTTGTCACAAAAGTCTTAGTGACTTATTTTGAAAGATTTTCCATTATCTCGTTATCGTGCGATGAGGAACACCAAAATGACAGATAATGTGATGATTGATGAACTCAACGATTTTTTATTTTTTGGTTGAAACGAGTGGAACAACTTCCACCCATTTAGTGTAATATTCGGTTGCCGTGATGATCCAATGGTGATGCTGCGAAGAAGGCGGGTGAATCTTGCCAATAAGGTCTAAACCCCATTGTGAGAAAGGCCAAAGATCTCGTGCGACCTGTAATGGGTGGCTAGGAGTATGTTGAAGGTTGGCATGTTGTTGACACATAACACAACACTTAACATATTTGCAGCAGTCTTTATTGAGAGTAGGCCAATAATATCCTAGGCGAAGGATCCGCTTGGCCATGGCGAGGCCACTAAAGTGCCCGCCACAAAGTCCATCGTGGATTTGTTGGGTGGTATGAGCGACTTCAGCGCCGGTTAGACAGCGAAGGAGGATACCATCGAAGCCACGTTTATAGAGGAGTCCCCCCATGACGACATAACGAGAAACACTTTTAAGAAAAGCACGTTTACCATTACTAGTAAGGTCAGGTGGTAGAACAGAGGTTGTAAGGTAGTCATGAAATTGGTGATACCAGGTATCCTGCGAATCAGTAGATACATTATTTACCATACAAACATCCGGAACTAAGTAAGATGGGGCAAAGAGTTGTTGGACCAAGACAAATATGTCCGAGTCAGTTGGTGAGGCCAGAATTTGCGAGGCCAAGCAAGCCATAGTATCGACAAATTTATTAGTTGAGTGGGGAATGGTTTGGATAGAATAATGAGAAAATAAGGTCAAAAGTGAATCCACGTAATGTTTGTACTTTTGAAGTTCCTCATTTTTACATTGGTAGATGCCAGTAACTTGATTTACTACCAATTGAGAGTCACCGAAAATATTAATAGACTTCACACCTAAGTGTAACGCAACATGGAGACCCAAAACAAGGGCCTCGTATTCCGCTGTGTTGTTAGTGCAGGGGAAATCGAGCCTGAATGAAAGAGGCATAGGTTCACCTTCAAGAGGAATGAGAACAACGCCCCCCTCCACCGCACTAGCATTTAGATCCATCGAAGAAGAGAGTCATTGGATCGACACATCACTCAGTGAAAGAGTTGCGATGAGCTCATCAAGGAAAGTAAAATTGGTAAATTGTTCCCCAGGTAAAGGGGCTTCCACGAGTTGGTCTGCGATAGTTTGTCCTTTGACTGATTTTTGGTGTACAAACTCAAGGTCCAGTCGGTGAGTTGCATAAGCCATCGGGCGATGCATTGGTTTAGATGAGGTTTGGCGTACGTATAATGTATAGGGTCAGCGTTGGTGATGACAAAAGTTTTGTGATTCAGGAGGTAATGTCGGAGTTTGGTGGCCACAAATGATAGGGCTAGGCACAACCTTTCTATGTGTGTATACCTAGTCTCGTAATCCACAAGAGTACAGCTTATGTAATAAACTACTTGTTCTCGATGCTCAGAGTCACGATGTGTGAGCATGGCTCCTACAACATGGTCGGTGGCAGAAAGGTAAAGGTAGAAAGGGCGATCGTCTTGAGGTGGGATAAGCACGGGTGGCTGCAAGAGATAAGCTTTAAGAGCCTCAAAGGCTTGGTGGCATTCCTCGGTCCATTGAAAGACAATGTCTTTTTAAGAAGATGATGGAAAGGTTGACATCGATTCGAGAGTTGTGAAATGAAATGACGGATAGATTGGAGTTTTCCTTGTAAAATACACAATTGTTTGAGTTTGGTGGGTGGGGGCATTTCTAGGATTGCTTTGACTTTAGCTAGGTCGACCTCAATGCCACGCAAAGAGATGATAAAGCCAAGGAGTTTTCCCGAAAGGACGCCAAAGACACATTTCTTTGGTTGAAGACGGACATAGTATTGTAGCAATGACGATCAAAATAATGGTTAAAACATTGAGATGTTCAACTGCGATGTTTGGATTTTCCAAGAAGATCATCGACATAATCCTCGAGGATAGTGTGCATAATGTCATAGAAAATATAAGTCATAGCTCGCTGATAGGTCACACTAGCATTCTTAAGGCCGAATGGCATGACACGATAGCAGAAGGTCCCCTAGGGGTAATGAAGGCAGTTTTATGTTGATCGGCCGGGGCTACCAAAATTTGATTGTATCCCGAGAAGTCATCCATGAGAGAAAGCATCTCATGGCCCACAGTGAGATCAACAAGTTGATCAATGCTAGGTAAGGGAAGTCATCCTTTGGGCAAGCGAATTTAAGGTCCCGAAAATCCGTGCATACCCAAAGTCCCCCTGTCGCTTTAGTGACAGTGTACAACATTAGAAATCCATTGCGGATAGTCCCACCGAGCGTGCCAAAATGTTTCTCACAAAATTTCTTTCCTAGGAATAGAGTTGCTTCTATCATTTCATTCTCTTGAGAAACAGAGATAAGGGTTAGGGCTAGGAGGAATACTTTGGTTGAATGTTGGGAAGGTGTGTGCATACCGTAGAGATCATCGATCGATTGTGAAGAACTCCTTTTTATCCGGGAAGGACTACATGTGAAGTAATAATACAAGACCACCAGATCTTAGTTAGACAATAGGTGAGGGAACTGCCTTAGGCCCAGGAAATATTAGACTTCCTTTCGAAGGTGGTCAGTTCCCCATTTGATATGAATTAAAGCAAAATGATAACAAAGAACTACAAGATAATACTTACTGGTTCCTGATGAAGATACAGGTCCAAGAAATGTGGTGGCAACAAGAAGGCTTAGTTGGATGATCCGGTATTGGAAAGTGAGCTGATGAAGCTATCCTCAGTCTTTTCTAATGCTTGAATGAGGGTGACAGCTGATCTAGTTGCTCAGTTGCAGTCTTCAGCTCGGTGCTCTTCTCTGCAACCTCTTCTGCTTGTTTCACTTCTCTTTTTCCTACCCCAAAATGAATTCCTGATCCTTTATTTTTGGTTGGGGGAGGTCATTAACAGGGAACCGATGGCGGTCGAGTAGGAACCGATGTCGGTTAGGTCAAAGTGGCTATTTTTAGTAAAACAACCATCTTTCCCTCCTTTTCTCCCGAGGGATCAGTTGTGGGCTTGGTCAAGTCATTATTAGGCTCGTTTTGGTGCGGGTGAGGGGTAATGAGTCATGGGTGTGGGTCTAGACCAAGTCATAGGTCTTAATTAGGTTGGTTTAGGGTTAGGGCTAGGTCATGGTGAGGTGGTGAGATGAGGTGGCGGGTTTGAAGATGTGGATTTATTAATTATAAGGTAATTAATAAATCATTAGGTGTGTAAGGTTTTAGGTGGTGAGGTAGGGTTAGGTTACGGGACGAGATACGGGGTAAAGGGCATCGTAAGACCCAAATTTGGTGTCTACAAGTGAGTCCTCACTTTACAGCAGGGGGGATGGTGGAGGTGGAGGAGATGGATGGGATGGATGGGGTTCTCCACCACATAGTCTAGTAGGTGGGGGATGGAGAGTAGCATACGAGATCACCTCCTTGATAGGTTTCCCAGTAGGGACATCTAGATGTCTTGAGGAAATAACTACAACAAATCACTGCAGAAATAGACCAGTTGGATACCGAGTGGACACAATTAAATGTAGACGTTTCTAAGTGACAGGAGAGTGCGATGCACTCCATCATGTAGTCTTAGCTACAGGTGCTCAGGACTTAGTCTTTGATTTTTCCACAACCATTGATGAGGCTACCTATTATAGAGCATTATATCATGGGGTCGTTCCAGAGGGACAAATGGCCATACCCTTTAGTCAACTAGTCGGCGGTCATTCTAGATCTAGATAAAACAAGCCATCTCATTCAGCGAAGTCGGTGCAGCAACCATCACCTCACCAGGGAGTTTCTACACAACAAGGTGCAACACACAGAGATTCTACCACCTAGCTCTAGGCTGGCAGTAGTATGGGTATGGGCGAGAGTCATGGTTGACTCACATTATTATCTTGATGTAGTCTTTTTTATGTATGCCTCGTTATGACGACATAATTTTGATCGTATATATATGTATTGTGTTTGATTATGCCTCGTGATGAAGGAACATTTTTTTATTCATGCCCATGATGGCTTATTGTATCTTATGTATATCAAGACACATTGTTTTGTACATGGACATTTGTATTTACATGGATATATGATGATGATGGATTGTGTTTACTTATCACATTTTGTGTTATATGAGATATCATGTTTAGCATGTGTTTTTATTATGGTCTATGATGAGGGGGATAAAGATAATCCCTCTTTCCCTTGTTTTGATGATATGATATGATGTTATCTTAGCATACATGTGTAATTTTCATTTGTATGATGATGTAGCTTAGCATTTATTGATATGTGATGATAGATGATATTGATGATGATATGATAAAAAAATTGTACAAACAAACAAGACAAGCACAAGTTAATCAAATCTAATCAAATCTAATAAAAAAACACAACTATATACAAGCATGCAAGATAAAAATGAACCTAATGCACTCCACAATAGATTAAAGTAACACTTAATCTAAGAAAGAAAATTAATCCAATTTAAAGCACACAATACAAAAAGAAAAACCACAAAACTATGTATAAACAAACAACTAAAGTAAGAAAACTACTACTTTTTTTTGAGTGAGCTTTTGAAATGTTTTGCATTATTTTTGGTATTATCTCGAGATAATGTTCTATTTTTTTAGTTTTCTATGAGACGTGTTTGAATTTTTTTAATTTTTCAAATGAAACAAATTTGAATGTTTTGGGATTTTCAAAAGTTATACGAATGTTTTTGTGATTTTCTAGAATTTTTTGAAGCTATGTGCAAGAAGAAAAATACGTGTGGATGCCCCAATGATAAATTGGATGTACAAGGCGAATGCCACACATATGTTCAATAAGTGATGATGCAAAGTTTCCCCCGATATTATATGGGAATGTACAAAGGATAACTCTTCACATACAAAAGTAGTATAAGTCGAATCGGGGCCAAGAGGGATAGGCTCAAAAGTATCTCAGACATAGGAAAAAATTATATTGAGATAAATCCATCATAATCCAAAATATGAGATGCTTGTGAACAACGGACCCTCCAATGACACCGAAAACTGGTTTTCACTAAAGGACTTGTCTAAAGTGCCACAATTGTGTGGCTTTCACACTTGGACACATTGATTTCTCTTTACTTTTTCTGATTTTATATTTTTTGTTAAGTTTTCTGATTTTCTAGGGACCCCATACTTAAGCATAGAAACACTTGAGATGCATGGCATTCATGGGTTTCCTAATTTCATCACCATCAAAGTTAACAATCTTGATGCACCTCAACCAAATTTAGTGACCACATATTTGGCTCTAACCAGCTTCGGCTCAAACTTACCTTTATTTTCACGATCCTTGGTGGTATTGAACTGATTTTCCTTGAGAACAAGGTCTCATGCCTCAAATTGAAGAGGTATGAATTTTTGTAACCTCGACACACTTGATTCGATAAACTTTGAGGTGATCAAGGGCTCAAGGAGTTTCTCATCCAATAGCTTGAGATCTACTAGCCGAGCCACTCTGTATTCCTCCGTTTTATCCAAGTAATCTCTTAGCTTTATGCATAAAGAGGGGAGCTCGATCTCAAGGGGCAATAAAACCTCTATGCCTAAAACTAAGGAATATGGAGTAGTGCTTGTAGAGGGTTCGATGGATGTTTTGTAATCCAAAAGGGTAGGATGAATCTACAAATGCCAATTATTACCATTTTTATTCACCATATTTTTGTAATATGAAGAAGGATTTTATTTTAGGCTTCATCCTATCCATTACCTTAAGGATAATAGGGGTTGAATACTTAATTTAGATTTTAAAGCGTTAACATATCGCCTTTACGCTTTGTTTTTGAATGACTTACCATTGTCAGCTACAATGGCATAGGGGATGAAGTACTGAAAATGATATGGTTCATTATAAACTTGGATATCTACACACAAGTGACAAAGGTGAGTGTTGGGGTTAGCACAAGGTTATACAGATAATATATCATATTTAAGCATACATGCAATAAAAGTGGATATTCTACTAGAAGAAATATACAAAACAAGAGATATAAATCAACACAAGATTTAATGTGGTTCACCCAAAGGTGGGCTACATCCACCAAGAAACAAGCCAATCTATTATCAAAAGCTTTTAGAAGATATATAATGAATATTTATAGTCTTCCACACCTATCACAATGTACAATACTTTCCTTCTCTCAAGCTTCTCCTTCTTCTCCAATAATTCTCTCTCACAATTATTTCCACAATAATCATCAACTCTCTCTTCTAACCCTAGCTTTCTAGCTTATAAATAACTTATACAAACTTAGGGCCCTTAGCATGCAATTAAAATCAATAGATCTACTTTAATACTAAATTTAGATCTAATTCCCGTGAGTTAAATAAGACACTCGTGCATAGGTAATCGATGTTGGTTCCTACTTGCCTAACCGATGCCAGTCATAGGTGACTGATGTCAGTCCCTTCATAACTGATGTCATTCCCTTCATAACTAATGTCGGTTAGTGTGTTTTCTAGCAAGTTTAATATTACATGCTAAACTAAATTAATTGAGCTCCACAACTCAACAATATCCCACTTAGAGATAAATTAATACACTATACCCGTAGAAACGTCATTGTTGGATCCTTTCCTTAGCTTTGTTTCTTCCTCTTCAAGTCTCAAACTCAAAGACCAATAAAAGTGGATTGTAACTCCAACTTCTCTTTTGTTAATGGTTTCATTAGCATATCTGTAGGATTTTCACTCATATGAATCTTCTCTAGTTTCAGTTGCGCATCCTCCAATACAGCCGTATAAAGTGATACATCAAATAAATGTGTTTCGCTCTATAATGAAACGTTGAGTTCTTTGTGTTGGACCACAATTTTCGTTGGACCAAATCCCATAGCTGTGTAATCTCCGCTACAACTACCATAGTTAGGATCTACGAGAGGTGGTTAGTCCATGTCACAAAACTCACGTGGAGTGCTTTGTACACACATGCCAACAATCTCCCCTCGGCGTTACTCGAGTGAGATTATAGCTTGAGACCCGTCACTTTGATACCATTTTTAGACCATGATTTCCATTAGACCAAAACCCATAGGTGTTAATCACCTCTAAAATCACCGAGTTAGGATCTATGAGAGGCGGTTGTTCCATGCCACAAAACTCGTGGAGAGCGCCGCACACCCATGCCAACACTTTTCCAAATGAATTACACTCTAACTATCACCGAACAATTTATAATCATCTTGCTCCTTTCCTAACTCTTTTATGAACTCGCTCATCCATATCATCTCTTTGCTAGCCTCTGTAGCTGCAACATACTCTACCTCTATAGTAGACAATCACAACCTTCTCGCAATCTTGATATCCAAATAATAATCACATCCCACCTACAATGAAAATATATCCAAAGCAAGTTGCTCCTTCTACCATCCAGATCTCCAACCATATCTCGAATCAACATAGCCACATACGTAAATATTCAAACCTCCATATCATAACCGCATACTAGATGTCCCTCTCAAATACCTAAATATCCATTGGACTACTTTCCAATGCTCTTTATCCGGATTGGCCATAAATCTACTCATAACTCTTACTCCTCGTGCATGTCAGTCCAGTACAAACCATAAGCATACATGAGACTCCCAACTTCTCAAGCATATGACACTTGTGTCATGTATTTGACCTCCTCATATGATGAAGGACACTGATCTTTTCTCAATTTGAAGTGTTTATCCTAAGGTGTACGTACAAGTTTTGAATTCTATATTTTATACCTTTCTAAAACCTTATAGATATAATCCTTATTAGACAAATACAATTTCTTGTTCTTCATGTATCTCGTGTATTTGCATGTCAAGGATTCTTTTTCAACTCCTAAATCCTTTATAACAAATGTGTGAGATAGCTTTCCCTTAATCTCACCAATGTCCCGCATACTAGATCCTGTAATAAGCATAGCATCCACATATAGTAACCAAATAATAGAGCTCCCATTTTCAAGCTTCTTGAAATAAACACAATGGTTAGATTCACATCTCAAGTAATCACGCTCATGCATGAAACTATCAAAACTCATGTACCATTTCCTTGGAGCTTGCTTGAGCCCATATAGACTCATTTTCAACCTAATTTTTCCTTACCCTTGACTTCATACCTGTGGGTCACGCCGTGTATAAATATGATGCACCAAAATTAGCAGGAACTTGGCGAGGTCATAACTTGAGCTCCGGGTATCCGTTTGAGTCCATTTTTTTGAAACCACATGTTTCAATGGAAGGAATGCACTTGAAAACTACCCTATTGATTAGGAAATTTAGGCACATTTTCGAGCCCTAAATCAGCCATATTGAGGCCAAAATTTAGGATTTAAGTTGTAGAGTTCGAGTTTTTTCCTATTTTTGGGCATTAGTTAATTTTATTCTATTAGTTGCATTATGAGTTAGAAAGTTGGAAATTCCTCTAATTTAGGAATGTAGAAGATGCATGGAAATTTCTATGCCCATATGAATAAGCATGCAAACTTACTAAGAATAGTAGGTTCTAGTAAACTACTAAAAATAGTAAATTCTACCACCTAGAGTAGATTTAGTCAAAATTAGTTAGGGTTTACTTGGCAACTCGAGTTGGGAGTTGTTTTCCTATTTGGGAAACATTGTAATTGATTATTGGATAACGAAGAAGGAGATCTATTTTATTTTGGAGTTCATATTATTTGTAGTATATCAAGTTTGTTTAGAATTTGGCTACATTATCTGGTATCATAGTTGGTTTGAGTCTTTTAAAAAAGGCAGGGAAGAGGAAGAGGAGGCGGTATTTCCTAGATGAATAGAAATATGCAAGATCTGTAGAGGCAAGTTGTTGTGCTTGCTGCAATGATAAGCTAGAGAGGAAATCAAGGTGGAGATGACACGATAAAGAAGAAGTTTTTGAAGAGGAGGAAACGCAAGCGCCACCATTAGCTTTTGAAGAAAGGATGCTTCGAGCATTAGAAGGAAAGAATGATGGGATAAGAGTTGATGTTTCAGAGTATGGTGGTAGTCTAAAACCAAAGGAGTTGATAGACTGGTTGACTAACATGGGAAATTTTTTTGAGTGGAAGGCTATGTTAGAAGAAAAGAAGGTAAAATTTGCATGCACGAAATTGAAAGGTCATGCTATGTTATGGTGGGATCACCTACATAAAAGAGTGGTCAAGAAAGGGGAAATAAATAATTAGGACATGGAGTAAGATGGAGAAGAAGCTGAAAGATAAATTTCTCCCTGTGGATTATGCACAAACCCTTTACATGAGGTTTCAGAATCTCAAACAAAACTTACAAACAATGCAAGAATACACAAATGAGTTCTACAAGTTGTCCATTCATGTAGAGCATGAAGAAACTAAGGAACAAATGGCTGCAAGGTATGTAAATGGATTAAAATTTTCTATTCAAGATGAGATAAGTATGCATAGGATTAAGAGCATGGAGGATGCCTATCAATTATCCTTAAAGGCCGAGGAAAAAAATAGTCAAAATTTTAAGAGATCACTTGGAATGAATATGGGGGCCCCATCTTCCTTTCAAGGACGAGCTGGTTTTAGCCAAGGTAGGGGAGAAGCATCTCATGGATTAGAAAAGCAAGAAGATACGAGACAAGATTTCTAGAGTCAACAAAGAGGCGAGGATTTTCTAGGGTTAGAGCATATGTTTGGCGATAGAGAGGATAGGAGGCTCCATGAAGACCATTTGTTTGTTACAAATGTGGTGAAGAGGGGCATCGGGATTTTGAATGCCCACATTCTTATACACATGAAAAGAGGCAAGGAGACACTCTAAGAGCAAATATTGTTGAAGCTAAACAAGTAGAAGATGAACACGACCTAGAAATTCCACCAGATGTTGGAGAAAATATGATGATCAAGAGGATGATGATTTATCTAAGAAAGGGAATCAAGGGGGATGCATGGCTGCGTACAAATATTTTCAAACAAGATGCACTTCAGGAGGAAAGGTATGTAATGTTATTATTGATGGTGGTAGTTGTGAGAACATGGTTTCAAATGAGATGGTTGAGAAATTGGGTCTTCATTGTCAGAAGAATCCTAACCCTTACCGTATTGCATGGTTTAAGAAGGGTAATGAATTTACTTGTTGATAAGAGATGTTTAATAAGTTTTTCTATTGGGAACAATTACAAGGATGATATTTGGTGTGATGTTATTCCTATGGATGCATGTCATATGCTGCTAGGAAGACCATGTCAATTTGATAGAAAAGTTATTCATGACAGGGAAAGAATACTTATACTTTCTAGAAGGATGGAACAAAAATAGTTTTTCTACCTCTTAAGGAAGAGGGAAAGGCTGAAAATATGCTTTCTGTAAAGGAATTTGTGAAGGAGGCAAAGGCAACTGGTTTTGTTATGCACTAGTCACAAATAAGGATGAACCTGCAAGTGCACAAATACTAGTAGAAACAATAGAATTAATAGAAGAATTTTTTGATGTTATTCCTAATGAGCTACCAGATGGATTACCGCCCAAAAGAGATATTCAACACCATATTGATTTGATTCTAGGGTCTTCACTCCCAAATCAAGTGGCTTATAGGATGAGCCCAACATTGCATGCAGAGTTGAATAGGCAAGTGGCAGAGCTCATGAGAAAGGGGGTCATAAGGGAGAGCATGAGTCCATGTGCAACCCCAACTTTATTAACACCAAAGAAGGATGGAACATGGAGAATGTGCATGGATAGCAGAGCAATCAATAAAATTACAATCAATTATAGGTTCCCAATACCTCACCTTGATGATATGATGGATGTGCTTGTTGGATCTAGGTATTTCACCAAGATTGATCTTCAAGTGGTTACCATCAGATTCGATTAGAGAAGGAGATGAGTGGAAAACAACATTCAAGATAGGAAATGGATTATATGAGTGGTTGGTGATGCCATTTGGGTTATCCAATGCACCTAGTACTTTTATGAGACTGATGAACACCGTGATGCAGGAGTATAATGGTAAGTTTTTTGGTTTATTTTGATGATATCCTGATCTTTAGTAAAACTAAAGAAGAACATTTGAGGTATCTAACGGTGATATTTGAAGTGTTAAGGAAAGATAAACTCTATGCAAATATGAAGAAGTGCACATTTATGCAAGATTGGTATTCTTGGGTTTTATTATTTCATCATATGGGGTACGTATGGACTCGAAAAGATAAAAGTAATTATTGAATGGCCTACTCCATGGAGTATAACAAAGGTAAGAAGATTTCATGGTCTAGCAACATTTTATGGAAATTTTATTAAAAAAATTAGCAGTATTGTAGAACCTATAACAAATTACACAAAAGGAAGGGAGTTTTTGTGGACAAAGGAAGCCGAGGATATTTTTGGTTTTGAAGAAGAAGGTGACAGAGGCACCCATTTTGGCACTACCATATTTTGATAAAGTGTTTGAGGTTTATTTTGTTGCCTCACATGTGGGTATTGGTGTTGTTCTAAGTCAAGGTGGAAATTCAGTAGCTTTCTTTAGTGAGAAACTGAATGAGGTAAGAAAGAACTACTCTACTTATGATGTGGAATTTTATGCAATTGTACAAGCATTAAGGCATTGGAGGCATTACTTAGTGCCTAAGGAGTTTGTGTTATTTACAAACCACATAGCCCTGAAGTATGTGAATACACAAAAGAAGTTGAATAGTAGGCATGCAAAGTGGGTATCATTTTTGTAGGGTTATACTTTTTCTCTAAAACATAAATCAGGAAAAAAAATCAATTTGCAGATGCATTGAGTAGGTGTGTGACTTTGTTTACCACTATGGAAAATGAGGTGGTGGGTTTTGAAGCAATAAAGGGTTTGTATTCTTCTGATTCTGATTTCAAGGATATTGTTGAAAGGTTAATTCATCCATTGTCAGACAATGTAGGAGATGTCCAGGATGAGTACATTTTACAGATGGCTACCTATTCAAGGGACACCAACTATGTATTCCAGTTGGGTCTATGAGAGACAATATAGTGAAAGAGTTGCATGGCAAAGGATTTGTTGGGAATTTTGGTAAAGATAAGATGATAGCCTTGGTAGCAGAGAAATACTATTGGCCAAAGAGAAAAAGAGATGTGGTAAGATATGTGGATAGGTGTCAAATTTTCATAGTCTTGAAAGGTCATGCACATAATACAGGGTTGTATATGTCATTTCCTATTCCTAAAGGGTCGTGGATAGATCTGAGTATGGATTTTGTTTTGGGATTACCAAAAACACAACGAGGTAATGACTCAATTTTTGTGGTTGTTGATAGGTTATCTAATATGGTTCATTTTATTTCCTGCAAGAAAACAAGTGATATGACAAGCGTAGCAGATTTGTTTTTCAAAGAAATTTTTTGTTTGCATGGTGTTTCAAAAACCATTACTTCAGATAGGGACACAAGGTTCTTAAGTCACTTCTAGTTGACTTTATGGAAGAAATTGGGAACTCAATTACATTTCAACAGTGCCTATCATCTTCAGACTTATGGGAAAACAGAGGTGGTCAATCAAAGTTTGGGAAACCTATTAAGGTGCATCATTGGGGAAAATCTGAAATAATGGGACTTAGCATTACCAAAAGTCCGGGTTTGCATATAACAGCCCTTCCATAAATATATCCACAAGAAAGTCTCCATTTTCAATTGGGTATGGGAGTAATCTAAATGGGGTGTTATATTTGGTATAGCTACCAATCGATGGTAGATTCAGTGATGATGCAGAAGCATTTTCCAAACATATCCAACAATTGCAAGAAGAAGTGTGGAAGAAGCTGCATATTAGTAATGATAAGTATAAGGAAATAGCAGATGTGCATAGACGGAGAAAGGTATTTATAGTTGGTGAGTTGGTTATGGTATATCTGTGAAAGGAAAGGTTTCCAAAATGAACCTATAATAAGTGAAGTACAAGAAGATTACTCCTGTAAAATCGTGAAAAAAAAATGATAATGCTTATGAGATAGAATTACCAGGGAATTTTGATATTTCTCTAGTTTTTAATGGTTCGGATTTGTATTTTTTCATGGGGATGGTGTAGAAGGGGATGTTATTAATGAAGTAGTAGATTGGAGGCAACAAGTTCTCGTAAAGAAGAAAGACAAAGTGGATCGATTCTAGATAAGAAAACAATGGACACGCGACATGGGAAATACAACAAATATTTGGTACATTGGAAAGGACTGGAACAAGAGGAAAATACTTGGGTCACATAGTGGGAGATTAAGAAGTTGGATGTAGATAAATGGAAGCAATTTGAAGAAGACAACTTGCAGGAGCTACATTTTTTTCAAGCAAGGGAGAATGATGTGCCAAAATTAGCAGGAACTTGACAAGGTCATAACTTGAACTCCAGGTGTCCATTTGAGTTATTTTTTTAAACTAAATGTTTTGATGAGATAAACACACCGGAAAATCTCCCTACTAGTTGGGGAAAGTTTGAACACATTTTTGGGCCCTAAATCCGTCATCTTGAGGCTGAAAATTAGGATGTAAGTTGTAGTTCGATTTTTCCTATTTTATGGCATTAGTTAATTTTAGTCTATTAGTTACGTTATGAGTTAGAAAGTTGGCAGTTCCTCTAATTTAGGAATGTAGAAAATGCATGGCAATTTACGTGCCCATACGAATAAGCATACAAACTTACTAAGAATAGCAGTTCTAGTAAACTATTAAAAATAGTAAATTCCACCACCTAGAGTAGATTTAGTCAAAGTTAGTTAGGGTTTTCTCAAAGAACTCGAGTTGGGAGTTGTTTTCCCATTTAGGAAACATTTTAATTGATTATTAGATAATGAAGAAGGAGAACTATTTTCTTTTGGAGTTCATATTATTTTATAGATATCAAGTTTGTTTATAATCCGGCTACATTAAAATATCTTCATCCAAATCACCATGAAGGAAAGTCATCTTCACATCTAGTTGCTCTAAATGCAAATCATCTACTGCAACTATACTCAATATAGTACATATGGAATTCATTTTAACAATAGGAGAAAATATTTCACCAAATTCAATACTTGTTTTCTGTGTAAATCCCTTTACTACAATCCTTTCCTTGTACCTTTTCTATCCACCCTCTTCTTCCTTGATCCTGTAAACCCACTTGTTTTGCAATGTCCTCTTACCTATTAGCAACTTAACCAAATCCCAAGTCTGGTTTTGTTCCAAGGATTCCATCTCCTCATCCATGCCATGCTCCCACTGAACGTGGGTCTCATCCTGCATTGCTTCTTCAAAACTTTTTGGTTCACCATTATCAATCAATAATAAATAAGATAGAGAAGGTGTAAATATTTCGGAGTTTTAATTACCCTTTGTGACCTTCTCATAAAATTTTGGGGTACCGGAAGCTCATTCTGGACCTCCTGGACATTTGTTTCTAATTCCGATGTGATCGATGCTAGTCACTTGTAGGTCGACGCCGGTTCTTCTAACCAATGTTGGTTTGTATCTTCTATAACTGATACCGGTATAGTTGACCGATGTCGGTCAGAATTCAACCAACATTGGTTACTATGTAACCCTCAGAGGTATGACTTTTAAATCTGAAATCATTTTCATTCACAAACTTCTCAACTTGTTCATCCTTGAGTACCAAAATTTGATCCTTATGCATTCACTTTTCATTCCATTCAATGTCACGACTCCTAATAATTTTAGAATTTTCTAAATCCCAAAAACGGAATCCGAAATCACTAGTTCCATAACCAATGAAAGTGCATCTCTTGTATTTTGCATCCAACTTTTTTCTATTTTCCTTACTAAAATGAAAAAAATCTTCGAACCAAAAACTTTAAGAAAATAAAGATCTTTCTCTTTTCTAGTCCTAAATTCCTTTGGTATTCCTCCATCTAGTGAACTTGAAGGCCCATGGTTAATCAAATAAATAGTTGTATCAACTTCTTCCCAAAACTACAAGGGCAATCCAACATGTATCCTCATACTTCTAGCACGTTCCATGATTGTCCTGTTCATTCTTTCTACAACACCATTCTCTTGTGGTGTTCTTGTAACCATCCTTTCTCTACGTATTCCATTCACTGAAAAATAATCATTGAAATTCTTGCTACAATATTCACCACCATTGTCATATCTAAGGCACTTTAACTTTGAATTTGATTCATTCTCAACAAGATCTTTCCATCTTTTAAAAGTATCAAAAACATCATATTTATGTTTAATACAATAAACCCATACCTTTCTTGTAGCATCATCAATGAAAGTAACATATTATTGGGATCCTCTATGAGAAGATAATTGGGCTGGTCCCCATACATCTGAGTGTACAAGCTCCAATTTCTGCTCCTTCTTAGTTTCCCCAACTTTGAGAAATCTCACTCTCTTTTACTTTCTAAAGACACAATGCTCACAGAAATCAAGATCTAAATATTTCAAATCTAATAACTTACCCTATGCCTTTAACATCTCCATTCCTTTTTGAATCATATGGCCCAACCGACATTATGCCACATGCATGCATCGAATCAAGTAGATAACACGAAAAAGGAATCAATAACAACACAAGTAGATAAATATAATGTTCCTACCTTCTTACGTCTTGCCACAACAAAGGCACCCTTGGTGAATTTCCAAGAGTCCGTTGTGAATGTAATCATGGAACCAACTTCAACTAGTTGCCCTACAGAAATAAGATTCCTCTTAAGGCTTGGCACATGCCTCACATCTTTCAATACCCATTTATTTCTATTCTGTAATTTTAAATGAACTTCCCTTTACCATTAATACTTCAAGGTTCATCATCATCCAAATAAACATGCCCAAAATTTCCCTGGACATGATTTCTTAAATAACCCTTATTAGGGGTTGCATGGAAAGAAACTCCTAAATCTAAGACCCATTATTCTATTATATTATCCAAAGAAAGAACAAGAGCATCTTGCATTACCTCTGCTGCAATATTTGCCTCTTTACCTTTTTCTGGGTGTTGGTTCTCTTTATCCTTTGACCAACAATCTTTCTTTGCATGTACTTTCTTTCCACAATTCCAACAAGTAATTCCCTTACCTCTAGATTTAGATCTTCCATTCCTTAACTTTGATTTCCCATTATTCTTACTCTTAGATCTCTCCTTCTTCCTACCACTGCATTCTACATTCAAAGAATTCCCAGATGATGATTCCTCTATACTTTTCCTATGAATTTCTTCATTCAATATTATACTAACCACATCATTAAACATCAAAATATTATTAGTAGATATGTATTACTAACAACCATTACTAAGTTATCACAACTATGAGGCAAAGAACATAAGAATAAGAGTTATTTCACTTCATCGTCAAATGGAATATCAACTGATTTTAACTGATTTATCATAGATTAGAAATCATTCAAATGACTAGATGCAGATCCACCTTCATGCATCTTAGAACTAAATTGTTTCTTCATCATATAAAGTTTATATGAAGCACTAGGTTTTTCATATAAATTAGCAAGATATTTCATTAACTCTACCGTAGATGTTGCTTCTGTAATATTAGAAGCCATAGATGCTTTGTCAGGCTCAATCTTATAGATCCCAAAGCCTTTCTATCAAGAATATTCCATTCTTCATTAGTCATCTTTGTAGGTCTAGAATTTTCATCCAATGGTAAGTACAAATCTCTTTGATACAAATAATCCTCAATTTGCATCTTCCATAATTTCTAATTTTAGCCGAAACTTCTCTACCTTGTATTTGTTTTCTTCTACCATTGTTGTAGCTCCCACTCAATCAAAAAACCCTTTGTGAGTAAATTTTTCAACACATAAAACCCTCAAACAAAGCTTTGATACCAGTTGTTGGGGTTAACACAAGGTTGTATAGATAATATATCATATCTAAGAATACATGCAATAAAAGTAGATATTCTACTAGAAGAAATATACAAAACAAGAGATATAAATCAACACCAAATTTAACATGGTTCACCCAGTGTGGGCTACATCCACCAAGAAACAAGTCAATATATTATCCAAAGCTTTCATAAGATATACAATGAATATTTACAATCTTCCACACCTCTCACAATGTACGTAATTTCCTTCTCTCAAGCTTATCCTTCTTCTCTGAGAATTCTCTCTCTCACAATTATTTCCACAATAATCATTAACTCTCTCTTATAACCCTAAATTTATATCTTATAAATAATTTATACAAACTTAGCCCACTTATCCATGCAATTACAATCAATAGATATGCTTTAATACTAAATTTAGATCTAATTCCCATGAGTTAAATAAAACACTCACGCACAAGTAATCGATGTCAATTAGCCATAACCAATTTCGGTTCCTACTTTCCCGACCGATGCCGAGTCATAAGTGACTAATGTCGGTTCCCTTCATAACTCGATGTCGGTTACTATGTTTTCCATAAATTTTAATATAGCATGCTAAACTGAAGTAACTAAGCTCCATAACTCAACATTGAGAAGAACATCCTCTACCCACTTCACGAAGTACTTAGTAGTAGTAATAATGAACATATGGCCATCAAAATATGTAGGGGAAAGCTTACAAATGAGATCGATTCCCCACTTTAAAAAATGCCATGGTGTTTGTTAGTGTAGAATCACAACACCCCTGAGTGCTTGCAACTAGATGAGTTGAGACCCTCAGTGTGATTACACAACATGGAGCATCTCTCAAAGTGTGGGACCTTGTGAGTTGAGAGAGCTCTCTGGATTAAGGCTGGTTCCTATTCCTCTATTCAGGTGCACACAAATAAATTACAGAGGATCTACTCTAAACCTACTCTATCTTACCAAGGAGACAGGGTTGAGAAGATACAAAAATAAACCTAAGCTAACGAGGTGATGCACCAAAGGAATGTTAAACACTCATTTTGCAAGCTAACACAGACCATAGAAATGCAATGCAAATGCCATGCACAGATAACCAAACTGTAATGAGAGATCAGAAGGCAACAATAAACACATGAGAGGGTTGAGAATCATCCACGACATATTATTGCTCCAAAAGTCGATACAGTGCATTACAGTGGCCAAGAGGCAAAATCTTGCATTACAACTTGAATGGGAGGTTTGGAAACTCCAAAAATTCACTTATAGACAAGGGAAGAAGGGAGAGTGCAAAATAGAAATTTCCAACCCTTTACAAAGAGCCCAACTCCTTCTTTTATAGATGCAACAAAGAGAGAAGAAGAAAAGAGGCGGGAAACTTGATTTGGAACTCAACTACCGACCATTAATGTCCCTATAAATCCACCCACAACTGTCCGAGTCCGTCACTCCGTGTCTTCTCGGCATGTTAAAGAAAGAAGAACATTAGATAAAATATAATTTGATCTAGTTGTTGGAGCAATCAGATCACGTATTAATGGCATGAATATGTTTTCCCATTTTCACCCACCTAACCTCATCAAAATTAAAGTTTCAAGTTTCCATGGCGTAGACGAGGTTGAGACCTTTCCAATGGTGTCAAATTTGTTGAATTTCGGGCACTGGGTCAAAATATATGTCCATTTGAATGTTTAGGTTGGGTCTGTAGAAAAATGGCAAAAACCAAGAAGCAAAATATGTCCGTGGGCCTAAAATTCACTTTTGCCCAAAAAACCATCTTTGGGTCCACCGGTCCACATTTTCCATTTGGGAAAAAAATCACTCCAAGGCCTACCACCCGCATTCAATATAGGCCTGACACGTGGCTCCTTGGGCATCGGCGGAGGTGCAACTCATTCTTATACTTTATGCCTTTTGGAAATGAAGCCAAAATTTAAAATTACCTCCGGCAACCCGCCATCCCGCTTTGACTTGGAATATGGCCATGTGGAGGGGCACTCTTTTGGGGACTAATTTTGGATATTTCTTGTGAATTTGCGCCAGGATGACATGTGGCTTCTTCCACGGCTTTTCTTTGTTCCTTTATGTTTTTTGACTAAGTCTTTTTTCTTGGTGGGGCCGTATATTTGACCAGGGACACGTGGAGGCTTGGCGCTTATCTAAGGACCCACTTTTAGATTTATCTTTGAAGATGCATTGGGCTAACATGTGGAAGCCTTGCACTCCTTTGAGTCTCCACTTTGGGCCATGCCTTTGAATGTGCACCATTAAGACATGTGGCACCTTCCACCTGCACTTCATACTTAACCAATTTGGGACCGCTTTACATTTGACCTCTCTTGACCCCTAGCCACATAGAGGGCTGGCACAAGTTTGAGTCTCCGCCTTGGGCTCCCATCTTGAAATTACACCAAGCTGACACATGGAATCCTTGCACTTGTTTGGACTTTACCTTTTGCTTTGACCCTTGAAGGTGTGTCATTTGAACACGTGGAGGCTTCCACCAGTCCTCTATACTTAATTGTTTTGGGCCCATTTTTTCCTTTTTTACTTTGGGACACGTGGAAGCCTGGCACTTGTTTGAGCTTTTGCTTCTAGTTTTAACCTTTGGAGAAGCACTTTGGTGAGGCACGTGGAAGCTTCTCTGAACCTTCCATACTTAGCCAATTTTGGGCTCGCTTTGAATCATTCGTAGATCCCGAAGACTTTGGGTTTTTTTCATTTCTTTTTCTTACACCTCTATTTTTCTTTGACACCGTTTTGCTCTTCCCGACCCATTATACTCCATTATAGATCCCGCCTCAGTAACTTATCTATTAGATTTGAAATGTGAGCTCGTGCGACGAAACCATCCCTTGGATTTCTTCTTGCACAGGGTCCTGTTTGATCAATTTTTCTGAGGTAAAATTGAGATAACAATGTTGTAATAGGTTGAAATGATTGTGTCGGTGCATGTATCAAGTTGCTATATTTCTTACATAACAAAAATTTTGTTTACGTAATTACAACAATCAATCTCCATGGTAGGCCAATAATAGCCTACTCTCGGAATATTTTTAGCCAAGACTATCCCACTTGTATGGGCTCCACATATTCCTTCGTGTACCTCCATAACCGCTAAGATAGATTTGTCTCGTGTTCATACAACGTAATAGATTCCTGTCATAGCCTCTACGATAGAGAGTGCCCCCAACTAAGGTATATCGGGATATGTGCTAGATAAGGTTTCTTTTTTCATAATGGGAAATGTCTAAAGAGATGGTTTCATCATGAAGGTAGTTGAATATTTCAAGGTACTAAGGGGAAAAGGGACAAACAATTTCACATACCAAATAGGACTCTGACATGTCATATGCTGGTATTCATATATTTTCAATGAAGAATGGCATGTTGTTGTTTCTAGGTGGGATGTGTAACATAGACCCAACTGTATCCATAGCATCTCTGCTACTTGATTTTTTCCTGCGGATCTTCTTGAATGTAATTTTCTCAAATAACTCCTTTAGAGTGTCAACCATTTTTGTAAGGAAGTTTTTTTCATCCTTAACTTTGTACTCGTCAATTACCTATTTGATGATCAACATGGAATCACCTATTACATTCACTTGTATAATGTCCCACTTGATAGCCAATTTCATCCTTGTAATAAGGGATTCATATTCTAGTACATTATTTTTACATGGGAATCTAAGACAAACTTCTTAATGGATCAAATCTCCCAAAGGAGTGATCAGCATAACTCTTGCACTGAACCGTGAAATGTAAAAGATCCATCAAAGTATAACTACTATATAATATATTGTGTAAGGTACATTATAGAAGCATCTAGAAGTTCCAGACTCAATGGTTTAGTACCTAGAAAAGGGGCTTCATCTAGTTTATATTCCAGCACCTGCCCTTTAACTAATTTCTTATGGATGTACTCAATATAAAATTCACTAAGTAGGATGATCCAATTGGTCATCCTTCCTATAAGTACAGGATTTGATAACAAGTATTTCAATGGATCCACTTTTGATATGAGCTTGATCTTATTATTCAACAAATAATGATGAAGTTTTTGAAAAGAAAAAATGATGGCCAAGTAAGCCTTCTCAATCTGCAAGTAGTTGAGCTCGTAAGCAATCAACGTACGACTAAGGTAGTAAACAAATTTTTCTTTCTACTCTATATCATATTGGGCCAACAATGCGCCAATTGCAAATTGAGTAATAGAAACCTATAGTAGCGATTGTATATTCATATTTTGAGTTCATTTTTATCTTGTCCTCACTTTTTTGATCCATAACAATTCCCAAGTAAAATCCAGCTTTTGTCATGTGTTTTTGCAAGGGAAAATTTCCTATTGAAAACATGAAAACTTTACCCTAGTGTCGAAATTTTTTCTTTTACACCCTCCCAAGAACTCCTGGATCAATTCCCCTTTTATATCATGCCTATCCTAAGCCTCCAAGTTCTCATATTTTTTGTAATAACCTTGCCTATATGTTGGAAATATGAAAGAAAACGTATGAAGTTCTTCTAAGATAGTGCCCCAAGGAAGAGTTTTCAAGTAGACTTAGAAATGACTATTTTTAGCCTTTCTAAGGTAGGCGTGCATCCTCTAGAGTAGATTTGAAGGCCTAAATTCATCAAGAAGAGGTATTGAGAAGTTAATATCATATTAAAAGTGATTTAGGAAGGTTTGGGGAATATTTGAAGGTTTCGTGACAAGTTCAGTGAAAGCGGGATTTTGAAGGTGAAGGAGCTTGCAATTCAAAATAGTGCCTGAGATTCGGAAGATGATTCTCGGGAGATCGAGAAAATATTTAAGGGTCAAACAAGATACCATTGGAAATATGATTCAATGCTCTAAATTATCACTTTTTCATATTTTTCACAAGACCAAGGCATTCATATCCATAGTCTATTTTGTTGGGGTTAACACAAGGTTGTACATATAATCTATCATATCTAAGCATACATGCAATAAAAATGGATATTCTACCAGAAGAAATACACAAAACAAGAGATATAAATCAACACTAAATTTAATGTGGTTCACTCAGTGTGGGATACATCCACCAAGAAACAAGCCAATCTATTATCCAAAGCTTTCAGAAGATATACAATGAAGATTTACAATCTTCCACACCTATCAGATGTACAATACTTTCTTTCTCTCAAGATTTTTCTTCTTCTCCAAGAAAAATATCTCACAATTATTTTCATAATAATCATCAACTTCTTCTAATCCTTACTTCTAAACCCTAGCTTTCATGCTTATATAGGTGTATACAAACTTAGGGCACTTATCCATGCAATTACAATCAATAGATCTGCTTTAATACTAAAATTAGATCTAATTCTCGTGAGTTAAATAAAACACTCACACATAGGTAACCAACACTAGTTAGCCCTAACCGATGTCGGTTCCTCCTTCCCTGATCGATTCTGATCATAGGTGACTGATGTTGGTCCCTTCATAACCGATGTCGGTTACTGTGTTTTCCAGCAAGTTTAATATTGCATGCTAAACTAAAGTAATTGAGCTCCACAACTCAACAATCTCCCACTTGGAGATAAATTACTGCACTATACATGTACAACGTCATTTTTGGATCCTTTCCTTAGCTTTGTTTCTTCCTCTTTAAGTATAAAACTTGAATACCAAAAGTGGAGTGTAGCTCCAATTTCTCTTTTCCTAATGGCTTTGTTAGCATATCCGTAGGGTTTTCACTCATATGAATCTTCTCCATTTTCAGCTGGCCATCCTCAAATATATATCATATGAAGTGATACCTCAATTGAATGTGTTTCGTTCTAGAATGAAACGTTGATTTCTTTGCCAAATGAATTGCACTATGACTTTCACTAAACAATTTATAATCATCTTTCTCCTTTTCCAACTCTTCCATGAACCTACCTATCCATATCATCTCTTTGTTATCCTCTCGTAGTGCAACATACTATGCCTTTGTATTGGACAAATCCACAACCTTTTACAATCTCTATATCCAGCTAAATGTCGTCCCACCTACTATGAAAATATATACAGTAGTGTTCCTTCTACCATCCAGATCTCCACCATATCCGAATCAACATAGCCACAAAGAAATATCCGAACCTCCATAGCATAACTACATGCTATATGTCCCTCTCAAATACCCGAGTATCCATTGACTCGCTTTCAAGTGCTCTTTACCTAGATTGGGCATAAATCTACTCACAACTCCCATTTCTTATGTAATGTCCGGTCTTGTAGAAACCCAACATACATGAGACTCCCAACTTCTTAAGCATATGGCACTCGTGCCATGTATTTGACTTTGCACATGTGATGAAGGACACTAATCTTTTCTCAATTTCAAGTGTTTAGCCATAGGTGTACTTACGGTGTTTTGAATTTTGTATTTTAAACCTTTCTAACACCTTATGGTTATAATCCTCCCGAGACAAATATAATTTCTTGTTCTTCCCGTATCTTTGTATTTGCATGTTAAGGATTATTTTTGTAGCTCCTAAATCCTTCATAGAAAATGTGTGAGCTAGCTTTCCCTTAAGCTCACCAATGTCCTGCATACTAGATCATGTAATAAGTATATCATCCACATATAGTAAAAAAATAATATAAATACCACTTTCAAGCTTCTTGAAATAAACGCAATGGTCGATTCACATCTCAAGTAACCATGCTCATGCATGAAACTATCAAACCTCGTGTCCCATTGCCTTGGAGTTTGTTTGAGCCCATATAGACTCATTTTCAACCTGCACACTAATTTCTCCTTACCCTTGAATTCATACTTAAGTGGTTGTTGCATATAAATCTCTTCATCCAAATCACCATGAAGGAAATTCATCTTCACATCTAGTTTCTCTAAATGTAAATCATCTACTGCAACTATACTCAATATAGTACATATGGAAGTCATTTTAACAACAAGAGAAAATATTTCACCAAATTCAATACTTGCTTTCTTTTCAAATCTCTTTACTACAAGCCTTGCATTGTAGCTTTTCTATCCACCCTCTTCTTCCTTGATCTTATGAACCCACTTGTTTTGCAATGTCCTCTTACCTGTTGGAAACTTAAAAAAATCTCAAGTCTTGTTTTGTTCCAAGGATTCCATCTCCTCATCCATGTCATGCTCCCATTGAACATGGGTCTCATCTTGCATTGCTTCTTCAAAAAAATTGGTTCACCATTATCAGTCAATAATAAATAAGATAGAGAAGGTGTAAATATTTCTAGATGTTTACATACCCTTTGTGACCTTCTCACAAAATTTTGGGGTATCGGAGGCTCATTCTGGACCTCTTGGACATTTTTTTTCAATACCGACAAAGTGACCGATGCTAGACACTTGTAGCCGACACTAGTTCTTCTAACCGATGTTGATTTGGCTCTTATGTAACTGATACTGGTATAGCTAACCAATGTCGGTCGAGGGTCAATCGACAATGGTTACTGTGTAACCCTATAGGTGTGACTTTTAAATTCAAGAGTTCATTTTCATTCAAAAACTTCTCAACCGATTCATCCTTGAGTACCAAAATTTGATCCCAATACATTCTATTTTCATTCCATTCAATGTCATGACTCCTAATAATTTTAGAATTCCCTAAATCCCAAAAATGGAATCCAAAGTCATCAGATCCATAACTAATGAAAGTGCATCTCTTGGATTTTGCATCCAATTTTTTTCTATTTTCCTTATCAATATGTACAAAAGCTTCTAAACCAAAAACTTTAAGAAAAGAAATATCTACCTCTTTTCTAGTCTAAGCTTCCTTTTGTATTCCTCCATATAGTGAACTTGAAGGCCCACGATTAATCAAATAAACCGTTGTATCAACTGCTTCTACCCAAAATTGCAAGGGCAATACAACATGTGTCCTCATACTTCTAGCACATTCCATGATTGTCTTGTTCATTCTTTCTGCAACACCATTTTCTCGTGGTGTTATTGGAACCATCCATTCTCTACGTATTCCATTAACTGAACAATAATCATTGAAATCCTTGCTACAATATTCACCACCATTTTCATATCTAAGGCACTTTGATTTTGAATTTGATTCATTCTCAACAAGGTATTTCTATCTTTTAAAAATATCAAAAGCATCATATTTATGTTTAATACAATAAACCCATACCTTTCTTGTAGCATCATCAATGAAAGTAACATAATATTGGGATCCTCTATGAGAAGCTAGTTGGGTTGGTCCCCACACATATGAGTGTACAAGCTCCAATTTATGCTCCTTCTTAGTTTCCCCAACTTTGAGAAATCTCACTCTCTTTTACTTTCTAAAGACACAATGCTCACAGAAATCAAGATCTAAATCTTTCAAATCTGATAACTTACCCTTAGCCTTTAAGATCTACATTCCTTTTTGACTCATATGGCCCAACCGATTATGCCACATGCATGCATCTGAATCTAAAGTAGATAACACAGAAAATGAATCAATAACACAAGTAGATAAATATAACATTCCTACCTTCTTTCCTCTTGCCACAACAAAGGCATCCTTGGTGACTTTCCAAGAGTCTTTTGTGAATGTAACCATGTAACCAACTTTACCTAGTTTCCCTACAAAAATAAAATTCCTCTTGAGGCTTGGCACATGCCTCACATCTTTCAATACCCATTTATTTCTATTTTGCAATTTTCATTACCCAGACTACTACACGGTTCATCATCAACCAAATAAACATACCTAAAATTACCCTAGACATGATTTCTTAAATAACCCTTACTAGGGGTCAGCATTGAAATAAACTCTTGAATCTAAGACCCATGATTCTATTCTATTATCCAAAGAAACAATAAGATCATCTTGCATTACCTCTGCTGCAATATTTTCCTCTTTACCTTCGTCTTGGTGTTGGTTCTCTTTATCCTTTGACCAACAATATTTCTTTGCATGTCCTTTCTGTCCACAATTCCAACAAGTAATTCCATTACCTCTGGATTTAGATCTACCATTCCTTGACTTGATTTCCTATTATTCTTATTCTTGGATCTCTCCTTCTACCTCGCTACTACATTCTACATTTAAAGAATTCCCATATGATGATTCCTCTATACTTTTCATATGAATTTCTTTATTCAATATTATACTAACCACATCATCAAACATCAAAATACTATTAGTAGATGATGTATTACTAACATCTATTACCAAGTTATCACAATTATGAGGCAAAGAACATAAGAATAAGATTTATTTCACTTCATCGTCAAATAGAATATCAACCGATTTTAACGATTTATCATAGATCGAAATCATTCAAATGACTAGATGCGAGATCCACCTTCATGCATCTTAGAACTAAATAGTTTCTTCATCATATAAAATTTATATAAAGCACTAGGTTTTTCATATAAATTAGCAAGATATTTCATTAACTTTATCGTAGATGTCACTTCGTAGTATTAGAAGCCACATATGCTTTGTCAGGCTCAATCTTATAGATCCCAAAGCCTTTATGTCAAGAATCTTCTATTATTCATCAATCATTTTTGTAGGTCTAGAATTTTCATCCAATGGTAACTACAAATCTCTTTGATATAGATAATCCTCAATATGCATCTTCCATAATTGATAATTTTTGTAGTCAAACTTCTCTACCTTGTATTTGTTTTCTTTTTCCATTATTGTAGGTCCCATTAAATTAGACATCCCTCTATGAATAAATTTTTCAACACATAAAACCCTCAAACAAAGCTCGATACCGAGTTATTGGGGTTTGCACAAGGTTATGCAAATGATATATCGAGATCTAAGCATACATGTAATAAAATTGGATATTCTACCATAAGAAATATATAAAACAAGAGATATAAATCAACACCATATTTAACGTGGTTCACCCTATGTGGGATAGATCCACCAAGAAATAAGTCAATCTATTATCCAAAGCTTTTAAAAGATATACAATGAAGATTTACAATCTTCCACACCTCTCATGATGTACAGTACTTTTCTTCTCAAGGTTATTGTTCTTCTCCAAGAATTCTATCTATCACACTTAATTCCACAATAGTCATTAACTCTCTCTTATAACCCTAGCTTTCTAGCTTATAAATACCTTATACAAACTTATGGCACTTATCTATGCAATTACAATCAATAGATTTTATTTAATACTAAATTTAGATTAATTCTGTGAGTTAAATAAAACACTCACACACACGTGTAACCGACGCCGCTTATCCCTAACCGATGTCGGTTCCTACTTTCCTAACCAATGCCGATCATAGGTGACCAATGTCAATCCCTTCGAACCGATGTTAGTTCTTGTGTTTTCCAACAAGTTTAATAAATCATGCTAAACTAAATTAATTGAGCTCCATAACTCAACAAAGAGAAGAACATCCTCTACCCACTTCATGAAGTACTCAATAGAAGTAATAACGAACATATGGCCATCGGAAGATGTAGGGAAATCTTACAGATGAGATTGATTCCGCACTTTGAAAAAGGCCATGGTGTTGTAATAGGTTGCAATGATTGTGTCGGTGCATGTATCAAGTTGCCATATTTCTAACATAGTAAACATTTATTTACATACTTACAACAATTAGTCTCCATGGTAGGCCAATAATAGCCTAATCTTAGTATCTTTTTAGCCAATACTATCCCAATTGTATGGGATCCACATATTCCTTTGTGTGCCTCCTTAATTACTAAGATAGATTCTTTTGTGTTCATACAATGCAATAGATTCCCATCATAACCTCTACGATAGAGAGTTCCCCCAAGTAAGGTGTAGCAGGATATGCACTAGATAAGGTTTCTTTTTTCAAAATGGGAAATTTCTGGAGGGAAGGTTCCATCATGAAGGTAGTTGAATATGTCAAGGTACTAAGGGAAAGGGACCAACAACTTCACATACCAAATAGGACTCTGACATGTCATATGCTAGTATTCATAGATTTTCAACGAAGAATGGCATGTTGTTGTTTCCAGGTGGGATGCGTAACATAGACCCAACTGTATCCATAGCATCTACTACTTGATTTTTCCCCTAGGGATCTTCTTGAATGTAATTTTCTCAAAGAACTCCTTTAGAGTGTCAACCATTTTTTGTAAGGAAGAATTTTTTCATCCTTAACTTTGTACTCGTCGATTACACTGTCGATGATCAACATGAAATCACCTATTACATTCACTTGTATAATGCCCCACTTGATAGCCAATTTCATCCTTGCAATAAGGGATTCATATTCTACTACATTATTTTTGCATGGAAATCCAATTCAAAATTCTTGATGGATCAAATCTCTTGAAGGAGTGATCAACACAACTCTTGCACCTAAACCGTGAAATATAAAGGACCCATCAAAGTATAACTACTATATAATAGTTTCTATAAGGTACATTTTAGAATCATCTAGAAGTTCTTAACTCAATGGTTTAGTACCTAGCAAAGGGGCTTCATCTAGTTTATCTTCCAAAGCACCTACCCTTTAACGATTTCTGATGGATGTACTCAATATAAAATTCACTTAGTAGGATCATCCAATTGGTCATCCTTCCTGTAAGTCCAGGACTTGATAACAAGTATTTCAATGGGTCCACTTTTGATATAATCTCTATCTTATTATTCAAAAAATAATGAAGAAGTTTTTGAAAAGAAAAAATGACGGCCAAGTAATCCTTCTCAATCTGCAGTAGTTGAGGTCATAAGCAATCTACTTATGACAAAGGTAGTAGACATCTTTTTCTTTTTGCTCTATATCATATTGGGCCAACAATGCGCCAATTGCAAATTGAGTATTAGAAATGTATAGTAGGAGTGATTCTCCTACCCTAGGTGGCATTATAACAGGGGGTTTAGACATATATTCCTCAAGCAAAGCAAACACTTTTTGTTATTCTAGACCCCAATGAAAATCCAAATCTTTCTTTAAAAGATGTGTGAATGAGTGGCTCTTTTCTACTAGATGGGAGATGAATCTTCCCCTGTAGAATACGCAATTGTTTGATGTTATTTGAAGGAGGAAACTTTGTTATGGCAGTAACCTTTACAGGATCTACTTCAATTCCTCTCCATGATACAATGAATCCTAGCAATTTTCTTGATAGCACACCAAAGACAATTTTCTTTGGGTTATGTCTAACCTTATTATAAGATAGGAAAAATATGCTGATAAACAAGAAAGTAAAACACTAACAATAATACCTCCTCCTTCGTGATTCCATAGAAAACCTCAGAATGGGCAAGGAAACATGGATGAGCCCTGATTGCATGATATGTAGGTGCTTTTCTCAAAAAAGAGCAAGGCCTTCCTGCAACAAGATCTACTTACTTTGCACCAAATGGATAAAAGGATTATGGATTTGGGGTGCTTCAATATGAGGCTATTTGGGCATTAGGATGAGGTGGAGGGATGTTCTTTGCTCAAAGGATGCAAGAACTTAGACAATGCATTTAAGAATATTCTATGTGTCTTAGAGGGGGGGTAAGGTAAGGCTATATTTATAGCCCTGGGAAGTGATTAATCTATAGTAATTTAAGTAATCATGGTTTGAAAATGTGGGCAAGATTAGGTGAGTGGGGACCACGAAGAATGGGTGAGGATTTGAATTATATTTTTAATTCATGAGTTTTAGGGGTGGGGACCACGAAGAGTGGGTGAGTGAGGATTTGATTTTGAATTTTTAATTCAATAGTAGAAAAACATGTAGAATAATGATATGTGGTAAATTAGGTTATTTTTAGATTTGAAATAGATAATTAATCAAATTATATTTGATTAATTCAAGTGCATTTTTGGGAAATGAGATAGGGGAATTAATTGATTTTAGATAGATGTGAAATTAGGGTGTCTACATTTTCCCCTCTTTTGAAGGGTACTATGAATATGTAGTGTCTTTCAAAAAAAGTAGATGAGATGGAGTGAATATTTTGAAGAGATTTTTTTTGAAGAGATTCTTGAAGAAGGTGTTCCTTTGATAAGAATTTTCAGAGGAAGAAAAGAGAAAGCTTTCTCTAAGCAAGAAGTAGAACAAAATTTTGCTTGTGAGAATGGGGGAAGAATTCAATCTACTTTTCCTAAGAAAAAAATTAGAGTAAATGTTTGTTGGAGAGAATAGAAGGTGGTGGGTGACAGATGTCATGGTATCCTCTAAGACAAAAATGTCATGAGAAGATGTGATTATGGATAGATGTGATGATGCCCCCTCGAGAGGGCTTATGAGGAGGATGGAATATACGAAATATCTCTCGAAAAGAGGAGAGATTAATTCTACGGAGAGGATGACAAGAATGGGGTGTAAAAATAATGGAATGACTACACGACATAATGGAGAAAGGATTCAATCAACTTGAATGCTAGGTGTGAGGGTGTGTGGAATGATGTAATGGGAAAGATAAAAAGGAATGGATGGGATTTGTGGTTAATTATGAGAGGAGCAAGAAAGGTGAAGGGTTATAGAGATAGGAGGGAAAAAAAAGGAATGAAAGAGGTAGAAGAGAATAAGAGAGAGGGATGATAGGGGAAGAAGGGAATGATGAAGGAAAAACAAGAAAAGACAGAGTAGAGAAGGTGAATTTATGAAATAGAGAGATGTGCCATATGAAGGAAGCAACAAAGATAATAAAGAGGAAAAGCAAAAAATGAAGAAGAAAGAAAGTAAAAAAAAGCGGATAGATGGAGAAGAAAAGAAGAAGAAAGGGTATGGGGAAAGATAAATAAGAAGGAGAAGATGAGGTGGGAGTAGGGGTAAAATTGACAAAAATTGAAAGAAGATGAAAGAAGAGGTAGAATGGAGAAAAAAAAAACTATGAGGGACTAGGAAAGTGTGAAAAAGATTAGAGAAAAGAAGAGAAATGGGTATAGAATAAATGAAAAGGTAGGGGTGGTAGAGAAAAGGAGGGGTGGTCAGAAGAAATGTGAAAATTATGGGGAGGAAAGGAGGACAGAGTGAATACAGGGAGAAGATTGAAGGAACCGGGTCCTCGTGAGGAAGACCAAGGAAAAGAATATGGAACAGACTACATGGAGATGCATGTGGAGGGTGGGATGATAAAAATATGGGACAACGCTGAAGAGCCAAGTTATCGATGGGGAAGTAAGGAGGAAACATGAGGTAAAAAGGGGAAGAAGATGATATAAAGGAAGTGAAATAAGATGAGGGGTGGGAGAGAGAAGAGGATAACAGAGAAAATGATGTAGAAGGAAGGGAATACATAATGGGGATAATAAGTGTAGAGTGAGCAGTATAAGGAATGTAAAGAGAAGAAAGAGGGGAGGAATGACATAGATTGGAAAAGATGTGGAGATGCATGAAATGAGGATACTAGGATTATGAGACAATAGACAAAGGATGTATGATGAAGACAATAAAATATATTGAAGAGGGAAAAGGGAAGATGGAGAGGTAGGGAAGAAGCGACAAGAAAGGGTGGGAGTGGGGGAAAAGGATGGGAGAGAAAAGAGAATGGGGGATAGAAGAGGAAATGTCAGTGAGGGGATGTTAGGGAAAGTCCACTAACAATGAGTGGTGGGGAAGGATGAGAGAAAAAATGAAGAAAGGGAGAAAGGAAATGAGGAATGGAAAGGGTAACGCCAACAAAGGGACGTTAGGGAAAGCCCACTAATAATGAGTGGTGGGCCCAGAGGAAGGAAGGAATGAAGGGAAAATGGAGAAGGTCCAAGGGAGTGAACGAGGCATGGAATGAGGATTGATGATTTTTAGGGAAATTCCACTAACAATTATTAGCATGGGAATAGAAGATGATGATGAAATAATGTTAGAGGAATGTTAACAACAATGGCGAGTAAGTGTGGGGGTAGATATGTGGGAGAATTTGAGAAGATGAAGTGAAAAGAGTAAATAAAATGTGAGGGATGAGTTGTGACAAGGTGAAAGTGAGGAGAGGATGTGGAGGATGAGGATGAACGAGGTGAGGATGAAGAAACAAGACATGAAAAGAATGGGAAGAAACGGTATGAAGGATGATGGATCAAGAAGGAAAAAATGGGAGAAAGGAACATGGTTATAGGCGGAAGATAGTAGACATATGTTGTGAGATGATAGGTGGAGAAAGGATAATGGTAGGAGGAAAATGTGGTTGGTAGGAGAGACCAGGTGGAAGAAGTGATCAACAAAGTGAACGAAGAATGAGGTGAGGGAGAAGTTTAGAATGACGAGTTTAGCATAGGGAGGACCCTGACGTAAGATTGTCATGTGATGGAAGTGGTTAAGTAAGATTACCAAGTGAGGGATGATGGAGATGAAAAGTGGGCAAGCAAGAAGTGGTGTTTGCGAGAATGGAAGAGGAGGTGAGAGGATGTGATAATGGGGAATGCTGAGAAAAAGTGAAGGGTGAGGATGTGTAGTGATGGGGAAAGGCAAGAAGACAGATCATCCTTAAGAGGGACTCTTAAGTGAGATCGCCATGTCGTGCAGTGGTTAAGTAATATTGCTAAGCAGAGGATGGTGATAGTGGTGGTAAGAAGATGTGGTGATGGGGAATGAAGAGAAAATATGGATGGTGAGAATGTGGAGTGATGGGCGAGTGCAAGATGACAGGTCATCCTTAAGAGAGACTCTTAAGTAAGATCGTCATGTTGTCGAGTGGTTAAGTAAGATCGCCAAACTGATAGGGATGATATGCAAGGAGAAAGACAAAATTGTATTGGGTACAAGGGTGGAATGGTTGGTTGAATAATATGATCACGGACAGAGGGTGGTAGAAATAAGATGGGAAAAATATAATGGGATGGGGTAAGGCCATAGGGAAAATCAACCTTAAGAGGGACTCTTAAGTAATATTGCCATGTGGCAAGGATGGTTAAGTAGGATCACCAAGCTGAAGAAGAAAGAATGATGATAGAGTTGGTGGGAATAGGGTATGAAAAAATGGACTAAGGGGAACCCTCAAGTGAATTTTCCATACTATGAAAGCATGTAAGTAGGATGACTAGGCAAAAAGATGGATTCGAGGAAGGATGAGAAAAGAGTGAGTGATGTATGTCAGAGTGGAAGAGGAGGTGAGATGAGGTGATAACAAGGAAGAAAGGAAACAAAGGAGTGTAACATGAATGGATGGAGGAATATATGTGGTGGAGGGTGGAGAGTGTGAGGGGAATCCTTAATTGGGATGCCCGCATGGTGAGAATAATGATGCAAGAATGAGAATCAGAAGAGGTGGAGTGGAAATATGTGTGTGGTGGTGATTGTTTTTGATGAGAGGGGAGATGGTGGAGAATCTTCTACAATGGGAAGATCTTAGGGAGAGGGTATACCTCCACCGAGGGTCCCACATAGAAGGGGTTATTAAGTAAGATTTTCAAGCAAAAAGCAGAAAAGTGAAAGGAAAGAATATAAATGGGTGAGAGGGGACATGAAATGGTGATAAGGGTAATGTGGGGATAAGTGGCGGATGAGTAGAAATGAGGAGCGAGGATGAATGGATCAAATACATGGTGACCATGGTGGGGATGAGGAGCTGTTGGATAGTGAATGCTACTTGAGAAAGATCTTCAAGTAGGATTTGCAAAACTGCAATGGTGATCAAGTAGGATTCCCAAACTGGGGAATGTATTAGTATGGGTGAATGGATGGGGTGAAAAGTAAGATTTTGATCATGCAGGAAGATACTCACGTGATGAAAAACATCTTAATTTTAATATAGCACATAACATGATGCATCGTGATATAAAAGATCAGGATGACTAGACTATAATATGTGTGATAGCATAGATAGGGGCCATCAAAAATTTTTGATTCCCAATACGATATACAAGTGGAAGAGAGCATAGACAAAGGCCATCAAGAAAATATGATGCCCCAATATGATATGCAATCAGATAACATAAGTATATTAGAGAGAACACTAGGATACATAAAATCAAGATGCCCCTTGTAATATATCAAGATACAAGAAAGAAATTAATAACTTGTAACTAATAATGCAACACAAGAACCAATAAACATGTCCCTAATGTGTTCCACAGTGAGGATTGATCGGATGTTCCCCCAAGCAGGGTACAAGGACATAAAAAGGATTGGGTCATTGTCCTCAAACAAGGAAACAATGAGAGCCGATTTTCCCCAAGCGAGGATTCACACAAGGAGAAGTGGTTTGAATTTTATAGTCATAAGGTGATTGGATCATTTGTTGGGGATAATAGTTCAAAGGATGAATTGTGTTGATTATTTTAGAGTTTTTGTAATTTTGTGGAGTTTACAAATTTTTTTATTTTGTGGATGTTTTTGGAATTTTGAAAAGTTTTCAAATGTTTTTGTATTTTGGATATTTTCTAATGTTTTTGGATTTTTTGGATTTTCTAATGTTTTTAGATTTTGGAGATTTTGGATTTTCTAATGTTTTTTTAGATTTTTAGATTTTTAATGTTTTTGGAATTTTGGATTTTCTAATGTTTTTGGGGATTTTTGGATTTTCTAATGTTTTTGGATTTTGGAGATTTTGTACTATTTTTATAGATTTTGTGTTGGCAACTTATGGACCAGAATGTAAATTTATTTTGAGAGGTGATAAACCAGGATATTGTTCGTATGTACCATGTTCCTCGTGGTAGCTTATGCTCTGAATAACACAAAAATTCTCATTCCATTGGTAGGATATGTTGGTGATGATATGATGGAAAGAATTTCAGCTCCATTCTTGACTCCACACAACTAGTAAGATGCGAGGGCTCATCACCGAGAATCAAGAAGGACGTAGGATGTAGATAATGAATACAGAGACAAGTGCTAACAACAATCCCTTTGGGAAATTTTGATTCCATTCTTCTTAAGGTTACTGAACCATTTTCAAAATGAATTTCACTTTATGGGTCACGTGCTAGACTTAGACAATTATGTGGCCTGCTTGATTGGTAAGATATGAGGTGAAGGGATAGTTATCTCTTCACTTAGACATCTAAATTACTTCTTTAGGGATTGTATAATTCTAATCATTTTCAGATTGATAAGATTTTGTATTCTTGAAATGAATCCCTATGTCTTTCCCCATGCTACCAGTAAGAAGCAAGGGCTCATCACCAAAGGCAAAACATAGACAAATAAATTCTTTTTTGTTTTTTTTTTTTTTTTTTTTTTTGAATTAGTTTTTGACATTTTTTATGTTTTTGAATGACCCTCTATGCTTTGTCCCATGCCACCAATAAGAGGAAAGAGTTTATCACCGAAGATAAGACGTAGATAAGTAAGGGCTCCTTCCTCCATTCCCAGTCTCACACTACCAGTAAGAAGTGTGGGCTCAACACCAAAGACTATGAAGGATGAAAGGTGTGACAATGAATTATTCACAATTTATTGAATTGATTGAATTTTACAATAGTGCTTTGTATTTGGGAAGGAACATTTGCCCCCAATCTCAGCCCCACATGACTAGTAGGACACGAGGGTTCAACATCGAAGACTAAGATGGACGATCAAACAAACCGGGTACAGAAGTTTAGAGCTTTGTTATGAAAGAGATAATTTATTTGAAGGGAATATATTACCATCAGTAAGCTTCTAGGTATGACCATAGGTGAAAGTGACTGAAAATGGGAGATATTATAAGAAGTATGATGCTCACAAACTTAATAGGATCTATATTAGCACCTGTCTCATGATGATAAATATGAAGATGTGATTTTGATAATGAAAATATCTGCCAATGGAAATGAATAACTTTAAATTATTTGTAGATAAGTTAGATAAAAGGAACAATGTACAAGTCGTTGTCTCCCGAATAGTGAATGCCTCAAGGATAAAATTTCTTTAGATGTACTTGCATTCATTGGTTCATCAAGTTCTTGACCATCTTCAGTGGCCAACTTATAGGCTCTAGAGCCAAATTTAGTTGTAATTACATAGGGTCCTAACCAATTAGGCTCAAATTTTCCTTTTTTTTCACTCTTTAGTGGTATTATTTTGATTTTCTTTTAAAATGAGGTCACCAATCTTGAACTCTCTGGGTCTTACCTTTTTATGATAACTGTGTTGTAGTCGGTTTTGATAGACTTGAAGATGATTGAGGGCATTAAGTCATTTTTCATCGAGAAGCTCAAGCTCTTGAAGTCATGATTGTCGGTATTCATCCTCATTAATTACATCTTTAAGGGAGATTCTCAAGGATGGGAGTTCTATCTCAATAGGTAAAATGGATTCACAACCATAAACAAGGGAAAATGGGGTGGCTCTAGTAGGCGTGTGGTAAGATGTACAGTAAGCCCAAAGAGCGGGGTAAATTTGAGTATGCCAATTGCATCCATGTGTGTTGACAATTTTTTCCATGATGGATTTTAAAGTCTTATTGGTTGCTTCTACTTGGCCATTACCCTGAGGGTAGTATGGAGTGGACCACTTAAGTTTGATGCGGAAAATGTTTGGCAAGGTCTTTTACATCCTAGTTTTTAAATGATTTTCCATTATCTGTGACAAGAGAAGATGGAATACCAAATCGACAGATGAGATTATTAAAAATGAATTTTGATATTTGGCTACCAGTAACATAGGTGAGAGGCATAGCTTCCACCCATTTAGTGAAGTAATCGGTAGTGATAATGATGAACTTATGTTCCATCGGATGATGTTGGTCTAATTTTACAATGAGGTCAAGTCCCCATTAAGAGAAGGGCCATGGTGTGGTTATCGATTGTAATGCTTGGGAAGGTGCATGGATAATATTTCCATGCTTTTGACATGCTTGACATCGTTTGACAAAATGGCATGCATCACTTTCCATGGTGGGCCAATAATATCCAACTCACAGGATTTTCTTGGCTAAGGCTATACCATTCGTGTGTGCTCCACAGATACCAGAATGGACTTCAGTTAGGACACCGAGGCTTCTTCTTGATTAAGACATCGAGCAGGGTGCCATCATATCCTCGTTTATAAAGAGTTTCTGCTAAAATGGTGTAACGAGAGGCATGTTGTGCTAAAGCACGTTTATGCATTGGTTTCATGTCGGTAGGAAATGTTTTATCATGGATGAAGGTGTAAAGATCATGGTACCAAGGGTTATTTGGACCCACAATTTCACATACCATAGTGTTTTTAGGAAGATCATAGGCAGGCATTAAGAGATGTTCTACGAGAAAATGTGCCTGGGGTTGATTAGATGTGATTTCTAACAGGATCCAATAGTTTCCATAGCATCGGCTATTTATTATGAATTCTGGGGATTTGATCAAAGCTAATTAATCAAAAATAGCTTGAAGGCTATCCACCATGTGCTTATATGGGATAATTTTTCATCCTTGACTGGTATTCATCAGTAACTTGTTTGATGATAAGTAAAGAATCACCAAATACAACTAACTCTTTAAGATTCCAAGATATAGCTAGTTTTAATCCTACGATTAGAGCTTCATATTCTGCGATATTGTTGGTACATGGGAATGCTAATCAAAATGATTTGGGGATGATGTGTCCACTAGGTGTGATAAGCAAAATACCAGCTCCTGATCCATGGAGATTACAAGATCCATCAAAAATAGAGTCCAAGTTGGCGTGATGTCTATGTGTAGAAGATCTTCATCAGGAAATGAAAAATGGAGTGGTTCTATGCTAGGAAGGGGTGCCTCGGCAATTTGGTCTACAAGGGCTTGTCCTTTAATTTCTCTTTGTGGAACAAACTCGACGTCAAATTCACTAAGTAGTACGACCCAACTAGAATTCTTCTAAGAATAGTCGAGACAAAGATACTTGAGGGGATCAATCTTGGTGATCAACTTAGTTGTGTGATTGAGCAAGTAATGACGTAACTTATGGAATGCAAAGGTGACACCAAGCATACTTTTTCAATTTGGGAATATCGTACTTCATGCTCAATAAGTGTTCGAATAAGGTAGTATATAGCCTATTCTTTTGCTTGATTGATCATTGTGTTGCACTAACAGAGCTCCTATGGCATGTTTAGTGGCAATGTATAAATCAACATGGGTTTATCTGTGACTAGTGACATAAGAATAGGTGGGCTAGAGAGGTATTATTTTAACTTAGCAAAAGAGTCTTGACAATCGTGGTTCCAGTGGAATTGTGCATCTTTCTTGAGTAATTGGTTGAAGTGATGGCACTTATCGACCAACTTGTGATATGAAACATCGAATAGATTGGATTTTTCCTTGAAGACTATGTAATTGTTTTAGGTTTTGAGGAGGAGGAATTTCCATAATGGATTTGACTTTTACAGGATCCACTTTTATACCTCTCCGTGAGATAATAAACCCTAACAATTTACCAGAGGTCACCCCGAATACACATTTCTTTGGGTTAAGACAAACCTTATACTCACGTAATCTGTCAAAAATGCATCTCAACACACCTGGATGTCCTATTCATGTTTTTGATTTGGCTAATATATCATCAACATAATCTTCCATGATATCATGTAACATATCATGAAAGATGACTGTCATTGCTCATTGATAGGTGGCACCAGCATTTTTCAAGCTGAAAGGCATGACCTTATAACAAAAGGTGCCCCATGGTGTAGTAAATGTCATTTTATGTTGATCCCTTTTTAGCAATATGTATTTGATTATAACCAAAAAAATCCATCCATTAAGGAGAGCATTTCATGGCTCTATCGTAGAATCGAAAATCATATCTATGTTTGGCAAGGGAAAGTCATCCTTGGGACAAGCCTTGTTAATGTCTCAGAAGTTTGTGCATATCTTGATGTCGGGGGTTTTCTTGGCTACGAGAACTATGTTAGATATCCATGCCGAATAATCAATAGGTCGAGATAAATTCAGCTTCCAAGAGTTTCTTAAGTTCGGATTTGACAAGAAATGCTACTTGGGGATGCATTTTGTGTAGTTTTGTTTCACAGGATTTGCATCTGGATGCACCACAAGGTGGTGTACTACAAGAGATGGATCTAGGCATAGCATGTCCTTATAGGTCCATGCAAAGATATCTTGGAATTCAATAAGGAGTGTTGTGAATTCTATGCATTCTTGGTCAGACAGACTAATGCCAAGTTGTAAAAATTTTAGTTGTTCGATGGTTCCAATGTTTATGTCTTTAGTTTCTTCTACAATCATTTTAGATGTATCCTTTTCAGAAAATGATGCTAATGGTTGATGTAAGTCATCGGTGTCGGGTGATTTGGGGAGTTGGCACAAGATTTTTGTGTGTGATGTTGAGAATTTTTATTGACATGTTTGTTTGATAGGGTGGCGATGAGATTTTGACTATGGGAAATTTTTTGTTTGCGCTTCTGATCCAAATTTTCCGAAGGTAAAGGATCTAAATATTCTATTTCTTTACCAAAATAGGTTGATTCATCTAGATTGATTTCAAATCCTTTTCTATGGTCAGAAGTAGGGATTTGATTGTGAGTTCCAAGGAATTCTTCGATGGCTTCATCATTTTGGAACATGTCCATGGCCACATGATGTGATTGGCCATGGTCTATGAGATTCGGATGTGTAGGCTCAAAATCATGATGTTAATGGATAAATGTTCAAAGTAAAGATTTGTTTCAGTGAGGTCTTCAAAAAGGCTATGTGTAGACCTAGTGTCACTATCAGAGTTGGTGTCATCGTTATCACTTGAAATTAATACATCGAATACCTTGAAACCCAGACCATGTTTACCATGATGTTGTGTGCAATTGATTGGGTCTAAATGACCTTGTTCATTTGGACCAGTCCTTTACCCTTCCATCGCATGTTTTTCATTATTCATGAGATTTGATAAATTAAGGGGACTCATAACAGGGATCAAAGTCATCATTATATAACCAAGATCCTAAAGAACTTGGAATATGTTCATTGTCAAGATAACCGATTTTTTTCCAAACTGACTATCCCAATTGGTAAGTGGGATGGATTCTCAAATGTGGAGCGTTGGGTTTCCATAGTTGTGTGGGGATTTGTTGATGTAAAAGGATTTTGCCACCTTTTCAAATTGATATTCACCACATTCTTTTTCAATGATTTTGAATGTGTGGGACGGGGGACCAGTAGGTACCTCATGTGGCGGGAAGTCAGTTTGGTAGTTCTGAAAGATGAAGAAAATGGGTTATAAGAAGAGGGGGTGGATTAGAGGATGAATTTTGGTTAATCAAAGGAGAAGGTATCTTAATAGAAGAAGTATGGTTAGATGAAGAAGGTTGACTAGGTGAGGAAGAAGATGGTGTGGTGAAAGAGTGATTGTTGTTGGAAGAAGAAGCTTGATTAGTGGAAGAAGATGATTGATTAGTGGGAGGAGGACTGGTTGAAGATTGTTGATTAGCGGAAGAGAATGGATTGGAAAATGTGGTTTGGTTAGAAGGTGATGGTTTCAGGATCATATTTAGGGAGTGTATCTAGATCAACGCATGTTTTCGTTAGGGATTATGTGAGGTGGAGCATACTTATCTGTTGATGGACAATAGTGATCATGTTTATATCATCCTTCGAGGAATCTACAATACTCAAAGGGTTGAGGATCTGCACACAATGTAAATTCCTTGTCCAAATGAGGAAATTTAATACATTGGTGGAACATTGATGGGATGGCTTTCATGGCATGAATCCATGGTCAGCCGACGAGAATGTTATATGCAACTTCTACATCCACCACATGACATATCGTTTCTAAGGTGATGGGTCCAACTTGGAGAGGTAACGTGATTGTGCCTTCAGACTTTCTTTCACTATTATCATACCCATGAATGGTTATGATGTTGTTTTGTAGATCATTTTTGGTGTAACCTAGGCAACGTAAGAGTTTCATGGAACAAATATTCAATGTGGATCCATTATCGATTAATATGTGCTTGATCTTACGATGAGTTATATAACCCTCGACGTATAAAGAATGATTATTAGTGATGTTGGGATTAAGAAGGTTAGCGAGACCAAAGGATAAAATAGGATTGGGTACCGTAAGATGTGTGATTAAATCCTGGAATTGTTGTGAATTGATGTCCTCGGGGACACGAGTGTTATTCAATGTTTGCATAAGGATGCATTGTAGTGCGGGAGAATAATTAAGTAATTCCATGATGGAAATCTATGTTGTAGTCTTCTCCAATTATTTGACAATATTGAATGATGGCACGAGGTTGTGGAGTGGAATTGGTGGTGGAATTAGATGGTGGATTAAGAGGTGGTGCGGGAGACGAAGTAGCAGATTTTTTTTTGTTGTAGGGACCCACATTTTTTTATCTAGTGGTGATCACACAGTCAGTTCTGATCTTTATAGTTGCCACTAAGTCTTGGTCATAGTCTATGGTCGAGATGACTGAGTCATACTCAATGTTGCTTGATGATTGGCCCTTATCCTTTGAATTATCATCATGGTTAGGGAAGGGGTTTTTGAACATGTTAAGTTTTTCGTTGGGTGTTTTTGTCTCAAAAGTATTTTCAACTTCTATGTCTCCTGCGTTCAATCGGTCTTAGACGTAATGGCAGAGTTTCATGCATCAATCTGTAGAGTTCATTTTTATGCGATGGTAATCACAATATTCATTGTCCTTATACCAATTCGGTTTGGGTTGTCCTTCTTCGAAGGGTTTGATGATGGGGTACATAATCATGTTGGCATTTTCCAAGTGACGAAAGACACTAGATAGGATTTCTCTAAGAGGAGTGAACTATCTTCACTTGTCCCAAGAAGGAGCTTCCTTTCTAGGGATTATGATTGGTTATTTGGATTTGAATGTGTTGATCGATTGTTTTGAACATTTCGGACATGGTGAGAATCAATAACGCCATCGTTGACTATATTTCAGTTTCGGTTAAAGAATTTGGATTTGTCCTGGTTCTGAGGGCGTCTCTATGAGGTTGGTCCCTAAAGGGTGTTTTAAGTAAGCCCTTAGAAATGAGGGATTTTTCAATTTGTGTTCCCTTTTCAATGACTTCTTCAAAATTACTTAGACAATGCATTTACATGTGGAATGATAATTCGACATTGAGATTTGGAACAAAAATGCTAACTAATTGTCTTTTAGGTATTGAGTAGGGAAATATTCTTGCAATTCCTCGCCATCATTGTAAAAAGGAGGAGAATTTTTGTTGGACCTTTGTCTAGTGTTACAGAGATCGAGCATGGTTATTTCTGAGTCTAAGTTGAAGGGAAAATGTTTGACAAATTTTTTCAATAAGTCTGCAAAAGTCGTGATTGACCCTTTGGGAAGATGGAGAAACTAGTCTAAAGCCTATCCTCCTAAACTTTGAGGGAATAATCGTAAAATATACATGTCACGATAAGAAACTTCCTGACATTGCATGTAAAATTCCTTGACATGTTCACGGGGTCACCTTTTCTTTTGTATTTATCAAATTTTGGGATTTCGAAGGATGATGGAAATGGTAAGCGTAATATTTCCATATCAAATGGGTAAGGACATAGTTCTTCAAAGTTGAATTGTTTCAATTATTTTGTAGTCCCTGGATGGTGTCTTTCATATGTTTCCATTCTTGTGTGAATGGAGAGGTAGGGGATGGGTTATCAATAATTTCGTGAGTATTGGGGTTTGGATTGGAGTCTTTTAACCTTTCAGCTCTAGCAGTTGCTTCCTCAAGTTTCTTTGTTAAGTCTTGGATTTTGGTGAATAAATTATCACCAAAGAGCTATTTGGGTTGTTTGGTATTTTATTGTGGTAACTTGATTCACCATTGTCAATAAGTTTGTTTAAATTTTTAGTCTCGAAGTCGGGGTAGTTTTTCCCCCATGGTTAGAATGCGCAATAGATATTCGTTCTTGTTTTGTTCTATCACCCTATTTACTTGTTCGTGTTCTTCATTGGTGAGTTTTGGTTACGTGACTTCTTCATCATCATTTTCATGATTATGACTACGTGTGAACACCACGATGAGATAGGTATGTGCCTTATTAAGTTATAAACGTGGTTATGAATATTGACCAGATGTGATTAAATGAGAACATGTTTGCTTTAGATTTGGTTTGAATAAGCTCATGATTACTGATAAGGAGAGTAACTCAAACAAGTTATCTCAATATAATTGTGTCAAGTAACTCAAATAAGGGAATTTGTGTCACGTTGTGTAGATTTGGCTTGAACAAGCTCTGGATTGTTGACAGGAGAGTAACTCAAACAAGTTAATCTCAATATGATTGTGATATAACTCGAAATAAGTTATGAAGGGATTTGTGTCAGATGTGATTTTGATAAACTTGATAGTTGACAAAATAAGGAGTGAACTCAAACAAGTCTCCTAATGTCAATTTGATATATATGGAGGATTGGTTGAAGCGGGCTAATGAAATCGATGTGATTTTCTAGTATTTGTTGTTGGATTGCTTGAATGTTTTGCTTGGTATTGAATCGGTCGAGAAATGGTTTTATGGAACACAAATAGGATTTGAATTTTTACAATGAACACATTGATATCAACCAAGTTTGATGATAAAAATAATGCTAAACTATTTTGTTGACAAACAACAAGCAATCATGTGTATCAAATTGTTTTGGCTCAAGAGGTATATTCTTCGGGAATGATCATTGTTTCATGCAATCATACAAGTATGTTGTGGAATGATGGGTGTGTTGGTTGTCAAATTAGGAATTTAATGAAAGCAACAGTCGGGGATAGAAAGTCCCTCCTCTTTGATGGGAGAGGTTCCCTTATTGAAAGCAAACAACAAAACTATTTACAAATGTACAACTTTCAATTTTAATGAGGAACTCTGATATCATGAAAGTGTTTTAATGCCAAGATAGATGATCAATACAAAAGAATAGAAGAACTAAGGGAGGGAAAAGGTAGAACATAACAACATTCCCAGGAAATATAGATAGCAAAATAGTTCCTTATAAATGTTGAGAAAAGGTGATATATAGAACATAATCATTCATATTAAACCACCAGATATTATTTCATAGACACAAAGTTCCAGAAATGACATCCATAAGAATACAAAGCTTCTTATTGCAATAGATAAATGATTCACAAACTTTAGACAAGCAAGAGAAAGTAAGTCGATGCAGATAGAAACAGGAAGGGAAATCTTCTGTATTGATAGCTTTAAGTTCTTTTACACTTTCAAAAATTACTAGAGTTCCACCCTTTGGAATGGTGTGGAGAGCCCATTTTATAGCTTGCAAAGTGGTTACATTTAGTAACTATTTATTTTAACCAAAATATTAATTAAGGAAATATACAATATAAATTCCTTAATTAATTTACAAGGAGACCCGAACTAACAATAGAAAGAAGAGATTCAAGAGCCAGAAGTAGAGGCATCCGGTTGTGGTTGAAGGGGCCCACTATTTTGAGGATCCGATGCCTGAATCTCTTCAATGCTTCTGCTATTTCCATGCCCCTTGGAATCATTGTGTTGGAAGTAGCATGAGTCCACATGCCTAGGAATTTCTCCATATCTTTGTCAAACTTAGTATGCTCCAGATATTCCTTATTAGCCTCGGTTATAGCTGAATGAAGAGAAAAAATGTCCTTCATTTTCTCTTTAGTGATTGACTCTTCCTTGAACAGATCATCCTTGACAAAGGCTTTAAACTGAGCCTTGATTTCTTGGAGAGAGAAGAGTACACCTGTGAATTCATCCTGAAAATGGAAGCGGATATATTTGAAGGAGGATACAACACAAGTTTTAAAAGACTCCCCTTTCTGCCATACATTCCTCAATTCCCCCAATGCCTCTTCTAGAACTTTTATCTTCCATTCAATGCTAAAGATCCATGTCCTTGACAAGTTATTCTTGACATCATCAAACACATTGTTGGCCAATAGGATCCTCTCATCAGTTTGACCCATTAGACGGAGATCTATGATACATCCACTCCAGACTTTCAATTCTTTGTCCATAGCCTTGATTGAGGAAGTGAGTTTCTACTGCAGCTTGATCACCTTCTCATTGGTTTTAAACTTCTGCATACTATAGTCATATCATCCACCATGGCCTCAACAACTTTACCATAAGTAGAATACTTGTGGATGTATTTGATGGTTTGGACCTCATCTTGGCTGAGAACTATGGGAGGTGGGAGAGCAGCTAATGGGGCTAGATCCAAAACTTTATCCTTTGCCAACAATGATCTGATAAAGTTGGAAAGAAATTGGTTATGTTCTTCTAACTGCTCCATGGTTTGCTTTCCTTTCTCAACCCGTTTGATAACATTAGTGACGGTTTCTCGAAGGTTATGAACTTCACTCTCAGGTGTAGATTCTCCCATTGGAATCCTGGAAATCTCTAAGTCAGAGATCAAAATATATTTTTCCTCTTTGTCCACTTTGGGTTTTGCAACCTCTAGGAACTATTGGCCTTGAGCATCAGTTACCAACCTCGAAGTATTCTTTGCTTTCTTTGCTGCAGGAGGAGGAGTAGTTCCAAGAAGAGCTACCACAACATCAAAAGTAGGCCCTATTAATCGGTAGTAAGATCTCTTTTTCTGTTATCAACTAGGGGCTACACCTAGGCAAAGGAAGAAGAAGAAACAAAAGAATCAAGGGGCCCAAGTGCAAGTGAACTCATGGCACTCAGAGTATGAACCACTGTTGTTTCTAGTGGGAAATGAATGGAACCTCAAGAATTTCCTGTGTAGAGGAGTCTATTAAAATTGGAGGTTTGGCCCTTGGGCCTTCCTTCTCCACTCCAATAATGGCCTTAGGAGTATCTTTTTGGTCTTTCATCTCATCATCATCATTCTCACTTAGAACAATAATGTTATCTAGCCCAATAGGCAATTCTGACTACTCCAGAAGAGTCTCTTCCTCTACCAGTTCTTGCTTTACCTCCTTGACCTTCTTCTGATACACTTTAGTGGAAGATGAAGGAGTAGATGACTTAGGTTCTTTCATTGAAGAAGAAGGAGTTTGCTCAAGTACCTCTATGCTAGGCGTATGTACTTCCTTCCTAGGTGTGGAAGTTTCTCTTGAAGAGGATCTACCTTTGTTCATCCTGAGTTCACGTACCTTCTGTCAAACCAAATCTTAGTTTTGATGATGATAGGGGTGATTATCTCATTCAAGTCATCTCTTTCCTTCACATACCAATCCAAGGTTTCCAGAGGAGTGTGCTTGATGGATCTTTCATACTCAAAGGATTGAAAATCTTCATCATCATCCTTAAGCCCTTCAGGCACTTGGTAGAGGTTGAGATCTATGATCTGTTGTAGAGAAAATCTACCAAAATTCCTCCTCTTGGCTTCAAAATCATTAGCACAATCAGCCCAGTAATCCTCAGTGTCAGGACGGTGATGATAAGTTATTCTGAGATTTTGATCAATGAATTTCTTTAAATCAAAGCAAGTCTTGGGCTTGAAGAAATGAACTATAAGAGGAGCAATAGTCCTTTCTATATTTTGGGCATCCAGAGTTGTCCTAAATGTATTATTCCCCAAGGTGATAGGAAAATGAATACTTATAATCTTCTTATCTTGGTAGGTTCTATGAAGTTTATCCAGCTGCCTGCACACCTCAACCAAGGACATTTTTTCATTGTAGAACATGGGAAGCTTGAGAGGTGTGCTTTCAAAACAAGCCATCCTAATGTATGAGAACTTTCGAAACCGAATGAAGAAAGCCCCATACTTGGTTATCAAAGCCTTAGCCTCATCAAAGAATCTTCTGACAGTGTCACCCTCCAAGAGTCTCACAATGTACATGGTGAAGGCATCATTTACCCTTCTGAAATTATGATTACTAACCTTGAGGGTAAACTAAGGGCAATATGTGTACATGGGCTCATCCTTCTTGCCTTCATGAAAGTAAAGCCGAACCACTCACGAGATGCTTTGGCAAGGTGTACATGAGATAGGAGGTCACGTAGAACTTTTGGATTACTTGAACATTTGACAATTGTTCAGTCAGGTTTCCACATATAATCTCAGCCCAATTTATGTTTTTCTTACCCTCACAGATGATGTTTATGAAAGGGCACATCCAAAAATGGAAGTCATTGGTAGAGGGCATTCCCATAATCCGGGCGAGTAGAGTGATGAAATATGATAGTTCTTCATTGAAATCAACCTTGAACAATGCCTTGAGAGTTGGAATGCTCCCTTCTTAGGACACTTCAACCATGATTCATCTACTTGGGCATTGTATTTCTCATTGTCTTGATCAAACAGAGTCTAAGCTTGAGCGAGAGTGAGAATAATAGAGTCTTTTATTTCAGGAATGCATGTAGAAGTGGCCATAGCAGCGGTGTCTAATTTTGCAATCAATTCACCATGCACATTTATAACCTCCTTGGTATCCGTTGAAATTAGCCCAGCAGTGTGAGCACAAAGTGTCGACACATTACACACAGAGAAGGAAACCAAGTGGTGTATACGATTCCACTATCATTGGGAGCAGGGTTGTCACATGCTAATCTACCCCAGAAATCATCAAAATCCAAATGTCAAACTTCATTATCTCCAATATTGGGTACAGAGGTCTCCAAAGGGGACAGATGCTCATGCCCTTGAAACTTGATCTTCATTTTGATAGTGAACAAAGGACTAACCTTCAAAGAATGGATTCATGACAAGAATTGCAAAGAGATACAGGAAGGTGGACAAATGACTCAATTTGCAAAAATGCGGGCAAGAGATAATGAGCAAGTAATGTGACAAGTGTATAGACGGTTTCCCTTTTAAATAGCCATTTAGGAGAGAGAAGGTCATAAATGTGCATTAAATACACCTTACACTCGACTCAAAAAGGAAAAATGTAGGAAAAGCGAAAAAACTAGCCCAGAAGGTCCATGGGACATTGGGACATGAGGGACGAAGAGCTGATTCGGTTGATGCGGGTAATGCAGGCCAAAAGAGCATGGGTGGTCCAAGGACACAAAAACGTGAAGGATGTGATGAGATGATTTGGCCGATGTGGGTGATGCGGGAATCGGTGAATAGAAGGCCCAGTGCACTTGAGACGAGATGAGCTGAAAAAGTCTTAAAAAGCTAAGAGACAAGGACTTACGGGAAATCAGTCGATCGATGAACAAGAGGCCCACCGGTACTTGGGACATGAGGGACAAAAATATCCGAAAGACCCGCAAGTTACTAAAAATACCCCACAAAATGGATTTTTCACCATCTCTTCAAATTTTTACTTTACTAACACACTACTAAAAGGTGTCAACTCAAAATTTTCAAATTTTTCAACTTTCAAAAGAGGGGAATTTTGAGATGAAAATAGTTGGCTCTTTCTGGGGATGACTTGACTAGATCACAAGGATGAGGTAAGACAAGAACCCAAGAAAAACTCGGAAAAGAGGACCAATGCCTTAACCATTAGGCAATAGAGTCAAAGGAAAAACAATACGAAGGCAACACACAAAAAAACAACAAAGAAAAGGCAAGGAAAGGCAAACACACCTTTGTGCATAATATACACATGACTTCCTATCCACTCCTCACTTGAACAAAGCATTATCCCACAAGATGTATTATGCTTGACCTTAACTTGATAGCTCTCTTCTCCTTTTCGGTTAAGTGAGATGAACACTCACCATAGGTGAGGAAGTGAGCAATGTCAATACCACTCATCTGTTGAGCTAAGGAACAAAGTAGTAAAGCTATCAACTTCATCCCTAGGCAACTCATGATCAAATCCTTTGGTGATGAGTTCACATAGGCCTTTACCCCGAACTAGTTTCATTGGTCTAATGTCGAGATCATACTCCTGAACCTTCACCACCCAATTTCCTCTCTTGGTTCCAAACTCCTGTTGTGTAAGAATAGACTTGATAGTTGTATCGAGCACAAGCACAACAGAGTGAGAGTTAAGAATGTAAAATCAAAACTACTTAACAACTTTAACTACTGCAAAATCATGTTTCTCCATCATAGTGTACTTCAACTCATGAGCCTTTAGAATATAAATCATGAACGTAATTGGGAGCTCATGATATTCAGAATCTTTATGAGTCAACACAGCGGCCAAAGTACTCTCTGTACACAATGAATAGATAATAAAATATTTCCTAAAATTTGGACATGCTAAGATAGGAGTCTTAGCAATGGATTTCTTAATGCCTTCAAATTCTTCCTTCCTTCAGAGGACCAACCAAACGTCTTCTTTCCCTTCATCATTTGGGAAATGTTCAGAGTTAGCTCTTCAAAATTGGGGATGAATCTTCTCAGGAAGTTGATCTTACCAAAGAAAGAGTGTGCTTCCTTCTTGCTTATGGGAAGAGGAATCTTCTATATGGCTTGAACTCATTTAGGATTAATCTTGATTCCTTCTTTAGAGACAACATGTCCTAATAGCTTGCCCTCCATGACACAAAAATAGATTTCTTGGGATTCAGAGAGACTCCATGTTCTCGGCATTTCAAGAGGACCGTTTCAAGATGCTTTGAAAGTGATCTGCTCTAGTTTTGGAAAACACATTTAAATCATCTAGATACACAAAAATACATTTTCCTTTCAAACATCCGAAAGCCAAATCCATTACTCTCTAGAAAGGTGGCACAATCATTAATGAGGCCGAAGGGCATTCTCTTGTAGGCAAAAGTACCCCAAGGAGTGGTAAAGGCCGTCTTGTGTTGATCTGTAGTATTGACTTCCACTTGATTATATCCTGAGAAACCGTCAAGCATGGACAACATCTCTACACCTGTAACAACTTGCAACACCTGGTCCATCATGGGAAGGGGATAGTTATCCTTCAAAGAAGCCTGATTTAGATTCCAGAAGTCAACGCAGATTTGAATTTCACCATTTTTCTTCCTGACAGGTACAATATTAGCAATCCATGTTGAATGATGAATGGGAAATATGATCTTGGCTTTCAACAGCTTATGTATCTCTTGGAAGATGGTGTTAGAAATATTTGGATTGTACTGCCTTTGCTTCGAATGAAAGGTTTAATCCTAGGTTTGAGGGGAATGAAGTGTTGCATTTATTTTAGCTGAAAGCTTTTAGATCATCATAAGAATAAGAAAGGACATCAACATACCTCTTCAAAAGATTTATCACCTTCTCCTTCTCCTCTTGGGTCAAGCACTTTCCAACGTTCACCATTTTGGGTTCGACGAGACTCCCAATGTTAATATTTTCACATTCAGCAGACTATTGAGCTCCTTTAGAAACCTTGGACTTGACATACCTGTCATGTTTATAAACAATTCCTCCAAGACTTATCAGCCCTTTAGGGATCTTGTTACCTTTAAGTTTGATGCATCCATCTTGATCCATCTCCTCCTTGACACCTTCCTCATTGGAAGAGACACTCTCTCAAGGTAGATTATCACTTCCCTCAAAATACAATTGATCAAAGTTATCCTTAAGCTCCAGGAAAGAGAGAAAATGTTGATCGTCATTGAAAACTTGCTAGTTGTTTGCATTATCTGGCATGCTCGGTCTATGGATCATTTCAATGGTGAATTTTTCTTAAGAAAACTCAGGATGAGGTATCAGCAAAGATCTTGAAACAGCTAGGGAGTCAGCCCTAATGTTCTTCTCCCTTGGCACCACTTCGATGGAGAAGGCATCAAAAATTCAATAGAATCCCAGACCAGATTCCTATAGTGTTTTAACCTTCTATTCTTTACTTGGAAAAGGTCTCTGACTTGTTTGACAACCAGTTTCACATCACCATGAGCTAGGAGGTTCTTCACACCTCTTTCTTTTTCCATGTTTAGTCCAAGGATGAGAGCTTCATACTCTCTGTTGTGTTATTTGTATTTTCAAACTGCAGCTTGAAGGAGAAAGGATGAATCTTTCCTTCTAGAGATATCAATACCACACCAGCCCCAACACCAGCTGAAGAAAACTTCCATAAAATTCTAAATTCCAAATGTTATTAGGATCATGGAGCACTTCTTTAGGATGTTCTACCTCATCCTGAGACATGATCATGTAATTGCCATGCCCAATATCTTCATAAAGTATTTGTTCCTTGGGATCATCTATCTTTTGCACAATATATTCAGATTTTTCTCAGGAAAGCAGCTTCTTCATCTTTCCATTGACTGGTATAAGGGCATGTGACCAATCCATTTGAATTTCTCCTCCCACATCCTTACAAAAATTTCTACTCAATAGCATGCCATATGAAGGAGGAATATCAGCTACCAAAATAGTAGCTAAAACCTTCTTCTCTGGCAAAGAAGCAAAAGCTACTTGTGCATCCTTAATTCTTCTGACCAAAGGAACCTCCCTACTCTCCATGGAATAGAAAGAACCATAAGTGCGTGTGAGGGTAAGACCCAAAGCATGAGCTACTTTGGCAAGCATCACATTATCTAATGCTCCTGAGTCTTTGACACAGTTGCTGAGTTTGTGGCTAGCTATGAGGAGGGTCACATAGAATGGTTTGATTTTCACATTTGGTGAGGTGACTGCAACCACAAGATTTGATTTGGATGCAGAAGATGGAGTTGGAAAAATACCTTTAGAAGTGTTGGATAAAGTTTTGGAATGGGAATTGACAAAGTGGACCATTTTGGAAAAGGCTTTTGGATGGGTTTGATATAACTCAGCCTCTGAAATCTAGATTTTTCTTCTTCTTGAGGTGGTCAATGATATCAAAAGAGCCGAGGTGAATGGGGTATCATCACTAGGAATCCTAGGCTTATCAGGTTTTGAAGTAGAGAATAAGAAGTTTTAGAAGCAGGAGTAGAAGAAGAAGAGTTAGCAGAACTCACCTTTTGTGTGGATGCAGTGGGAATAGGAGATCCTCTTCTTGAAACCACTGGAATAGTAGTGGGATACTCCTTAGATTATTTAGCAGGCTGCATCACTTTTTCTTTCTTGTTTATCTACTCCCAAGTCATAACAAAGGTATGACTCACTGTTTATCTCTACCACTACTTCATCATAATCATCTTCCTCATCAACACCCTCAGTGGTGAGGAAATTAACTCGAGACCCATCAAGTTCTTCCAGTTCTTCCTCATCCTCTTCTTCAGGTTCTTCAAAATCTTCATTAACTTCTTCGTCATCAGGTTCTTCAACTTCACAAGTTGCATTAACAGGACCTTGATGGGTGGTCCTTCAATTGCCAACCTTGTCTGAGAAGAAGGAAAATGGTTTCTAGGCTGAAAGTTCTTCCTAGGAACATCTTGATAAGGAGCATGTTAAGCCAATTGTTTCTTGATGGCAATGAGGTCATTAGCAAGATTCTGTACTAATTGATCTGCATTAGCTCCAGGAGTAGAGGAAGAGGAAGAAGAAGCTTTATATTTGGAAGGGTCTCTTTTCAATTTTCCAGACATGATCAAGTCATCTTCAACACTGACGGCTAATCTCTGCTCGTCAAAGCATACAAGTGTGTCCCACTTTGTGGCCATAAATATTTTAAAATCTGACTAGTAAATAAATAATTTAAAAATACTATAAAAATTTAAAAAATCAAGTAAATTCTGGATGCCTTGCACCTTGGTATTTATAGCCTCTTAAAAATGCATGTTTGGTCATTTTATATGTGTTTGGTCATGTTTTGGTTGTCAAACATAGTTTTCTGAAAGTACAAAAAATATAAAATTGTGGGACACAAAGGTTATATGCGAAGCGAGCATCCAAAGTTACAAGATTGGCTCTTCTTAGCGCATAGCTTACTTCAGGAAATTGAGCATTTAGGAAGAAACATTTTTGAATTTGATCCACAGAGTTGGGTGTCTAGTGGGATCTTGTTAATCAGCTTATTGAACTTAGCTACAAATTATCTCATGGGCTCTTGTGATTCTTTCTTGATTTGAGAAATATGGGCTAGCAACGCATGAACATCTTCAGTAGGTTTGAAATGGTTCTCAAATCTAGTTCTCATGGTATTCCAATTGGTGATGGCCCCAACGGGGAGATGGTAAAACCAATCTTCCGCATTGTCCTACAAAGTCTCCACAAAAATCCTTACAAAGACATCCTCATGTTCAACTCTAAGGACTCCACATGTAACTATGAAGGCTGCAATGTGTTCATCAGGATGTACCTTGCCATCACCTCTGAACTTGGGAAAGTTATTTCGTTACCCATGGGTAACTCATGCAAAGGTTGAGAGAGGGAAAGAGGCCCAACTCATTGGCCCTAAGGTAATGGAACTGCCATTCTTGGAAAAATTACTTGAAGTGGAACTGAAACACCAGCAAGAACTAAAGTATGAAGATTAGGGCTGAGTTTTTCTTGAGGACACCACTCTCAAAAGCTCTGTCTTCAACAGGTGGTGTGCTTGTAGAACGAGCTCTTCTATTTCTCCCTATTGAAGGAAGGGGAAAGCCTTGCTACTCCAGGAGTTGAAATTGAGAATATTCAATTCCAAGAGCCCTTCTTCCGTGAGTAAATCTTAGAGTCGCCATATTAGAAATGATCAAGAAATTGTTCTTTAAAACTGGAATTCATTGAAACAAATCCCCAGTAGAGTCGCCAAAAACTGTTGGTTATCAAATTAGGACTTTAATGAAAGCAATAATTAGGGGATAGAAATTCCCTCCTCTTTGATGGGAGAGGTTCCCTTATTGAAAGCAAACAACAAAACTATTTACAAATGTACAACTTTCAATTTTAATGAGGAACTCTGATATCATGAAAGTGTTTTAATGCCAAGATAGATGATCAATACAAAATAACAAAAGAACTAAGGGAGGAAAAGGTAGAACATAACAACATTCCCAGGAAATATAGATAGAAAAATAGTTCCTTATAAATGCTAAGCAAAGGTGATATATAGAACATAATCATTCATATTAAACCACCAGATATTATTTCATAGACACAAAGTTCCAAAAATGACATCCATAAGAATACAAAGCTTCTTATTGCAATAGATAAATGATTCACAAACTTTAGACAAGCAAGAGAAAGTAAGTCGATGCAGATAGAAACAAGAAGGAAATCTTCTGTATTGATAGCTTTAAGTTCTTTTACACTTTCAAAAATTACTAGAGTTCCAGCCCTTTGGAATGGCGTGGAGAGCCCAATATATAGCTTACAAAGTGGTTACATTTAGTAACCATTTCTTTTAACCAAAAGATTAATTAAGGAAATATACAATATAAAGTCCTTAATTAATTTACAAGGAGACCGAACTAATAATAGAAAGAAGAGAGTCAAGAGCCGAAGGAGAGAGCATCGATTGTGGTTGAAGGGGGCCACTATTTTGAGGATCGATGCCTGAATCTCTTCAATGCTTCGCTATTTCCATGCCCCTTGGAATTGTTGTATTGGAAGTAGCATGAGTCCACATGCCCAGGCATTTCTCCATATCTTTGTCAAACTCAGTATGCTCTAGATATTCCTTATTAGCCTCAACTATAGCTGAATGAAGAGAACAAACATCCTTCATTTTCTCTTTAGTGATTGACTCTTCCTTGAACAGATCATCCTTGACAAAGGCTTTAAACTGAGCCTTGATTTCTTGGAGAGAGAAGGGTACACCTATGACTTCATCCTAAAAATGGTAGTGGATATCTTTGAAGGTGGATACAACACAAGTTTTAAAAGACTCCCCTTTCTACCATACATTCCTCAATTCCCTAGTGCCTCTTCTAGAACTTTTATCTTCCATTCAATGCTAAAGATCCACATCCTTGACAAGTTATTCTTGACATCATCAAACACATTTTCGGTCAATAGGATCCTCTCATCGGTTTGACCCATTAGACGAAGATCTGTGATACATCCACTCCAAACTTTCAATTTTTTGTCCATAGCCTTGATTGAGGAAGTGAGTTTCTACTGCAGCTTGATCACCTTCTCATTGGTTTTAAACTTCCTCATGCTTTACGGTCATATCATCCACCATGGCCTCAACAGACTTTACCATAAGTAGAATACTTGTGGATTTCTTTGATGGTTTGGACCTCATCTTGGCTAAGAACTATGGGAGGTGAGAGAGAGGCCAATGGGGCTAGATCTAAAACTTTATCCTTTAACAACGATGATCGATAAAGTTGGAAAGAACTTGGTTCTATTCTTCCAACTACTCCATGGTTTCCTTTCTCAACCCATTCGATAACCTTAGTGACGGTTTCTTGAAGGTTATGAACTTCACTCTCAGGTGTAGATTCTGCCATTGGAATCTTGGAAAGCTCTAAGTCGAGAGATCAAAAGATCTTTTTCCTCTTTGACCACTTTGGGTTTTGTAACCTCCAAGAACTGTTGGCCTTGATCATCGCTTATCAACCTCAAAGTAGTCTTTACTTTCTTTTTGGAGGAGGAGGAATAGTTCCAAGCAGAGCTGCCACATCAAAATCAGGCCCTGTTAATCGGAGGAAGATCTCCTTTTCCTGTTATCAACTAGGGGTTGCAACCAGGCAAAGGAAGAAGAAAAAACAAAAGAATCAAGGGGCCTGAGTGCAAGTGAACTCATGAAACTCAAATTATGAACCACTGTTGTTTCTAGTGGGGAAATGAATGGAACCTCAAGAATTTCCTTTGCAGAGGATTTTGTTAAACTTGGAGGTTCGTCCCTTGGGCCTTAATTCTCAACTCCAACAGTGGCCTCAAGAGTATATTTTGGGTCTTTCATCTCATCATCATCATTATCACTTAGAACAATAATGTTATCCGCCCAATAGGAAATTCTGACTACTCCAGAAGAGTCTCTTCCTCTACCGATTCTTTCTTGACCTCCTTGACCTTCTTCTGATACACTTTAGTGGAAGATGAAGGAGTAGATGACTCAGGTTATTTCATCGAATAAGAAGAAGGATTTTTCTCAAGTACCTCTATGCTAGGCATATGTACTTCCTTCCTAGGTGTGGAAGTTTCTCTTGAAGAGGATCTACCTTTGTTCATCCTAAGTTCACGTACCTACCATTAAACCAAATCATTTAACCCATAATGGTGTTGATTTTAGGATGGCTATTAGCGAGATATCCATTTAGTATGGTTCCCATAACATTCTATTTATTTATTTAATTTTATTGTACCTCTACAACTATCGAATTAATGCTAAATTGACAATGTTAAATTAGGTTCCAGTGTGGTTAATGTCTCTGGATCTCAAATAGTGGGATTCAAAATTGTATTCTCCCATAGATGGATAAGTATCATTTTTTTGCAAGACAAAATTTAATAAAATTATAGTTATTATTATTTTAATTCAAGGATCTCTTATAGAGATTGGCATCTCTATCTATGTTGACAGAGACATATAGTTGATTACAATGTGATGAGTAGTATACATTATATCGAAGTCATCTTTTAGCAGCATATTTATATTGAGGTCATCCTTTAACTAAGCAGTCATGACTAGGGGGAATCCAATCCATCAAATTCACCTAGGAAATGATCCTGATCCCATCCGCTTGCCATCCATTGTTAAGTATTTAGAGGGATTTATACCCTAACGGATGGCTAGGAAATACCTTTTACACCATCATCCTCACCAATGGGACTACAACCCCTTTGATTCAATTATTAATGTTTTAAAAAGTAGGCAAAGTGAAAATATACCTCGAAGTTTGATATATTATGTTTAATTATAAAAACATAAACTATTTACACTTTGGAGGCATCTTACTATGTGGTAAATAGTGGTGGGAACCATCGTTTCTCTGGCAACGTTCCCTTTCGAATGACCTCCCCTTTGTTGATGACCTATAGTGAATATAGGACATTGATATCCTCATGGAGCATTGATGTTGTTTCACCAAATGCAGCCAACAGGTGTCCAATCTGACATCCTACGCTGCTAGCATGAAAGGGCAGTGTATGTATTAGCATGTGATAATCGACCATTGAATCACCCACTTAACAAAAAAATTATGACGCTAAAATATTTTCATCAGTCATTGTTTTATAATGTAGAGAACATTGTAGAAAGGAAAATAAAGAAAACATCTTCAACTTTATGTAACAATGTTCAAGCCATGCCACGTTATCCAAACATTGAAACTTTTACTTACGTTACAACTATCTCTTAAGCAAACACTATTTTTTATATTATTAATAAAAATGTATTTCTTTTTAACAAATAGCCATGTCACGAAGGACAATTTAATTTTATTGGTATCGTTAATCATCACATGCATCATATGTTTAATGTTTGGGTCCCCACATAGAAAGCATGGCCAATGCAATTCACAACCATACATTGTTGCATAGCTTAATAATTTCATAAGGTCACATATTTTCCATGTTTACGCCAAAGGCATCTATGAGTTCAGTTGAGGCCTCTCCTCTCTGATAACATAAAAGATGTGGATGGTGAATATTTACAAACCTTACATCATCGATATATATATATATATATATATATATATATATATATATATATATTTGATTCAAGGAAATATCTCTGGCTGATAGTGCAAAAGTTTGTTAGCAGATTTCTTAACCGATGTAAAAATAGCCCATATGTAGCTACTGATCCATGGTACAACTCACAGATCACTGTAACCATACTTCTAATATTTTTGCAACTGTACTTGTGATCACTGCAACTGTACAACTTCTATTGACAGTCTTATCAGGAAAAATTGAAGATTGGTAGAAGAAAATGCTATGAATTTTGCTTACGTTTAAGTAAATCTGCAACTCGTATTATTCCAACCTGAATCTCATTGGTTCAAGCATTGAAATTAGGTATATGTTTAGTATTTGAAGTCACGTCCTAGTTATATGCATTCTGGATGATAATTATCAGTAATAAAATTTGGAATTTGGAAGAGATTTCCATAGCTCGTACTCATTTTCTCATCTACCAATGAGGTGAGATCAGTTTTTGCACCAATGTGGCCTTCATCTAGATAAAACTTCACATACATAGGATTTTGTGGAGCCATTCCACCTGTCAACATAGTGAGATTTGTGCTTCTCTGCATTTAAAGGAGCTATCTTCACATGCTACACTTAGGGAGATATCTCCACTGGTATGGGCGTGCATCTTCAATATGTAAATTTGAATAAGTATTTCCATTTCAAGTTTTCATACTGCCACGTTGCAAGGAGCTCGTTGTCCAATATGGTTAGATGTATTTTATTTATTGTAAATTTCAATTAGATGAGTCATAAAGACTTATGTATTTAGGTTATGTTTAGTATTTTGTGGTGATCGAATCACACGATCGGTGTTTCAGGTGGTTAATGTGTGCCCTAATAAGTTTATGGCTCATAGGCTAAGAAATTTACAAATTAATTTATGGGACAGATTCACTTTAAGACTCCCTCGATATACCATTTTTTTAAAGCCCAAGTCTCACTCTCTTTGTAATAAATGAGATTATTATGCCAAATCCATTTAAAATCAATTTTTTCTTTAATAAGCAATGACGACTAGAAGAAAGTTAATCCATCAAAGTCATCCAAGAACCAATACTCGTATTCCAATCTCATAAATTAGGTTAATTGTGTCCCACCACACTCATATTCTAATTTAGTTGGATGACCAAGATTAGTTGTAACATGTTTTCTTGATATTTTCACTTACCACTTTTCGCAAAAGAATGTAAAATTGAGTATTATGCTACACACCCAATTTCTCTTAATCATTTTATTATTTTACTATTTCCTACAAGTCTCTTTTATATAATTAGATATCTAATTATTAACTAAATTTAAATTAGGTCTTCACCCTAGAACACAACGTAGTTCAACTTCTTCATTCTCCCAAAGCCCTCCAGAATTTTTCCCCACAGGTGGTTCCCATTGAGATGCAACACTTCTAGTTTTTGCAAATTCCCGATGGAGTTGGGAATAACGCCACTGAAATTATTATTAGCTAGAAGAGGCACTCTCAAATTCCTCGACCACCCAACCAGAGGACACATTTCCCGTGACATTGTTCTTGGATACCAAAAATAATTTGATGTTGGTAAGACGGGAAAAAGAGGACGGATTCGGTCCATAGAAATTCCTCCAACGTTCGAGTGATTTTTTTAAAGACCGGTGATATCTCGCTATGGATTCCAAGAAATATCTAATCATACGAGAGGAATTTTGGCAAAGCTTCGGATTGTGTACACCTCTTGCTCTCGGAAAATACGGGTAACACGACCCATGATGAAATCACATTTGATGTCACCCAGCTTTTACAAAGCAATTATTTCCCTTCTAGCACTCAAGAAATCCCTTAAGATCCTCCGTCACACTAGCCTTAAATTTTAACAGTGTATCTTTGTCCCCCTTTCAACAAGTTGCAAGTGACTATGCATTTCCCACAACAATTTCTTCCAAAAACCAACACCACCCAAAACATTATCTTCATCATGCCTCTCCTAGTAGTAAACTAAATCTTCCATCATGCTCTATGATATGTGTCTTAAACTAACCACCACCATTTATAAGAAGGAATTTTTCCATGTGAAAAAATTGACAAATCACTATGATGCTCCTATCCACCAATGAGACAAGCACAATGGATCTCTATACACGGTCCTCTTGTAGTGCCCACTTCCCTTTGACACCTTTTGATACTGTTGATTATATTATGGACATGATTATGGACTTTATTATAGTATGATGTTAGATGTTAGATCATGGATTATTGTTGACTTTGATTCAGTTATGATGCATGATGATTATTAGAGACATTTTGGATATTGATGTGATATATTGTTTGACATGGTCATATTATGGATGTTGTTTAGACATGTGATATTTAGATATTGTGAGTAGACCTAGAAATGGAAATTATTTGATGTTGATATAGTTGTTGAGTAAAATTGCAAATGATCTTGTTGGTTGCTTAGATGTTGTTGTGATTCATATATCTAGATGATTTTGAAATTTTATTTATATTATTTTAGATATTCTGATATGGCCACGAGGCCAAAGGAGGTATTTGTGTTTTGCAAGTTAAAATATCACAACAAACATCGGGGAATTGAGACCAACCACATTGGAATTCTAGATGAATTCAACAAGGTCACCATGGCAACTTGTATTGTTTGTGTGTGGTTGTTTTGTTAGGGATTCCCATGGGGGAATCACCTTTAAATGTGACCAAGGGGTTATGTGTATTTATTTATTGGTTCCTTTGTTTATGTTTGCATGTGTTTATTTTGTGGTGCATTGACCCTTTCATTATTTATTAAATGATGTGTAATATTGTGAGTAATCATGTTGTTAAGTTAATTAATTAAAATATGTCATAAGAAAGTAATTAATAGAGTTGTTGGTCTTGAATTAAAGTGTTGTAAGAGATGTGTAAGTGATGTGTAAGTTAACTTTTGAGTGTGAAACACTCCACCTTCTTGGAAATTCGAATTTGTCCTTGGAGGATGATTTTGGAGGCTTGTGGGACAAGTTAAACTTGTCTCATACCTCTTAAATTTATTTACCAACCATACCTATGGTTGGAGAGTTGAATTTAGACTTTTATAATGCTTTTGAGAAGACAAATTGTAAGTTTTTATTGCACTTTTCTTACATGGTTTAATTTCAATCCTTTGGGGTGTGGGTTGGATTTGAGTATGTAAGTAAAACTGTCATATTATTCACCCACCTATTTATTATGCATTGGAGAATGAAGTTGAATTTTTGGTTGGGGTTGAGGATGTGTGATGTGGCATCCTACATGGATCCACCTCATCCTCTTCTTTTCCCTCTTCTATAAAATTTGAATTGCTTGCCTTGTTTTGGGTTGCTTCACTTTTGGAAACTCTTTTGGGGGTGAATTCTTTGTTGTTTTGGAGCTCTTGCTTGGAGAATTTTTTGAAATATTGTTGCATGCTTGTGCTTGGCTGATTGGGATTTCTTGCATTGGGATAAATCTTGTTGTTTTGGAACTTGGAACAACTCCATCATGGAGAGGTAGGAGCTTGGCTCTTGTAATGCTTCTCTTTCTGTTTATGAAATTGTTATTGTTGTGAATGTTTTGGTATGTTTGTGGGATGTTGGGTAGATGGCCTAGGTATGGTGTAGGAGAAGACTATGGGGTTCATTTTGTGGAGGCACAAGTGTTTTGGGAGGTATAAGTGTGGAGGGAGTTGGGATTTGGGTTCCACCTTACAAAGAAATAGCTTGCATTTCTTTACTCATTATGGGGTGCCATAAGAGGTTGGGAGGCATAAGGAAATGTGAGGAATAAGGGGTACTTGGGGAGGCATAAGGGCATGTCAGGGCTTTGATATACTATGTTTTGGCGGTTTGAAATCAGGTGGTGATACCCATTTCCCCTTTGGGAGGCATAAGTAGCATCCCCCATAGTTTCTTGCTCCTTTGGCTTGCTTGATGAAGCCTTAGTGTTGTTTGTCATGCTTTAATGTAGTTGCAAACTACATTCTGTTTGGACTGTGTTTTAAATGTGAAATTTACATGTGTGTTTGTGGAAGCCTATTGTTGCCATGAGTTGAATCACATCTTCCATTACTTTGTGGTTGGGGCTCGGGGCCAATGAAGAAGGATGGATTTTCCTTGTCATTGGATGTCTTGGTTGGGTAGAGAGCGTTGCCTTTCCCTACTTTTTGTGATCGAATTGGAAGAATGATAAATCTACATGTTGTTGTTCTGGAGCAAAGGACAATGAAATAAAACAGTTGGCAGTCCCTTGTTGAGATAAATCTTATTCTAACCTTCCCACTTGAAGTGGATGAACTTGTATATGTTTTGTAATGGAAATATGTTTTATTGAATATGAAAGTTATAAGATTGAAATGTGAAAGAGATATACTTTGTTTCTATTCTTTTGAAAGAAAGAATTATATTCTGTATGATGAATTTGAAGAATGAAATAAAAAAGTTGTAAGTTGTCTTTTAGGAATCAATAAATGATTGTATTACCTTTCTCAAATTGCATTGTGGTATTGAATCTGATCATTTAAATGTATTTGAAATCTCTGTTTGAAAGGAAGAAATGTGTGTGAGGAAAATACGAGCTCTGTCTTTTGAAAGGTGTAAAATTTGAAATCAGAATTGCATTTTGGTTTTGAATAGTTTTATTTGAATCAAATAAATGTATTAGATTGGAATTGGAATGTATTCTAATACTTGGAAGTAGAAAATGGCAAATAGACCCTTTAAAATTTGATCTTTGTTTTGTATTTTCAAACTGGCAATTATTTAATCCAAAATGCACAGACCAAACTTGCAACAAAGAAATAACAAATGAAACATTAAATTTGACATAATAAGATCTAAACAAACTCATCTAGGCATTAACACTTAAGGAATTTCTTAGAAAACTTAGCAAACTCAGGCTCCAACTCTTTCACTTTGTCGTTTTGTTGTCAAAGTTGTAAATTTTCAAATTGGAACTCAATCAAAAAAACTTACCTTCCAAATCCATCCTAAATCCATCTAAGAACAATTCCCCATGCCTATTTGACTTGTTGAGAGAGAAAGAAGATCAAATTGAGTAAAATTTTATAAGTCAAAATTTGCCAGTTTGCCTTTTTAAAGCCTGCAGATTGTTTTCATGAAATTTACCCCTTAAACATTATCAAAATGAAAGATTAATGATTCTTGTGCAAAGAGGACGTCGAGAGATTTCTAGAAAGTCCTCATTTGCTAAAAACTCGAGTTCCCAATCAAAAGTTATGGCCTCCTGAAGTTTTCCTTCATTTGGCTTCAAAAATAATTCTAACTGTAAAAAAAAAAAAATTTTCTAAGTTTTATCCGTGGCCCCCACTTTTGTAACCAATCAGGTGCTGCCACGTGGCATCATGAGGCATCGACAGAGGAGCGGATCCCTTAAAAAAAAACTTAACACTTCGGAAAAAATTTCTAATTTTTCTCTGCTCCCGCCCACGCCCATAACTAATCAGTACTACCACGTGGCATCACGAGGCATCGGTGGAGGAGCGGATCCCTTTAAAAACTTAGTGCTTCAAAAAAAAATTCTTTGGGAAAAATTTTCTAAGTTCTCCCGTCAGCCCGCCAACCCGCAACCAATGGATGGCTGACACGTGGCGCCTTGGGTGTCGGTGGAGGCACGGATCATTTTGATCCCTTAGCGCTTTTCAGCAAAAAGGATAAAAGTATTAAAATTCTCTAGTGGCCTAACTTTCCACCAAAGTTTGGAAATGCCAACACGTGTCCTTTCGGGCTCGCGGGCGCGTGGAGGTAATTCACACTTTTGTCCCAAAAAGGAAAAGGCGCTAAAGTTCTTCCTGCTCTGCCGGCCCGTGCTTGGAAAAAATTTACTTCCCCGACCCACCGGTCTGCATTCCTCCTCCGGGCAAAATTCTCTCCGAATTCCATAGGCCCACGCATGGGAAAATTTTCTCCCCTAGGCCCGCAGACCCGCTCTTGGGAAAATTTTCCTCCCAAGGTCCACTGGCCCATATCTTGAGAAATATGAGGAGTTAGGAGGACTTATTTATATCATCGGAAAGGTGAGGAAATTTCCTATCTAATGGGAATGTTGTTGGGAATTTTTGAGTGTGTTAATTTTGAGAAAAATCAAGTTGAATATTTTAATCTTGTTAGAGAGTGGTATAGTGAGAAATTACCCTCTTAACCTAATTGATTAATCTAACCCTAAGTTTGGACCTTGTGATCTTTTATAATTATCGTATTAATAAAACTATAAGCTATTAATAATGTTTGGCTTGAAGCTTTCTTGCAACAACTATTGTTTGGTAACCTAGTTGTAGACTCTTTTAAACAAAACAAAAAATTATTCCATAATTTTCCTAACTAATCCTAGGTTGTTCTTAGGTCTCAAGTGGGTTGTTTTAGCGGGCATTACACCTCTCTATCGAGACTTTTGCACAATTATGGTCACTGCGCAAAAAATTATTTTGAGATAAAAAAGAATAAGGGATGGAGGTCTTGATGTAGAGATTACTTACCTCAAAGGAGGAAGGAGACATCATATGCATCATAGTGATTGACCAATTTTTTTATAGAAAATAAAAAGCACATCATAGCGATTATCGGGACGTGGGATCCATTCGGACACATATTTATCAAAGCAATGTTTCATTTTGTCTATAGATGCAATATCTTCTTATTCAATAACATCAACATTAAAAGCATTCTCAAGCCATATATATACAACTTTGGATTTTGACACTATGTTAAAGCTCTTCTCTTGCAAGAATTTCCTTCCTCCATTACGAATGATAATTCAAGGTACTACAGGGACAGGAAAATCTTACCTCATTAATGTTATGAAATTAGTTTCATCCCATCAAACTTGCTTGCAAAAATTGACTACCACCTTTGTGAAGTATTTCCCCATTCCAGGGCATCTACATTTGTCCGGAGATTTGGATAGCCAAAGGAAAACACAAAGTAATAATAAGCATTGTATTACGTTATTACGCATTGATACATAGGCTATTATATATCCAAAAACATAGCCAAACCAATTCCTAATAAATAGGGAGGAGTTCCAACAAATAACCCAGAATATTATTCATGGGTATAACAATATAAAAAACCCAATACAACAATATATTATGAGTTGTAATATTACGACTCATAATATATTACAAATATAATTCACCCAAACATTAATTCCTACAATCCAAGAATTCCGATAAGATGCATACGTGATGCATACATAGTCACAACTCACATAACCTCATACAAATCACATAGAAATTATTTAGATGGCATGAAGACCGACACTATGCATAGAAGGATCACAAAAATCACCCAATATTTAAATCGGTGTGTAGACAACTATCTTGAACGTAAAAATTATTTGAAAAACCTCCAAATTATTTTATATGCTAGACATAGACTAAATTCATAGCAGCATAAATGTTATTGCTCAAATCATGACATACACAATCAAATTTTCCCACGTAGGATCGATTCCTTCTACGATGCTTGAAGTGTTGGATATTTTACAACGGCTACATTCCTTAAAAACAAAACTGATCAAATGTTCCGCTCACATGTATCAAACAATTTTTTGAAACGCATCGCTATCCACATGGATACTGCAGATGAAACTTTGAACACAATCCTACAAATAATTTCAAAACTCCCAAAAAGACACAAAAGTAGATAGCGAAGACGATTCAAAGTCTTCCAATAGAACTTATGGATCCTTGCATCTCATCATTATTGCTTAGGCTATTATATTATTCTGCACAGATATAGGTTATTATATAGCTAAAAACATAGCAAACCATCTCCTAATAAATAACGAGGAGTTACAAAATTAACCCTGAGTATTTTCATGTGTATAACAATATATCAAAATACCCAATACAACAATATATTATGAGTTGTAATATTAGGACTCATAATATATTACAAAACATAATTCACCCAAACATTAATGGAGCACTAATAAAATATATTCCTAACATTTGGAAATAAAATTACTATCCTTGTTGAAGACCTTAGGAAATTAAGTAATATTATTGTAATCAAATAAGATAATTACATAAGAAAATGAATTCATTTCACCTTGTTCAATTCACTAAGCATAGAGAGCATACTAGCATATGAATGTAATGACATAGGAGATAATTCATTACCCATTTCCTTTTGCATTAAAGATACTAATGGTACAAAAGATTATGTGTTTTCAACTTTGTACATATTAGTTTTCAAGTACACTACATAATCATTATGCTCAACATGATTCTCTTGTTTGATTTACAATACATATTACAAATAAGAATACAATATTTTGCTTTGAGAGACATTGATATGGAAGAACATAAGGATAATTCTCAATGTGAGCACCATCGAAATAACACCAGAGATCCTATCAAGGTCACGAAATGAAGCAGGAGAGGGAGAACATCATCATAGTGTTTTTCCTCCAACCATAGAGCCAGTTTGTTCCCCACACAACTCTCATATCCCGAGAGTGGCCCTACCCTTCACGAAGAAGGTAGATATGAAAATTGATACCAAAAGAGAGAGTGTTCCATGTATATAAATCCCTATTGCATACGACATAACTGGTCATGATGTAATATAGGATGGTGAACTGAAAATTAATTTTTTTAATACTAAGTATTAATTTCTTATGGCCATAAGACTTAGATTATAAAGGGTTACCCCTGATGTATCCTAACTCGTATACGAGGTATGTCTGGTAACCCCAAACATTGGGTCAATCTTTGGTAACCCCAAAAAGGACCCATATCCACTTGTACTAAGTCATGGTGAAGACTAAACTAATTCCCTTATCCTTTTAGTCCCACTTTCCAATGTTCACTATACATTACTCATAGCTACTGATTCATCTCATCCCTCCTAACCCCATACTGGACGACAATTGATCTCCCCAAGGTAAACAAAGACTTAATATGTGAACAAATCTGATAGGTATGTGGGTGATAACACATCGTATCGACGAACCAAAGTATTATTTACCCCACTTTACTGAGGATTGTTAAATTCAAGAAAACAAGATTCTAATGATAATTCTATGGTTTGTATGATAATGATAGACATAGTAAGTTTGACTACTCATTGTAAGGTGCGCATAATAAAAGAAGATGTATCCATACATTTCAACTCGTAATATAACATAGAGATGTTAGATTTCCATTTATTAAATTCATGTCATAGTTTGACACTATCCACATGGGATTTTTAACACCAATTAGATTATTTGGTAAAGGTGAATTCATGCTAAAATATCAACCTAAAATGCTTAACAACTTACGTGAGTGTTTATTTAGTATAATTTACCTCAAACATCAATTATTAACTTGTTTATAATTTATACATATATTCAATCATGTGATTGATCAATCTTGTATCAATTGAATTATAAATCTAAATTATCCTCAGACATCAAAATCGGAAAAGACACAACATTAATTGTGTATGATTTATTCTCAACTTAAGAATAATTCTCGATATATATATATATCCTCACTCATAAACCTTTAAAAATTAGATAAAATTGTTAAATTTTACTTTCTTTATGAATTCTTTATAAACTTAAACTTTTCTACTCTTTATTTATTTATTGAGAATAGCTTATTAAGTGAAGATTTCCATCTCAAAGCTATTTTTAGTTAGGGGTTCTTAATATATTTTTATTTTTGCTTCTTTCCAATGAATGCTTGGAATCATTTTTCAAAAGGCATTAGGTGGCTTGAAGAGGTGGAAAGATCCAAACAAAAATTATCATTTTTTAAAAAGTAAATAAATAAATAAATTGCCAAAGGCATTAATAGTTTGAAGCTATAAGATGTTGTGTAATGACATTTACACAAGGAAATGAACATCTCTTATATACCATGACAACCACGGTAATTATAGGAATGATAAAATAAGATAGACATGATAAAATATTTGATAAAATCTGTGAATGTGCATTTGATCAAAGCATCTACATAAACATACGGAAATAGGAATATATTAATCATCCAAGAGGTTGAGGGAAAATAAATATTGGGCATACAAGTTATTTATTGACGGGTGTGGAAATCTACACACACATTTTTTTACCAGTAAAGGAAATTTGGAATTTGAATTCACA
>CM031235.1:882441343-882633843 GCA_018340775.1 Taxus wallichiana var. yunnanensis
GTGAGTGTTGAATATTCCTTTTGTGAAAATGATTCAAATGATGACTCGTTGCAAACAACGTCTCTACTCTCATATATATTATTTGTCTCAAGATCCATGAGATGATATGTTTTGGAGGTGGTAATGTATCCTAGAAATATGCATTGTTGTGTCTTTGTATCAAGTTTCTTCCTCTTCTTATCTGTAATATGCATATATGCGACAACTATTGATGGAAAATCACAACACCCCTGAATGTCTGCAACTCAATGGGTTGAGACTCTTAGTGTGATTGCATAACATGGAGCCTTTCCCAAAGTGTGGGACCTTGTGAATCGGGAAAGCTCTCTAGATGAAGGTCGGTTCCTATTCCTCTGTTCAAATGCACATAAAATTCAGAGGGTTTACTCAAAAACCTAATCTAACTTGTCAAGGAGTTAGGGTAAGAAGATGCATAAAAACAAACCTAAAATAACAAAGGTGATGCATCGAGGAATGAAGAACACTGTCTTGCCAATAAACACACAAACCATTAAAATGTAATGCAAGATCATGCACGAGATAACCAAATTAGCAAAGGTGAAAGATCGGGAGGATGCAAATTAACACAAAGAGGGTTGAGAATCATCCACAGACATGCATTATTTTCTCCAAATATTGATACAATACACTACAAAATGCCAAGAGGCAAAGTTGCATTACAATTTTAGATGGGAGGTTTGAACTCCAAAAATTTGCTGCCAAAGAGAAGAAGGGAGGGAAAAACAAGAATGTCCAACCTTTAGAAAGAAGCCCCTCCTTACAATTTATAGGAAGAATGAGAGAGGGAAGAGAGAGGAATTACAAATCTACCCCAACCACCTCCAGAGTTGCATTTAATTCATCTCATTATGGTGGTAGATGAGAACCCTAGTAAACTCAAAAATGGCAAAAACTGTATTTTACATTTTGAAGAACTTGTTCTTACCCAATTAAATATATCTAGTTGTAGTTGGACATAAGACCTTGTAAGATTTCCGAAAAGTCCAACCTTGCGTGAATCCGAGCTCCCTGTGAAAAGTTATGGCCATTTGAATATATGGGTGGTGGTTTGCTTCATCGGGTTCAAGGTGTCAATGCTCAAAATTTTGTGCCTCCCCGAAGATGCACCTTGGTGCATCCATCTCCATGTTGACATTTTCTTACTGCGCCACCCAACTGTGCGGGTGCATCCATTTTCATGTCGACATTTTCTTGCCTGCGCCAGGGCGCATCCATTTTCATGTTAACATTTTCTTACCTACGTTAGGGCGCATCCATTTTCATGTTGACATTTTCTTACTTGCACCATGGGTGACTGGGTGGCACAAATAAATATCGTTTTGAGTTTTCTTTAATTTCCATATTCTTCTATTTGTCTATATTTACCCGGGGGAGATATATACAACACAACCAAATACTCTCAAATGAGAAATAGAAGGTTTACGATTACTCCATACCTCTTCTGGTGTCTTTTCCTTCAAGATCTTTGTAGGTACTCGATTCAAAAGATATACAACTATTTGGACCACTTCTACCCAAAATATGTTCTCCAACTTTGCAGTGGAAAGCATACAACAAGCCATCTCCATGACAGTTTGATTGTGACACTTTGTAATTCCATTCTATGAGGGAGTATAGGGGGCAGTCAGTACTATGTGATGTCATGCTCCTTCAAGAATGCTAAGAATTTCTTTGAGGTCAATTCCCCCTCGATCTGAAAGCAGAGAGGACTTGGCTTCCCGGTCTATTGAACAACACTCCTATATAAGATTTGGAATTTTTCAAATGCTTCACTCTTCTTTCAGAGAAATAACACCCAAGTCTTGCAAGAATAATCATCAATGAATAAATGGAAGTACTAAAATCCCTTAAAAGAGGTAGGCAAGGGTCTGCACAGATCAATATGCATGACTAATAGATGGTTCTTGGCATGGAATTTACTTGTCTCAAATGGATCCCAATGTTGTTTTCCCTAGACATCTAGGACAAAGAGGTAATGAATGAGAGAGAGGAGGAAGTCCTCGTACCATCTACTTTGAACTAAGTTGATAGAGGGAGTCAGTAGAAATATGTCCAAACCGATAATTCCATAGTGCAGTGGATTTCACCATAGAGGAAGATAACGCAACTACAGAGGATGAAACTACATCTAGTGCAAATAAATGATCCTTTAAAAAAATCTAAGTATTGTACCTTTTTTAGATATTAGACATGATTTGATGTCATTCTAAACCAGAACTCCACCTTGAGCTTGTGATTTAACAATTGAGAGACAAACAAGAGATTTGTGGTCAAGTCAGGGACATAGAGCACCTTCGTGAGAGTACATCTTCTTATCCCGAGAGGAATGGTCACATTTCCGATTCCTTCTGTCGTATACTCCTTGTTGTCTGCAATATGAACCCAATCTCTAGTGGGTCGAGTAGTTAATGAATCGAACAACTTTTATCACCACTCATGTGCTTGTTGGTGCTTGAATCAATGCATCGGTGAAATATTATCTGATGGCTATGATGTTTGGGATACAAGTACCAAATCATCTTCGTGTGTGCCACAATTTGCTAATTCTGGAGTATCTTCATCTCGAGTCATCATTTGGTTGGGCTGCGACATGTCCTTTCTGCTTCTTTTTATGAGGATACCACTTGGATTTCTTTGAATCACCTCTTGCAGATGTGCTTTATTCTCCATAATTGTGTTGTGTGTGGTCATTGTACCAACAATTTGTAGTGTCGTGTGTATTCGTGGTGTAGATGTGACACCATCAATTCACCTTTTGAAACTTCTGCTTTTGTGGTTACTTATGTGTATGCTTCTCTTGTTGACCTTTGCGAGGCTTCTGACTTTTCTTCTGTCTAGAGATCAATGTTTTTTCCTTGAACTCCTCTTGAACTAATTGAATGGCTTCTTCATGTTGCAGAAAATTTACCAGTTCAGAAAAAATCACCTCTTTTTGAGTGATGGTCAATGTGGTGATAAACGTCCTGAACTAGGATGGAAGAGCTCATAACTCTACTACACGATGCAAGAATTCTTCCACTTTTTCACCTTTTTACATACTCATGGTATGAAGCTTTGACTAGAGATGAAGAATATTCATCAAATTCTTGGCTTCATATATTGTGGAGAGAGTATCCCATGCCTTCTTCGATGTTGTCATATTCTAAATGTATGGTTGCACCTCATCGGATATGCTCAGAGTGATCAACATCATTGCTTTTCCATTGGCTTTATCGTAATTCATGTGTTCATCATTGTTGTTGGTGTTGGTGCTCAAAATAGTCTCACCCCATTTTTCCATTGAAAATCTATCAATTTACGACCTCTTCCATATTTTATCTCCTGTGTTGTCCCTGAGAAGTTTCTACCTTCCTTTTTTTGTCGTAATCAATCGTCCTGGGTCGAGGATCACATATGGATCCATGTTTGTTTCCTTGTTTCTCTATTTGTCTTGAAAGGGTCTATAATTTGGGTCTCCCAGTTCTCTGTTCATCTAAAACTCGGGCTCTCCTGTTCTTTCTACTTTCCACAGTCGGGATTTGCTATCCTTGTCATTTTTGCCCTAAATACTTGAGGAAAAATGAATGGATGTAGCTTGGAGGAATGTATTTGAGCCTTGTAACATTTCTAAATTCTCTGTCCTTGGAGAAAATTTCATCTCCAGGCTCAAATGGTCATTTTTTTGCATTTTACGGTTTAACGGGCATTTCTCCCAGTCAAATTTACATCCTTGCATCAACAAGAAATGTGGCTCTTTGGGGTACTTCAAAATTTTATGAATCGCCTCAACTTGAAAACCTATCTACATGGAAGAACGACGCTCATTTGAAGATTTGCTTTTTGGTTGGCCTCGAGTTGTGCCAAGAGGACAAGTGGAGGTTTCCGCTACATTTCCCGGACTTAGATAAATTTTTATGCATTCGACTATTTGGTAGACAGGGACACATGGGGAGCCCGGGTGCTGGTTCAAGGTCTCCGCTTTGGGCACCATTTTGAAATTACGCCATGAAGACACGTGGAGGCTTCCGTCAGGTCTTCCCATACTTAGTATTTTTTCAAAAGATTTTGAGAGGCCTGGGACACGTGGAGGGACCACGCATGTTTGAGGACTCGGCCCTGGGTTTTATTTTAAAGAAGCGCTAGGAGGACACTTGGAGGCCTCCGCTCACTTTGCATTTTGCTTGGACTTTTCAATGGCCAAAGGAGATTGCCTCGACCCTAACACATGGCACCTTCTGCTGAGATTTAAGCCTTCAAACAAATTTTTTCAGGCTAGGACACATGGTGAGCCCGCGCTCATTCAAGGTCTCAACTTTTGGGGACCATCTCAAGATGTGCCATTATGACACGTGGCAGTTTGAAAAGTCAAAAGGTGGGGAAGCGGACCATTGGAGGCAACTTGGACTTTTTCCTCTTAAAGCATTAAAATATCAAAACGGCCACAAGCCCGATAAGAGAAGGGTCAAGGTTGGCTTTGAAAAGTCAAAGGGGCGGGAAGCGGACCATCGGAGGCAACTTGTATTTTTGCCTCTTGTCACCAAAAGGATTAAAACATCAAAATGGCCCACAGACCCGACAGAGAATAGTCAAAATTTTCCTTGGTCAATGCAGAGGTGCGACTTTTGGGGAAAGTTGGAAAATTCCTTTTTCCAAAAAAGAGGTGAAATATAAGAATTTGGTCACACCTCTAGGACCCACCTTAGGACACGTGTCGGGCTCATTACTCAAGGGTGGAGCTGGGGGAAACTTGGAAATTTTTCCTTTTTCCAAAAAGAGGTGAAACAACATAATTTGGCCACGGTTCCTTTAGGACCCACCTTAGGACACGTGTCATGCTAATTTCTCAAGGGTGGAGGTGTGGAGCAAAATGTGAAAAATTAACTTTTTCCAAAATTTGCAAAAGGAAAAAGGGAACCCGCATGCCCATTTTAAAATGGATCTCCCACGTGGACGGTCCAAATTTAAAATAGAAATCAATGGAAATTGTGCATCTGTATGTGATTTTTCCGCCATTTTCACTCCAAAGCTCCTGTGGACACATATTCATGTGGTTTTTTATCATTTCTTGGAGTCTCTTGCACACCAAATGAATAGGAACATTAATCTAGTAGCCTAGTTTGGTGGGGAAGGTCTGTAAACATATCTCACCATTAAATATGCAATCTGACTGCTTGATTCGACCCGATTTTTCTTTCCTTGGCATACAAAAGACTTATTGATGTCTTGGTTTGGTGAGGAAAATCTGGGACACCTTTTTCCATTAAGATGATATCTGACCTTTGGGCTTGATATGATCTTCCATTTTCCTTCCCAGGCACGCAAAGAACCAGATTAGATAGATTAGGGGCGGAAGTGGTTGACGAGTAAAAGGAAGAGTGATCTACCAGAGGAAGGAGTTGAATGTGAGAGATGTTTGAAGAGATCTACCCCCTGAGCACATAATAACTTTTACAGATTTGATTCTTGGAATCACGATCGAGATCATGGCGAGCACTGGTACACTCAATATTTGGGTTTTGGGGGAAAAATTTGTTGCAAAATGTTATAAATGGCATGATTTTTTTCGTGAAAGAGGTTGGAGGTTGGAAGGTTGGAGTGTTAGAGGCCGATTCTAAGAAAAGGCTTTATAGAACCCGTATTTCTAAGAAACTATCTGAAAGAAACCTATTTATCTCTTTTGTGTTAAATTTGATCATGTCAAGGTGGTTGCGAGTGTATAGCCATTGACAAGCTTTGAGATTGTTCAAGAAACTTTCCCCTGCTGATAAATTTAATCAAACTTGAGTTAATCTGTGTTATTTTTGGGCAAAATTTGTGTTTGCTTCGTTTCTGAATGTCTGCAAGTAGTTTTTCTTGTTCCCATTACATTCTTACATTGAAATCTATGTGAATCACACAAGATCTTATCCTTGTGATAGTTTGGTGGCATTTGCAATTTCATTTATCAGAAGAGATTTCATTTGATAGTGAAATAAACAAATTTAAAATCACTGTGACTCCTAGCATGACTATAAGATTGTTTTTTATCCTTTGAGGGTATCTTAGGCATGATGAAATAGAGATTGATAATGTTCAATTAAGTTTTCCAATTTGAGCCTTCATTTTGGATCCTTGAAGTTTGTGTGAAAAGTGTTGATCTGGGCCTCCATTGAAGCACATATTCTGGTTAAAGGAACATCCTAGCTACTCTGAAGCATTTTGTTGTTCGAGCTCTCCATTTTTGTAAAAGTTCTCAAAGATTTGGTATAATCAACTTTATCTTGCTTCACCTCCCACCCAAAATCATTCAAAAACAATTAATCCTACCCATACTACCCTATTTTTCCTATGTGTATATAGATGCATAATTTCTATTACCAAAACATGCAGAAACACTCAGTTTTCATTGTCTTTAGTGGCTTGAACCTTGCTTAGAAAGATATCTTCATTATCTAGAGTGACAACTTGTGAGAGTTAGGTTTTGTTGTATTGATCATATTTTCTTCAAGGTCTTCTTAAACATTTCACAAGGAAATCCCCATATCCTCCATAAACAAGAGCTAGAAAAGGGTTCTCTCACCCTAATTGAAAGGCACAACCATAAAGTAGTGAGGATAGATCAAATCCTCTTCAGGGTGTTATCCATTTCTCCACATCTGAGTGACAGAGGGCCAGTTAGATCCCATCCCTAGCTACAAAATGACTCACTATGATCTATCTGTCTCTAAGCTTCCTGCCAAACCTATGATGCTTGCTCAAACTTTGAAGGAGAATCAATTTGGGTACCAACACCTTACTGGCACTCTGCTACCGCTAGGGACATAGTGATTGCAGTTCATATTTAGACCCTAGTAAACACTTCTTGTATGCTCAAAGTGCTAATACATCTTTTCAGGCATCATCTTGTGTTCAGGCCTGTAAGAAGTGTTCAAAGTTACAAGTGCTATGTGCAATATTTCCATTTTCTACAGTTATTGCACTAAGTTTCATTGATAAATCTGGATAAAGAAGAGTCAGGTCTTTCCATTTCCAGTTGCTAGTATTGACAAACATTTGACAGATCATATTTTAGTGCATTTTCACAACTAAGGTGGAAATCCTTAGTAGTGACTCCCTATTGATATGATTCTTGATAAATACCAGTGTCTTAACCTTTGTCAAGTGAGTTTTGTTACTAATCTTTACAAATCTGGAAGGAAGAAGATCTTTCTTTGCTAGAGATCCTGCTAGGAAATTATTTCCAGAGCTAGGAAAAGCAAAGTCAAAAGGAAGAAAAACACGAGAGTTGTTGGAGATCAGCTTACAAGAAAAGGGATCTCCATTGATGAAAGTGATCAGCCTATCATTAAAGACTATTATTCAAGTGATTCTGAATCAGGTAGTCTTTTTGTGGAATTAAATTCTCCATCTGGAGAGGGGCCTTCATTTGATTTTGAAAAGTTTGCTTCTCATTCTACTCCTGTCTTTTCAAAAGTTGATAGGGATTTCCAAGAAACAATTCCTTTAGGGGATGTCCATTTTAGAAGTTATACTCATGTGTTTCAAAGACCCTCTGTCTCTTATCAATTTGTCTCCCCTCCAAGGTCACCTCCTCAAAACAAAGATGGCCTTGCCCCCACCCAAACCTCCTTTTGTTGTAAACACCTTTGGTCCTATAAATTTTATAAGGATAGTTGGTTATCCAAATGTAGTTCCCTAGGATGTAAGAAATAGATTACCAAAGTTCCAAGGAAACAACACTATAACTGGTGATCAACATTTAAATCTTTTTATCAATATGATGGAAGACTTTGAGATTGAACATGAATATGTATATATCAAATTGTTTATCCACACTCTGGAAGAGGATGCAAGGGAATGGTATAAAGGTTTGCTAGATAATTTTATTGATTCCTAGACAAAGATGAACAATGCATTTAGACTACAAGATGGTGATAGAACTGACCCTAGGTTTCTTCTATCGAGTTTGAAAATATCAAAAAAAAAACCTAATGAGTCAGTACATGATTTCAAAACAAGGTTTAATAAGACCTTGAGGAGATTTCATGTTAGCTTAAGCCATGTGATGAATCATGTTTGATCAAATATTCATATGCATTTGATAAAATGAGGCCTCTGCTTACTACTTGAGGGACAAAACCCTACTAATTTGAGGCAGGCCTTCACCATGGTTCTGCAAATTGAAAACAACATCAAAGTAATTGGAAATCCTCCAAAAAGGGATGGTGTAAAACTAATTAACCCAGAAAAGCCTCAGACAAGTAAGGCTACTGATTTGGAGGAAGTTGTGAAAACTTTGGTCGGGGTTGTCAAAGAAATATCATACAAATTAGCTTTGGGTAGAAAAGGGAATTGGGTAGAGTTCACAAGGTCAACACAAGCAACAAGGCCAAGACAGGTTTACAAATCACCAAAGATCTAATGACAAAGGCAAGGGACCTATTGGATTTGAAATAGACAATCCCAAGCCAGGGAAAACAGAATGGTACTTGATCCTTTGGCTATTAGAGTTGTTGTTGTGGAGGAGACAGATGTCATTGATTGGTGTGATAGATGTTTCATGCCCCATGCTCCATGTGAGGAAGATCAAAGAAGAAGAAGAAGAAGCTAATGATGATAATGATGATGATGTATGCATGATGGGTTATTCCATGAGCTCACAACAAGGGGAAACTTCAACTAAAGTGATAAGTGCTAGAACTACTGATTGATTTTTGGATTGCATCCACTAGGTACCTATTCTTCCTCCCTCTCATACTTTAGAAGTTGATCTTGTACAAGCTTTTGAAATGCCCAATAATGACTTTGAATATCTAAGAGCTTTAATGATAAAGAAGTATGATGGAGGAATCCCATTTGAGGAGGACATGAAGTTATTGATGAATGTTGTTGTGGCTCAAGAAAAGGAACACAACACAAGGAGTAGGGTTTTCAAAGGTATAGGGCCTCAGGCCAAGCCAAAGACTCCATTGCTTTCAAATATTCCTAAAGAGGCTCCTAAGAAAGATGCATCTGCCAAAGGCCTTGTTGTCCCAAAAAAACTCATACCCCTCCTCATGCCCAAGTTGTCAAAATTCCTGTGCCATCTAATGAGTGTGTCATCCTTCCTTCCAATGTTGCCTTGCCAAAGTCTACCCCTTATGATATTGCCCAAGTCTTGAGTCAGATCAAGATCTCAGTTCCAATTGTTGAGTTGCTTAGGATTCCTAAGCACAAGAAAAGGGCTTTTGAATATTTGGGGCTGAAAGAGGAGAAGACTGCCTTGGGTAGAAATATAAACATTGTGGAAACTCCCCTAGTCATTGAAGAGTTAGAAACACCACCAGTGTTGGAGGAACTAGGTGAACCACCTGAGGTTTATTTGGGGACATCCTTGGTGGAATCTCAGCTAAATGTGGATCCATTCTTCACCACTCTAATCATTAAGGACAGACTATTGCACAACTACATGTTTGACTCAGGGGCATCATGCAATGTCATGCCTTTGGAAGTCATGAATGAGTTGAATATTAAGGTTACAACAGCAGCATATGGGAAGTGTACTACTATGGACTCCAGAGAGGTGCCAGTGGTGGGGTGTGTGAAAGGTCTAGTGGTACAACTTATAGCCTATCCAGCAAAGACCTGAAGCTTGATGTAGTTATTGTTGACTGCCTAGCCAAGTGGGGTATGCTTTGTTGTCTAGAAAATGGGTTGCAAATGTTGGTGGGATTGTTCAAATGGATATGTCCTATGCCACCATCCCAATTGAGGTAAACCTTGTCAAGTTGTATGGGGAAAAGAAGATGTTGCACCTTATTGAGGATCCCAACAATGCATCCTATGAGGTATTGTACACAAGTGTTGATGCTTGATAACTTCATAGGATATGCTGATGGAAAAGAGCACAAAATTGAAGAATGCAAGTATCTTGAAAAGGCAGGCTCTCCTTGGACTTTATTGTTTGATGGAGCTTGCTCCAAGTTTGGAAATGGTGTTGGTGTTGTTTTGATCTCTCCAAGCTAGGAAAATTTTGTGTCTTTTCCTTCAAACTCAACTTTGAGTGTACTAATAACACTACTGAGTATGAGGCATTGTTATTAGGTCTGAGGATTGCTTGGAAATATGGTGTTAAAGACATCATTGTCAAAGGAGATTCAAAATTAATTGTCAAGCAAGTTAGAAAATTGTATGCCACAAAAAATCAGCGAATGAAACAATACAAGCATGCAGTTTGGGATATCATTGATATTTTTGATTGATTCAACATTGTGCATCATGATAAGAGGTTCAATGATTTGGTAGACAAGCTTGTTGTGCTTGGATATCGTTTGATAATTGTGTAATGTCCCCATATTGTGAATATGATATTGAAATATTGATAAGGCCATCTCGTCCCGACAACATTAAGCATTGGCGAGGTTTTTGATGATGATGCTCGTGTCAAAGATTTCGTAGAGTAAAGGGAGTTTTCGACCAATGTATTGATTGGGATCCAATGGTGTATGTAGCAGAGGGAAAAGTAACCTTGTTTGGAAAAGGCATCATCCAACTAAATACTAATACCATTACTAGAGGGTTGGTTTCTCTTGAATCCAACTTTGATAATGTTGATCACATTATTAACAGAAGCATAGCAACCTCAAGGGATATTGAGGAGCATGACCTTGGCACAAAGGAGAAACCAAGGAAGATCTAGTTAGGAAGCAATCTCAACAAGGAGGAAAATAGTCCTATGTCCAATTGCTAAAAATATCAAGATTGCATGGCTTGGACTTATTTTGAACTAAAGGCATACAGAGAGGATTTGTTTCAACATGAGATTCCCTTAGAATCTAATGCAAAACCATTTAGGTAGAAACAGAGACCAATCAATCCGCTCCTATCTCTCAAAATGAAAGAAGAACTAAAGAAACTAAGAGATGGAGGGATTATTCAGCCCATAAGATATTCTTCCTGGGTTGCAAATCTAGTACCAGTCAGAAAGAAGAATGGTGACATCAAGTTATGTGTGGATTTCAGAAATTTGAACAGAGCATCAATGAAGGATATTTATCCTTTACCAAACATGGAAAACATGCTTTGTAGCTAGTGACTGGTTCTGAGTTACTTTCTACACTAGATGGTTTCTCTGGTTATAACCAAGTTGTGGTGAAGGAATCAGAAAGAATTAAAATAGCCTTTACCACTCCTTGGGGGACTTATGAGTATGTCGGGTGCCCTTTGGTCTGATGAATGTTGGAGTAACCTTTCAAAGAGAAATGGATGTTTCTTTTTCCAGTTACATCAATGATTTTATTGTTGTCTATCAGGATGATGTGACTGTGTTCTCTAAAAAGCAAGGTGATCACTTGCTACACTTATAGAAGATGTTGATGAGATGTAGAGAGTATGGCATTTCACTCAATCCAAAGAAGTGCCATTTTGGAGTGCGAAGGGCAAAGTTGGTTGGTCACATTGTGTCACAAGAGGGGGTAATGATTGATCCGAGAAATGGTAGAGGCCATCGAAGAAGGTCCCAATTCTAAGAACCAAGAAAGGAATTCAGTCCTTCTTTGGGAAGATAAACTTCATCGAAGGTTCATATCAAACTTTGTTAAGTTGACCATTCCAATTACTTCAATGCTAAAGAAGGACCGGGTTATTAAATGGGAGGAGGATGTCATTCAAGATTTTAGTGGGATCAAGGAGGAATTAAAGCATGCCCCTGTTTTAGCAGCTCCAGATTATAAGAAGCCTTTCCAATTGTTTTCCTTTGCTTCAGAAAACACTATTGCATTTGTCCTGTTACAGAAGGATGATGAAGGGGCTGAGAGGCCATTACTTTTTTAGTGAGGCATTACAAGGGTTTGAGCTAAAATACACTATTATGGAGAAACAAGCATTTTCCTTGGTGAAAGAAATAAGGTTTTCAAGCCTTACATTCTGAGTTCCAAAATTGTTGCTTATGTTCCCCACACCATGGTCAAAGACATCTTATTAGAGATGGAGGTCTCAAGCAAGAGATGCAGATGGGTGAAAAAGTTGCAAGAATATGACATGGACATCCAAACCATGAAGTTGGTGAGAGGTTTGGGCTTGGCTAAGCTTATGGCTGAGAGTAACAAGAAAACTATTGAGGTGAAGGAGGTAGAAGAAAGAAGGGTAGATGTCTTTGAAAAACTGATGAGTTCTGAGTGGTACAAGGATGTGATTTTTTATCTCAAACATTTATACTGCCCTAAGTATTTGGATAAGAACTAGAAAAGGGCCCTTAAGTGGCTTCCCGGAAATATGTCATTACTATTATGGGTTAGCTTGGAAGAACCACCCAGGGAGTCCTCTTAAGGTGCATTACTTAAGATGAGGCCCCAAGATAATTGTTGATCTCCATGGAGGAGTTGGTGGGGGAATTTTGCTTTGAAAAGTCACAAAGACACAAAATCCTGAGGGTTGGTTATTTGTGGTGACTCTCTTCAAGGATGTAAATCTTTTGGTTAGAATATGTGAGAGTTGACAACACTTCTCTAGAAGATTGAAAGCTTTAAGCTCCTTTCCTTTGCACTCGTGTATCAATTGAAGCCTCATTAAAGTAATGGGGAATGGATTTCATTGGTGAGATTTCAGACCCTTCAAGTGTTGGCCATAAGTGGATTCTTATAGCCACTGATTACTTCACCAAGTGGGTGGAGGCCATCCCCACCAAGAGAGCAACACACCAAATTGTCATGGACTTCATGTTGAACCATATCATCTGTAGGTTTGGGGTGCCAGTCAAAATTGTTGCTGACAATGCCATGAGCTTCAGAGCTAAAACCTTGGTGGTAATGTGTAGAGAATATGGGATAAATTTGACATATGCCTCTAATTATAATCCCCAAGGAAATGGACAAGTTGAGTCCAGTAATAAAAATTTGTTGAAGATTATCAGAAGAACCTTGGAGCTTAACAAGAGAAAATGGGGTGAGCAGTTGAAGTTTGTTGTTTGGGCTGACCGAATTACTTGTTAAAAGAGCAACTAGAAAGAGTCCATTTGAATTGGTGTATGGAACTCAGGCCCTGCTTCCCCTACATATTCAATTATCCTCATATCATTTCATGCAATAACTGGAAGATCAAGAAGCAATTCCATATGATGCCCGCATTAACCAAATTTTTGAACTTGATGAAGAAAGGAGGGCATCCCACCAAAGGCATGTAAAGTTCAAAGAAAAGTGAAGAAGTTATTTGACAAGAAGGTCACTCCCAGAGCTTTCAATGTTGGAGATCTTGTGTTGCTATGGGATAGCAAGCATGAAGATAAGGGCAAGCATGGCAAATTTGACGCATTATGGATGGGCCCTTATTCCATTGATATTAGGATTGGTGAACATACCTTCTTCCTGAAGGACTTAGATGGGGAATTTCTCGAATTTCCTTAATGGCAGGCATCTAAAACATTTCTGGATTGATTCCCCAGAATCAAGATGAGAATCATTTGTATAGTGTATAGTTTGTTGGTTTGTTTTCTATTTTTTCTCGTTCTGGTCCTTAGCGGCATGTTTTGTTGGTTTCTCTGTTTGTTTTTAGGAGATGGCTCTATTTCTCTGCTCTACAAGTTGACTCCTTTTCCCAATGGATATTTTGGCACTTGGTCTACCTTTGTTCTTATGGCACTCACAGGGAGTGCCCATCCCCAAGTCGGAGCTGATGTTGGTGCTCAAAATAGTCTCACCCCATTTTGCCATTGAAAATCTATCAATTTACGGCCTCTGCCATATTTTATCTCCCCGTGTTGTGCTTGAGAAGTCTTTGCCTTCCTTTTGTTGTCGTAATCAATCTATTCTTGGGTCGAGGATCACATATGGATCCATGGTTGTTTCCTTGTTTCTCTGTTTGTCTAGAAAGGGTCTATAATTTGGGTCTCCCGTTCTCTGTTCATCTAAAACTCAGGCTCTCCTATTCTTTCCACTTTCCACAATCGAGATTTGTTGTCCTTGTCATTTTTTCCCTAAATACTTGAGGAAAAATGAATGGATGTAGCTTGAAGGAATGTATTTGAGCCTTGTAACATTTCTAAATTCTCTGTCCTTGGAGAAAATTTCATCTCCAGGCTCAAATGGTCATTTTTATGCATTTTACGATTTGATGGGTGTTTCTCCCAATCAAATTTACATCCTTACATCAACAGGAAATGTGGCCTCTTTTGGTTGGATGCGGCTCGGTGGGGTACTTAAAAATTTTATGAATCGCCTCAACTTGAAAACCTGTCTATGTGGAAGAACGACACTCATTTGAAGATTTTCTTTTGGTTGGCCTTGGAGTTGTGCCAGGAGGACATGTGGAGGTTTCCACTATTTTCCCGGACTTAGATAAAAAAATTATGTAGTTAGTACTATTTGGCGGGACAAGGACACGTGGTGAGCCCAGCTCGTTCGTGGTCTCCGCTTTGGACACCACTTTGAAATTTCACCGTGAAGACACGTGGAGGCTTCTTTAGGTCTTCCCATACTTAGTCTTTTTCAAAATATTTTGAGAGGCCTAGGACACATGGAGGGACCGCGCATGTTTGAGGACCAGCCCTTGAGTTTTATTTTAAAGAAGCACTAGGAGGAAACTTGGAGGCCTCCGCTCACTTTGCATTTTTCTTGGACTTTTCAACGGCCAAAGGAGATTGCCTCAGACCCTGACACATGGTGCCTTCCGCTAAAATTTAAGCCTTGAATAGATTTTGCCGGGCAAGACACGTGGTGAGCCCGCGCTCATTCAAGGTCTCAACTTTTGGGACCATCTCAAGATGCGCCATTATGACACGTGGTAGTTTGAAAAGTCAAAAGGCAGGGAAGCGACCATCGGAGGCAACTTGGACTTTTTCCTCCTAAAGGATTAAAATATCAAAATGGCCCGCAAGCCCGATAAGAGAAGGGTCAAGGTTGGCTTTGAAAAGTCAAAGGGGCGGGGAAGCGAGACCATCGGAGGCAACTTGGATTTTTTTCCTCTTGTCACCAAAAGGATTAAAACATCAAAATGGCCCATGAGACCGACAAAGAATAGTCAAAAATTTTCCCGGTCAATGGCAGAGGTGCGGACTTTCGGGGGAAACTTGGAAAATTTTCCTTTTTCCAAAAAAGAGGTGAAATAGCATAATTTGGTTGTGGTTCCTCTGGGACCCACCTTAGGACATGTGTCAGGATCATTTCTCAAGGGCGGAGTCAGTGAGGGAAACTTGGAAAATTTTCCTTTTTCCAAAAAAAAAAAGGAGGTGAAATAGCATAATTTAGCTGCGGTTCCTCTGAGACCCACCTTAGGACACGTGTCAGGACCATTTCTCAAGGGCGGAGGTACAAAGAAAAATGTGAAAACTTTACTTTTTCCAAAAGTTGCAAAAGGAAAAAGGGAACCCGCATGCCCATTTTAAAATTGATCTCCCATGGATGGTCCAAATTCAAAATAGAAATCAACGGAAGTTGTGCATCTGTATCTAATTTTTCCACCATTTTTCACTCCATAGATCTTGGGGATGTATATTCTTGTGGTTTTTATCATTTCTTGGAGTCTCCTACACACCAAATGAAGAGGAACATTAAACTGGTAGCTTGGTTTAGTGGGGAAGGTTTGTAAATATATCTCACCATTAAATACACAATCGATTCTTTGATTCGACCCAATGTTACTTTCCTTAGCATGCAAAAGGCCTATTGATGTATTGGTTTGGTGAGGAAAATCCGGGGACATCTTTTACCATTAAGATGAGATTTGACCTTTGGGCTCGATATGATCTTCCATTTTTCCTTCTCGGGCACACAAGGAACCAGATTGGACAAATTAGGGGTGGAAGTGGTTGGTGAGTAAAAGGAAGAGTGATCTACCAAAGGAAGGAGTTGAATGCGAGAGATGTTCGAAGAGATCTACCCCTAAGCACCTGACAACTTTTTACATATTTGATTCTGGGAATCACGATCGGGATCATGGCAAGCACTGGTGCACTCAATGTTTGGGTTTTTGGGGAAAACTCTATTGTAAAATGTTATAAATGGCATGATTTTTGTCGTGAAAGAGGTTGGAGGTTGGAAGGTTGGAGTGTTAGAGGTCAGAACTGATTTTCTAAGAAAAAGCTTGATAGAACCCATCTTTCTGAGAAACTATCTGAAGAAACCTGTTTATCTCCTTTGTGTTAAATTTGATCATGTCAAGGTGGTTACGAGTGTACAACCATTGACAAGCTCTGAGATTGTTCGAGAAACTTTCCCTTGTTGATAAATTTAATCAAACTTGAGTTAATCTGTGTTATTTTTGGGCAAAATTTGTTTTTTCTCCAATCGACAACGATGGGCCACAATTGGCACCGATCAAGCCAAAATCAACGTTGACTAAACCAATCGACACCGACCATAAAAATCAGCGCCGACCGTACCAAACCCATATAAATATGAGAAAGGGAAATGTGAACGATTTATTTACACTGTGACGATTGATTTAGAGAGAGTCAAAAATTGATTTTGAGCAACATGGAAGCCTCTGGGAGCAGTCAGAAGCGGAAGAGGACACGACCTAGGGTAAGTGGATCTACCTTAGTCTCATGTATATGTTTACCATTAAATAGCATACTAGGATGCTAGTTTTTAGGGAAAAAGGGAATAAGTGGGAGGCCAGAGTGTTTTGGACACTCTGCCTCCCAATCGGCATCGATTGGAAAAATCGACGCCAATTAGGTTCAATCGGCACCGATTGGAATTTTGATCGACGTCGACTAAATTAGATCGCCATCGATTGAACTCAATTCACACCGATTGGAGTGATTAAATTGATAAAATGGTAGAATGTGTTTTTGATTTTTGATTCGAATAAATGAGAAGCTAACACCACTCATGATGTCATGGATGTAGGCACAAGAGGTGTTACATATACGAAATGTTATTCTGAGCTTTTGGAGACCATTCTCTCTGATGTGACAGACGTTGATTGGCATCACCTGAGCTAGCCGGGCTTGGGGCTTCACACTACCGACGGGTGCCTCAAGACATAGAGTTGATGCGAGCACTGATACGGCGATGGGACAATGAGGACATGCACATTCTGGTTCAGGACAGGTGAGATGACCATCACCCATGAGGACATATATAGGATCCTCAGGTTTTCGATCACTGGGACCCAATAGAGACCACTCCACGAGAGCAACAACAGAGGGCCCTGGGACGATTGTATGGAGATAGGGCAGATGATTCAGAGATAGTGTCTAGGGCGGTGAGGATAGCCTCACATTATAGACAGGATGATGCTAGGAGTAAACGGATAAAGACCGATTCGAATGGTGATCTCCTATTTTACTCTACCAGATTCAGGAGGTGGGATATTTCCACTACTTTTACTAGACTATGTTTGTGATATCCTGGAGTTCAGCGAGTTTCATGTTTTTCGATGCCCTAGTAGGACGATATATATCATGATTTTGGATGTACACCACAGACGAGCGGATAGGTATTAATGTTAGATTTGTGCTCCATTGCTGGGCATATGAGCATATAGCAGTGATTAGGCCATCAGGGCTTCCATGGATGCCAATAACAGAGGGGGCCCTTGATTATGGATTTTGGAGATGGCGGTAGACATGGCCCTGGGAGATACAAGGAGATCTGCAGAGTGGTATACTAAGCGATTCAGGATGTTGACACCAAAGCAGGTTATTTGGAGACCATATCGGGTCTACCCAACATGGGCTACCGGGATGCTCACCCGGGTGGAGTTGAGACGGAGCAGGGTGGTTAGGGCCGTAGGCCAAATATGTGGGAGCACATCCCGTTTATACGGTGCTTTGAGACAATTTGGTTTAGTACAGACAGTCCCGACCACATATATGCCATACAAGTGGGACAGCAGAGAGACCGATCTGTCGATTTTGATCCCAACAGATCCATTGAGGGAGGCCCCACCTTCCACAGATAGTGATGATGATGCAGGAGTGGATGATGGCTACGTGGCATGGTACTCCACAGAGCTACCACAACACCTTCTAGCATCCATAGATGCAGATGAGGAGGACATAGCTGTAGTGCTAGAGAGACTGGAGGGAGAGCATGTTACACTAACACATGCACACCAGGCTGCCCTCAAGGAGATTAGAGCCCTGACGGAGGAGAGGGATGCACTGATATTGGAGAGGGATACCACACGTCAGGGGGATACAGTGATACAATAGAGAGATCACTACCATAGGCACAGAGAGGCCCTCAGGGCCAAATACGGTGATATAGGCACCACTTCAGAGTCCGGGTCACAGGGTGCAGCATCAGGAGGGCCACCAGCAGCAATGGCAGCAGCAACGTCATTACGAGCACTGGTATGGTGAGTCTGAGCACCTATCAGGCTCTCCTCACCAAGGTGAGATACTATGAGGACACCTTGGCACAACATGCCCCTGATGTGCCTCGTTACGGTGTGAGGAGGAGATCAGCAACAGCCGCAGCTAGTGGTGCATCAAAGGGTTCGAGTACCGGGAGAGATCAAGGTGGCCACGGGCCCCAGAGAGGTGCTTCTATCTCGATAGGAGGTGGCTAGGAGAGACACCTAGGCTAGAGGAGGGTGGAGGAGATAGTGTCTTCCATCTATCCAACTTTACTATATAGATATGTTACTCTTGTATCGATATACTGATGTAGCCTCGATTTGAAGGCATTTTTGATGTATGACATAGATGGCTTGAGTGGAAGCCATCCATTTTTTTGTACAAACACTCATGTATATATATATATATATATATATATATATATATATATATATTCATCTTTTTGTGTTATGTGATTGTACTTATGCATTTAATTTTGATAGATATAGATAGATGTAGTGTAATTTTGATGGACATAGACATATGTTGATAGAGGATAGATAGATGTGATGTGATTTGATGTGATTGATAGATTTGATAAACTAAACATGTTTAAGATGTTAATTTAATTTTAATGAAATAGATAGATGGATTCACATGTGTTTTTAATACATGCTTTGATGTGCTTTTAGATGAAGTAGATAAGATGAGTATAGATAGATGATAGATTTGACTAAATTAACATGTTAAATGTCAATTTAATTGGATGAACAACAAATAATAATGGGAAATGTTCCTTGTGATAGCAAAGGATGTAATGATATTATCTTAGTTTAGAAAATAAAAAGCAATACACCTAGATAGGAAAAAGAATGATAAGTTAGGCCCCTAACCGACCATAAATAGAGACTTTGGTAGGAAACCGAAAGACGATGCACATAAGGCCATAGACAGATAAAATGAACCTGACACTAGTCAGTCACAAACTAGATCTAAGAGATAGATGGAACGAGAAGTAAGTATGTATCTCGTCAAAATATACGAAGGATAGAATACGTGCTCATATTGGGAAAATAGGGTCTCCATATGATCGAAAAAGGTCTTATATCTCAGCTTCATGATTTTTGTTTTGATAGAAGAGCAAACTGATCAATGCGGGAAGTTTGCTAGATATAGAAAGACTGATCGATATGGGAAGTCTTTCAGTGATGCTAAAAAGTGAACAAACTGGCCGAAGGGGAAGTCTGTTACTGCAAAGGCTGATCCATGCGAGAAGCCTAAAAATTCCATGAGATAAATAGCCATCCTTCAAGGGAGCGGTCTGTATTTTGAATTTGATGGTAGCCATCCTTCAAGGGAATGGTCTATACTTTTTAATTTATTTGATAAGGCATGGATAGCTGTCCTTCGAGGGATCAGTCTATCTTTTGGAATTAGGATAGCATCTGCATTTTTTTTTTGGAGCTTTGGAAGAAGATGAGTTTAGACCAAATAGATCAGAGAGAAGGGAAGAAACGTATACAAACACATACTTATGCCCCGAGTAGATTCGATTAAGATAAACACTTAGGACAGATGAAGTAGTGATTAAGGTGTTCCTACCATGAGGAGGAACATATCCATAAGAAAAATGCCATGAGTAGAGCCACGGTACTCATATTTAAGGTATAGAAAGAAATAACATGGAGAACCACATAGTTCCAAATCACTTACAAAATATATGACTGGTTGTAGATGGATGAAAGATCTGTTTTGCGACCAAGATTGTGTAAGATAGATTTTAACAGTAGAAGGGCCTTAGATGCAAAGCATTAAGAGGTTCCATTTCAGGTACACCATCCATGGAAGATAGTTGATAAGCCCCGGACCCATATTTATGAGTGACAACATGACATACGGACCCATCCAGATTAGGAAAAAACTTACCACATTGACTTTGTTCTAGTGTAGTGACATTTTGGTTTTCTTTAAGATCACCAATTTTGAAGTCACGGTACTACAAATTCTTGTTATAAGCACATTTGACACACTCAAGATAGACTTGATGATGCTCAAGAGCATTGAGACAACTCTCTTCGAGCAATTCAAGCTTGTCTTTAGATGATTTTGACAATAGTCCTCATCAAAGACAAATTCTCTAAGAGAGACACGAAGGGATGGGATCTGGAATTCTAAAGAAAGGAAAGCCTCGAGACCCATAGACGAGAGAGAAAGCGTAGCACCAAGGAGAATGAATGCTAGTCGATAAGCCCGAGCAAAAAGGATATGTAAATGCCAATCCCTACCAGCTCGACCAGTTATCTTTGCGAGGATATTACGCAAAGTTTTATTGAAGCCTCGGCCGGCCGTTAGCTTGGGGATAGTATGGAGAAGAAAATATAAGTTTGATATTGAAAGCGTCACGAGAGGTTCTACAAATATTTTTTTTTTTTTGAAAGATTTACCATTGTTTGTGATGAGTTTATGTGGACACCAAAGTGACAAATGATGTGTTGATAGACAAAATCAACAATGGGTTTAGCTTTAGTCAATGAAAGAGGAATAGCTTCTACCCCTGAAGTATTCTCGTGATAGTAATGAGAGAATGATGACACTTTGTGAAGAGTGGGGATTGATGAGACCGATGAGATCAAGACCCCATTGTGAAAAAGGACACAAATCCACCGCAGTTCAAAGCCTGACTAGGGACATGTGTAAAATTGGAATGTTGTTAACACTTGACACATTTCTTAGTGTATTATGCAATGATCTCGATTCGAGAAAAGACCAATAATAACCTAAACGTAAGATGCATTTAGCTACAGCCAAGCCACTAAAATGTCCACCACAGATACCGTCATGGACTTCCTGGATAGCTTTAGATGATTCAGGGGTTTTGAGGCACCGAAGCAAAATACCATGAAAACCACGTTTGTAGAGGATTCCACTCAGAATAGTATAGCGATTAGCACGTAGGATAAAAGATCTTCAGCCATTAGAAGTCATATCTAGAGGGAGCACCTAACGGGATAGATAATCAAAAATGTGCTGATACCACTCATCTTGAGTGTTGGTTGTGATGGCGTTGATTGAAGCCAACCGCACGAGATGAGAGGGTTGATCTAAACACTGAATAGCCACATAAAGTCACGATTCTTTGGTAAAAGGCAGAATAAGCGAGGATAAAGAAGCCATTGTATCGTGAATCAATTTGCAGTGTGTGAGGAATAGCTTGGATAGTAAATTTATCAAAATATTGAAGTTGAAAGAGAACGATATCGCGATATTTTTGAAGGATATCATTTTTGCATTGATAAACACCAGTGACTTGATTAACAATGAGTTCAGAATCACCAAAGATGTTGATATGGCGAGCGCCAAGATTAATGGCATTTTGAAGACCTAAAATAAGAGCTTCATATTCGGCCATATTATTGGTACACTCAATTTAAGCTTGTGTGCGGCGATCGGGATAGGTGCACCCCAAGGAGGAATCATGATGAAACTTGCACCTCCCCCTTGCTGACATTTAGACCCATCAAAGAAGAGTTTTATTTTAAATGGAGACAGACCGAAATTGATTTGTTGGATGTACTCATCTGGGAATTGAGAAAGGGGAATTTGAGTGTCCGAAAGAGGAGTATCAGCTAATTGATCCACAATGACCTGACCCTTGATAGATTTTTGCGAGATGAACTTGAGATCAAACTCTGTCATGAGCATGAGCCAACAAGTGATATGATCATTGTGATAAGGTTTTACATGCATTGTCTTGAGTGGATTGACACTTGTAACAATATAAGTTTTGTGATTAAGGAGGTAGTGACGAAGTTTAGAAGTCACGAAGAAGAGAGCACAACACAATTTTTCAGCTTCGAGAATAGCGTGTTTCATACTCATGAAGAGTACGACTGATGTAATAGACAGCTTGTTCTTTACCATTAGTGTCTCGATGCGAGATCATGGCTCCCAAAGCATGGTCAGTCATAGAAATATAAAGATAGAATGGCTCCCCCTCATGTGGAGGTGTAAGCACAGGTGGAGAAAGAAGATAAGCTTTGAGATCATCAAAGGCCTTTTGGCAATGCTCATCCCATTCAAAATGAACATTCTTACGGAGGAGATGATGAAAAGGTTGACAACGGTCTGATAGTTGTGAGATAAAATGACGCACTAATTGAAGGTGTCCTTGAAGACCACGAGAGTTGTTTTAAGTTAGAAGGGGGAGGCATCTCAAGGATAGCCTTTATTTTTGCGGGATCAACTTCAATGCCCCTAATAGAAATGATAAAGCCTAAGAGTTTACCAGTGAGAATGCCAAACATGCATTTAGATGGATTTAGGCGAAGAAAAAAATGAATGAGCCTCTCAAAGAGAGGTGCAAGAATGAAAAGATGATCCTGACGGCATTTGGATTTACCGAGGAGATCATCGACATAATCTTCCACAAGTTTTGTGTAAGAGATCATGGAAGATGTAGGTCATTGCTCGACTGATAGGTTGCTCCTGCGTTCTTAAGACCGAAAGGCATGACACGATAACAAAAAGTCCCCAAGGAGTTATGAAGGAAGTCTTATGCTGGTCCTCTAAAATACGATGAGAATTTGATTATATCCCGAGAAACCATCCATAAGAGAAAGCATCTCATGACCTGCAGTTAAATCCACGAGTTGGTCGATATTAGGTGGAGGAAAATCATCTTTCGGACAAGCGAGATTAAGATCCCGGAAGTCGGTGCAAATTCAAATTTTCCCAGTAGCCTTGGTTCTTGGTACTAATTGAAACCCATTGTGGATAGTCAATGGGTTAGATAAAGTTAGCAGAAAGTAAGCGTTGCAACTCTTCTTTAACAAGAAGGGCTACACGAGGGTGCATTTTAGGCAATTTTTGTTTAACCGGTTTGATGTCTGGAAGAGTAATGATATTATGGACCACAATATCAGGATCGAGTCTTGGAATATCTTCATATGACTAAGAAAAATATTGCTGATGGTTGGAAAGAAAGGTGGTGAAGTCTCCTAACTCCTGTGGATTAAGAGATTGGCCGACCTTAATGATGCGAGGGTCTTTAGAAGTCCCTATATTAAGGTCAACAGTGGCTTCGTTGAGAAGCGTAGATGTATCAGAAGGAACGGTTTTAGGAAGATAGGAATCCTCTACCCCTAGATAGGTGAGGACCAAGTCATCATCCGCACAGTGGATAGTGTTGATAGTGGGAGAGTCATCTCCAACTATTTCAGGGAAGACTAATGGTATGGAAGTGGATTCGCCATTAGTTTTATAGGTCAATGGACCTATGGAAATGGTATTGACTAAAAAAAAGTTAGGTGGGATGGAAATGGCATCATCCACATCAAGTGATGCTTCTGACCTGGCGGGAGAAGATGGTTCCTCAATGGAAAGAGGCTCATCGAGAATGGTGATGGTGGCTTTTGAGAGAGGTTTAAATCCTAAACCAAATTTTTGATGTGGTTTAAGAGTTGGAATGGATGCAAGGTCATGCACACCCTATTCATACTTTCCCAGGCCAAAGCCCTTCCACGCGCATCGATATAAATAAGTTTTTGCAAATGTGGGATTCTGTAAACAATCAAACCCTACTGAATAGGGTTTGGCCCTAGGGGAGCATCCGAGTGATAGTGAGGTGTATCAAGACCACCGTAAATGAAGTTAGTCTATTGATTGGGCAGACCAATGGTGACGATGTGACCAATACCTGGCTGATATTCAAGTTTTTTTCTGGTCTACCATACTCATTAGGTTTGAGATGGGCGTCAAAAGAGAGAAGAGGAAGCTCTCCTAGCTAAAAACACTATAACGTCTCTTCCAGATTTTGTAAATCTGTAGTTTTTAGCAGGTATGGAAGAGGATGAAGCCTCGTCAGGAGAAAAAGCATTTTCATTTAGAGGGGCAGACCCTGTGGTCATGTTGCATTGTGCGGAAGGAAAAGGATCTCCTGGATGAGTATAGATTTTGCCCTCATACTGATATTTTAAGCATTGATGGAGGATTGATGGGACAAAATGCATTTTACAAATCCATGAGCATTCGAGGATCATATTGTAGTGGAATTTCCCTTCAACAATGTAAAAAATCTCGTGAAGTAGTTTCTTACCTACCCGAATGGGCAGGACCACAGTTCCTAAAGTAACCACTAGTTGATCGTTAAATGATCAAAGGGTGAAAGGCGGTGGTGACACTACGTTCTTTGGTAACTTAAGTTGCTCGAATGTGTGAGAGGAAATGACGTTGAGTGCAACACCACTATCGATCATAGTGCGTTTTAACGTAGTGTTGTTGATTTGAACTGTGATAAAGAGGGGAGCCTCTAAATCCTCATAAGAAAGGGGAGGAGAATCCTCCTCAAAGGAAATGGCGGTTGATGGTCTATTCAATCCAACAACCATCTCAAAAGGTTGGGGCTCATCTAAATTCACTGTGATGTGACATAAATTATCAATCAGAGCCTGTGATGCTGTGGAGATGATTGAATGAGGTCAAAAAGAGACATTTTGACCAGAGCATGGGTAAGTTGTTTCATAACACTTTCCTCAACTGACACAGGAATTTGAGCCCAAGGTGAAGCATGAATAGAGACCCGAGGTCTCGAGGCTGATGAGGAAGGAGGAACTCCTTCAGGGGCCACAAATTGACAACTCGTGGCCGAGATGTAGATGATGATAGATTATCATATTGTTGTGCTCTAGTGGCGATATGAATTGTGTCGATTTGAGAAGGTGGAAGATCATCCGGAGTGGAATTAATAGAATTAGAGGTCTGGGTAGACCATTTAGGCTCAGATGTAGTTGAGATGACAAGAGATACTTGTTCCTCCTCCTCTTCCAGTAGAAGATCACTTTCTTCCAAGAGACTGCTAATGACAGATTGAAGGGCTTTACATCCCTCGGTGTCATGTCCTAGAGTGCGGTGGTAAGCACAAATCAAATCAGAGTTGAACCAGGAAGGTTTTACTCCTTTAGGATTATAGGGTTTGATCGGAGGAAGAGATATGGATGAATATTGGATAAGTTGGCGAAGAATTTCAGTATAGAATCTAGTAGACAAAGATGAGGATAGAGATGACGAAGGCGCCTCTTTCACCTTAGTAGACTGATCGAGGTAAAAGAATCTACATGTCTGGTTTGACAGTCTTTTTAGGGATCGTTTTGCTTTTCTAGACATTAGGAGAAGCAGCCTTGGGTGCCTGAGATGGAAGTAAGTGAGGCAAGATTGATTTTGGTGGAGGAGGAGCTCCTAAGATAGATTTTGAAGAAGATAAAGATGTGACAAGTGTTGTGGTCTTCAAAGATGAAGAATGCTGCTTGGTCGAAACAAATGATGATTTATATAAGGCTAATTTAGATTAGGGAGGAGCTCCCAAAATAGGTCTGATAGGAGAAACAAAGGGTGCCTTGGATTTTGGTGACGAAGATGATGGTCCTAATAAAAGAGGTGATGCCTTTCTAGTGGGTAAATCCACTTTATGAGACACCGACGAAGATGGTGTTGTGGAAGAAGATGCCTTCTCAGTGGATAAATCTAATCTTTTATGAGGTGCGGAGAGATATTTTTGAGGGAAGACACCAAGAGTCTTAATAGTCCGGAATATTGGTTTTCCTTTTTCAGGGATAGTGACAACTTCAACTACATAAGGTGATTGTAACCTTTTCGGGGAAGCAGATGGTGAGGTACTGATGATGCAACGTTAGACTTCAGTTGTCTCGGTTTAAGTTCAGGAACCAAAAGTGGAGGTGTTGGTGCTACTTCTTTAGATTTTTCCTTAATAGGCAAGGCAACATCGGTGATGGAAGAAGTGGATGACAAAGAAGTGGTTCCCTATGAGGAAGATACTTCCGGTACATAGTAATTGTGGGTGCAACTACTATAGGAAAGGAAACAGGAAGAGTCAAAATTGAAGACACTTCCATTGGTAGAGAAGTTGGTATGACTATAGGTATGTTCACCAATGGCATAGTCACAATGAAAATAGGAGAAATAGAAGTAGATGTATTTGTTGTGGAAACTTGAAGAGATGTAAATGCCTCAAGCATCGAAAGAATGTCTGATGATGAGACAGATGAGGATGACACTTTGTCTCTGGCATGGATGGAAGATCAGATAAAGAGGCAGAGAGAGATGAATCCATCTCTAACAATGGAGAAATATTCAAAGATGAATTGTCTGAAGATGGCGGAATCTCAGAGATTAACGGAGTGGGAGGAAGTTCCGATTTGGTCAATGTGTTCGTAGATGGCTTAGGTTTAGAAGAATATTCTTTAGTAGAGATGAAGCTGATAGTATGAGTGTTTGGTTTTTGAGACCCTGAAGCGTCATTGTTCGGGGAATGATTGGGAAAAGGTTGTTTAAAGACATCAAGTGCCTGATTTGGGGGAGCATTTGGGTTATCTAGAATGAGCTCGCCTTTATCAATGAATTTTTGGACAAGATTTTTGAAGGTCTGACATCATTCAATGTCATGGCCTTTGGTTCTATGATAACGACAGAAGTCATTTTCCCTATTCTAGAAGGGTCGTTCTTAGCTTTCATCAAAATTTCTAATAGGGGGAAGTTCGATCATGTGAACTTCTAACATTTTTTCTAAGATAGAAGCATATGATTCCCCCAACGAAGTAAAATATCAAGACGACGAGGTCCTTTTCGAGAAGATGAAGAGTCTCTCTCGTGGTGTTTGATTAGAAGTGCTATCAACTCATGATGTTTTTAATACGATAGCATTGGTGGACCCCTGATTCTTGTCTTTGTTAGAAGCGGAAGGGTTTGATTTTGTAAACTAAGAAAAATCTGATTTAGATTAGAGAAAAGTTTTAACTTCCCTTGTTCAATGGCACGAGAATCAATTTTGCGTGCCATCGTAAAGGCTTCTTCAAATGTGTGAAAGGTTTGAATCCTTAAAGTGGAAGAAATATGATTAGCGCAAGATCGAGTAAACAACTTGATCTATTGAGATTGAGGGAGGGAAAAAGACAATTGATTTATTATACCTCTCCAATGAGTGACAAAGTCTACAATAGACTCGTCATCGAATTGTGAATGTTATAAAGATCTAATTGAGATTTTATGTGCGATATTTATTGAAACTTTTTCAACAAACATCTAGGCTAATTGAGAGAAAGAAAAGAGGGAATGTTGGGGAATGTTATTGTGCCAGTCTAAATTAGGCCATTCTAGAGACATAGGGAAACTACAGAGCATAAGCTCCTGATCCTGGACTATAAGGTAGCAAGCGTGCTTAAACGCTCGCAAGTCTTTGTTGAGGATCCTCCTGACTATGAAATTTTGAGAACTTAGGAAGTTCCCATTGGGGAGGATAAGGCTTAAAAGCCACTAATGGATGAATCATTTCATTACACACTTCTTCAAAAGAGTATGAGGGGTGTGCCCCTTTGGTGGAGGCTTTTAGGTCTGCGATTTTCTTAAAAATAATTTGGATGACATCAAATTGAGGAGGAGGCATGTTGGTATGTTTTGCATAAGAAGCGAATGGTAGATTTTGTTGAGGTGTTAATGGGGGATTCATCTGTTGATTAACAAGATGATAAGAGGAATAACCAGGCATTCTGGGTGATGCCTGGTGAGGTATTTGTTGTGAAGGAGCCTGCATATAAATATGCTATGAGATGACAAGTGGTTGAGAGAAAGGTGGTTAAATGAAAGACGGAGCCTGTGATTGGTGGGCTCCTACACTTGTCGACTGAATTGGAATGGATTGAGGAACATGGGTGTTGATTTGATTGGACATGGTGGGGAACAAAGTCTGAATGAGGATTTTGACTACCGGATTGGTTATTAAGGGCGTTGACACCAGAGGATGGGTAAAGGTCACCATCATTTAGAGCATTAGAAGAAAAACCAGCCGGAGGGAAGGGGTTGATTCATAGAGAGGTACTGACCCTGAGACACAATGGATGGCATAGAAGAATTAACAGCAATCTATGAGAGCATGGATGCACCCATCATAGCTAAAGAAGAGGGCCTCTCAAAAGTAGGTTACGGAGTAGCCGAGGTAGCCGCGGCACTAGGGATAGGCAAGATCATTTGGGAACCAGTCGACATGGTCGGTGGAAGAGAAAAAGGAGGCATAGATGCACCACCCTCTTCCGTGGTTCGAGGTGAGAAAAATTATGCTAACTATTCTATAAAATCCTGGGATGGTTCATGAGAATAATCGTAAACTTGCTTTGGATTGGTGGTCCCTGATCAGATATTCGAACAGACTTATGCACTAGATAGTCCATAAGGGCTACCAGATTACGATCAAGAAATGTCTCAAAATTTAGGATCTCCGAGAGGAACATACTATATCGTACGAAGCAGATGATACCTCACGAAGGACCCGGGGAAGAGTTGGACATGAAGGGATCGCTTTAGGATGATAGAAAGGATTATATGACCAAGATGGGGAACCAACTAACAGTGGTCCCGAGGAAGACCCGAGGGGTGCCGAAACATCCACATTAGTGGTGATCTCGGATGAAGAAGGGGCCAGTTGAGCCATTTTTCTAGATTGTAACTAGGTGATGACCATCATAAACAAGCAAAAATATAGAAAAAAGGAGATTGTCCTAACTAATGCACAGACAATTCAAGCAACATGGGTGATTATCTCTTTTAATTTTTCATGCTTTTAAGAAAGAAAATATTAGGGAAGGCTTTTTAGAACAGGAACTACTCAGATAGCCAAACTAAGGATGGTTTGGGGAATGTTTTGGTGAGGAGTCCCGAAGGCACTTGATAAAAAGACCAAGACATGGATTGATGTAGGGCCTACCCCGCACTTCACACACACCTTGCGATAAGGGAGTCGGGTTCTTTGCCAATATTTACTGAACTTCGTGAATTCATAGCGCGGCCCGAGTACCGCATAGGCTCTTCCTCTTGGATGTCACTTCCAAGTAGGTGAGGCCAGGGAGGAATTTTGTTTAAATGCTTAATACCTAGTGATTTTGGATTTGTGTGTAAGGGTGAAAAATAAAAATCAAATAGTGTCACTACCGATTTTGATCAATTTTCCAACATATTTAGAAAACTAGATGAAGAGCATACAACAAAAATGACAAAGAAGAAGTTCTTTTTAAGCACTAAAAATGAAGTGTTGGATTTCGATGAAGACAAGTCAAACAAGTTCTTTCCCAAATGCGATTAAATTATTTTTAAGCACCAAAATCTAAATGTTTGAATGTGATAAAAAAACAAACAAACAAGTTCTTTTTAAGTTCTTAAAAAAAAAAAACACTATAAAAGAGGAATACCTCGTAGATTTAACTCTCCAAGGTGTGTGGACTTCAAAAAGTGCGTTATTGAGCTCTTCCCCTCAAACAATCCCGCGAACAAGCAAAGTGCTCTGCAAGAAAAGGTTAAGCAAACACACAAACAAATCTAGAAAGATATATCTAGATAATAGTAGAATGAAAATTTATATTTAAGGAACTAGAAAACTTTCAAGGAAATAACAATTTTGCATAAAGAGATGAATCAAAAATGCAATCTTGAAATCAAATGAAAGATTTACTAATCTTTGAAATAGAAATTGGGATTTAGATTTGCAAGAAAAAAACTTTAACTTTGCAAATTACAAATGAAAAAAGCAAGACCAAAATGAAGGAAGGAAATGCTTAAGGAAAACTGATGAAAGTCAATGAAGAAAAAGAACAAAAGCTCAAAACTAGAAAAGAAATGAACTTACCAATAGGGGACTTTGGTTGGGTCCCACCGGCGTGCCAGAATGTAGATCAAGAATTTTCGTGCTTGTTACCTATCCAAGTTAATGTACCAAACTAAACACAAAAACCCTAAAAACTCAAATGAAATCAATACCTAATAGATAAGACAAGATCTCGAAGATGTAGGTGGAAAAGAAAGCCGATGTAGACAAAATGGGCACACATGAGCAATCTTGCAAAGTAGATCCGAGAAACCTGCGAGACACAGATACTTGATAGAAAAAGACAACGTTAAAAGATATTTGGGTGGACTACCTAAGAAGCGGGTCTAGGAAGTGATAAGCTCCCTCGGTGGATGTCAGTCCACATTTTCAATTAAAGAAAGAAGCATACATGATAAAAAAATGTAAGTAAATGTCTAGATTTTCTGATTAAAAGTGACAGATAGAATGTAAACAACGGACAAGAAAGCAACAAAAAATAGGAAACTATGAAAATAATGCTAGATTTGTGTTACCTGAGTTCTTTTACCTATCTGCAGGCCGATCAACATCGATTGGGTGAATCGGCGTCGATTAGGATCAATCGGCGTCAACTGGGATCGGTCAACGTCGACTAGGGAAAATTGCAGGAAGGTTGAGAAATGGACAATGAAGGCTAGATCGTCAATGTCCGTTGGATCTGCAGGAGCTGTAGGGATACTGACAAAGCTCCACCTTCGCTAGATGTAGGAACAGAGTCACCAAGAGATCGATGAAGGCTCACGATGTTGATGTTGTAGGAGCAGAGTAACGGTACTCCTCTCGAGATTGATTTGGATGCGAATTCACTTTTGCTTGATAGATGATGCTCGGGCTTGATGCTCAAAACTCTCTATCATTCTTTCTATCTAACTAGAACTAAATTTTGGCCCTGTATTTATAATCAGCGCTGACCGAGGTACAATCGGTGCCGTTCCGAAAAATTGGCGTTGACCAAGTACCAGTCGGCACCGATCAAGGAACAGATCCCGAAATGGCCAAAAGGATGTTTTTGGAGAGATGAAAGTGTATCCTTCCGACTCAAATACGAAATATCCCACTGCATGGTTTGGGGAAGGAAAATAGGGGGATAGATGGATAGAATTGATATGGGAGGTTAGGAATTGATATGGGGTAGATAAGCGGTTAAGATACATGTAAAAAGTGTAATTAAATAGTTAATATTTAATTATCCATGGGTAAAACACAATGGGGTATAATAAACTTAGGATAGATGTTTAATTTAATTAATACTCCAAAGTGATGATATAAAGGTGCCCCAGGTTACCTGAGAAGGTAGACGAACATGGGGGACACTAAATTGGGTAACCAATTTTAGGTGTCTACATAAGAGGTGTGGAGCCTTAATTGACCACTTAGGGTCAACTAGAAGGGTAGGATAAACTTTTAAAGTTTGTTGAGATGTTGTGGAGGTGAATGGGGTGATTTTAAGTAGTTGGAAGATGGGTTTGACTCAATATTAGGGCATATTGACTAAATCAAGGGGAAAATAGGCTTAATTAACTTATAAACACTAATTGTCTATTTTGAAGAGGATTATGGCTTATGATTCTTTGTAAAGTGGCATCCTGAATGCGAAATAGATTACACAATCAAAAACATGGTGTTAATTGACTAATTTAGTAAGGAACATTAGTTAATTAGTGAAAACCACTAATTATAACATATTTGGCAAGAACAAGAGTGATTTGTGTGTGTTTGGAAATAAGATTGCAAAAATGAAATTTAGTTGTCTACAACATCAAATTATAACCCTCGGAAAAATGCCCAAGTAGAATCAAGTAATAAATTTTTTCTAAAGATCCTTAGAAGGACATTAGAGACAAAACAAAGTGGGGTGGACAACTCAAGTTTGCACTATGGATAAACAAAGTTACCCCTAAGAGAGCTACTAGAAAATGTCATTTTAAGCTATTCTATGAGATTCAAGCCCTTCTACCTTTACACATACTACTTTCGGTGTTTCATTTTATGCAACAATTTGAAGATGGTAAAGAGGTTAATCCATATGAAACAAGAATCAATAAAATTGTGCAATTGGATGAGGAAAGATGAGAGTCTCACCAAAGACATCTCATGTTCGAGAGAAAGGTTTAAGAAAATATTTGACAAAAAGGTCACCCCAAGAGATTTCAATGTTGGATACTTAGTCTTGTTATGGTACACTAGACATGAAGATGAAGGCAAACATGGGAAGTTTGATGCTCTCTAGATGGTGCCATATTCTATTGATGTCAAAATTGGGAACATACTTTCTTTTCGAAGGATTTGAAAGGACACTTGTTGGAGTTTCTGTCAATGAAAAAACACCTCAAACATTTCTTGGACTAAGCCAAGGTATCATGTATGAATATTGTACAATGTATAGTTTTCTTGTGTTGTTGTTTCCCTTTCTATGTTTTGGTCTGCAGTGACCGAGATTTGAAACATGATAGTATTATGGTTTGGATGTAATGTCTTTTTTTTAGAAAATCCCTATATGTATTTGGTCTCCTTGACTCCTTTCCCAATGGATTAGGCATCTGGCATGGTTTATGTTCTTGTGGAACCCACAAGGGGTGCCTATCCCCAAGATGGAGCTGATGTCAGTGCTCATTTTCAGCCTTTCCTAGTTGAGTTATTTCGAGAAATACCATGTACCATATAACGACCCAAGTTTGAATATGTCAGCTTGTCACCAATAACTTCTTGAATTTCCATAACCATCCCTTCCCCGAAATCTCAAAAAATTAAAGGATGGACGTGACTATTCAACTCTAAGGAAGCCATAATGCATCAACTTGGTATTCCACGGAATAAAGAACTCAACGTTCTGCGGTTATAATGTAAGATGAAAGCAAGAGGGGATGTTGTGGATCACTAGTAACAAGAGATAAGGAAATGTGGTTATGTAACAAAGGTCATGACACACTAGAATAATGATAGGAGTGTTTAATAATGAAGTCAATACTCTGCAGGTTCCAAAAATCCGAGACACTCAAAACTCCATGAAAGGGCATGAAAACACCGAAAAATAATTTAAAATCTGCAGTGAAGGAGGAATACAAGTAAAACCACGTAACCACTCCATGGATTCCAAAAGTCGTAGGACATTCGAGAGAAAGGAATATATTTCATCAACACCTTGACGTGGGATTTTGAATCATACAATATGAATTTAGAGATGATTGTTGTGCTATCAAAAGTAAATTCAAATTGGATACTTTCTCAAGAAGAACAATTATTTGCTCTATTGCGGTGATTTTGTAGGAAATTGATGATATATCTTCCGCAAGACCATCAACAAACATTTCATAGGCATCAGAAGGAATTTATTTCTCCACCAATTCTTCATTAAATAATAAAGGAGATATATCGATGATATTTTTGTTGATGGCAAGTGACATCGAAGCCAAAACTTCAACAATTCAGAGCTTTCTAATCTTCCACATAAAATAAATGATAATACAAAACCTAAAAAATGGAAAAGAAAGGGGTCATATTGATAAGCCTCAGTATCATTATTACCCAATCTACCCAATATGTTAATGGCCCATCAAGATCCACTTGATATTTGATCTCGAAAAACATTCTCACAAAATCCTTATCAAGACCAAAAAGATCGAAGATTGATTACAAATTCTCTAAAGAAAGTTCCTTCAACTTGGTTCCTAATGCCACATCCACCATTGCTTGAGAAACACACACACTAATTATATTTTCACTCCGAATGCGTGAAGGAAGATGAAATTTAATGAGAAAATAATGTGAACTTATAAGGGGATGAAATTTAGGAACAATTGTGGTGAGGTATCATTTCAAAATTAAATGTGAAAATCAATTTTGGAAAACTCGCATGGGTCCAGGAGTGGATTGATAGCTTTCAAAAGGTGATTTTCGGATTGAAGTGGAAATTCACACAGAGGAGGCATCAAATATGAGGGAGTATCAATGATTATCCATTTCTAAGGCATATTTCCCAAAAGGGCGGGACTCAAATTAGGTAAGATAACGACATGAGGAAATAAACAGTTTATGGTTGGCTCATGAGTGATGGTGACAAATGACAAAAATAAGATAAAAAGGGATTAAAAAATAAAAGTAAAAATCCCGCATACATCCATGTCAACATCTAGAAGTAGAATCAAATTAAGGAATGAAAAAGGTATCTTCACAATTGTAAAATATTTTCCAAAAATGGACCTTATTTTCCATGTCTTTCTGGGATGGTTTGTTAAAGTTTTTTGGGGGAAATCGGGTTGTAAGAAGACATCAAATTGTATAAATATGAGGCTTGTCCTCATAATTAAGGGATTTAATTTTTGGTATTCAGATCAAAGGGGCTTAGTCTTTCAAATTCTGAAAAGGTTAGAGATATAATTGTGAATATTGTATTTTTCCAAATGTGAAATGCATATTGATCTCGGTTTCCCAAACTTTAGTGTCAAGTTGGTTGCAAGTCTACAACCATTGATAGGATTTAAGAGCATTCATTTTATGTTCCCTTGTTAATAAATTCAAGAAATTTAGTTGATATCAACAATATTCACCTCCACTCAGGAAAAGCACTTCCTCCACCAACTGGACCCACCATTACTGAGATTGTTGATGAACCACATATGTTGCGAGGCTGATCTGCGCAACAACCATGGGCAGAATTCTAGCAAGGATAGAACACGGGCTAATGAACCACCATAGACTACAATAAAAGAATACGAGCTCAAATCATAATCTGATTCTGATTTTTTCAAACAATTGAAGGATATTTGTGTCAAAATTCCATTGATTCAAGACATTAACGATTTTCCAATTTAGAACAAGTTGGTTAAGGACCTATGAATAAAGAAACCAGACAAGAAGAGAAAGGATCCTTCTACTGTGTAAGTTATTGGACAACTCACTAAAATTATTCTTAGAAATTTAATTTTTCCAAGTACATAGACCTAGGAAGTTCACCGGTAAACGTTTCAATAAATGACACAAAAATAAAGAACACTCGGATTGACTTGGGGGCAGCCATAAACATCATAACAAATAAAATCATGGATGATTTGAAGTTAGAAGGACTAAGACTAATATTCACAGAGTCTTTCATCTTGCAGATAGATCAACATTGAAACCTAGAGGATTCCTTAGTATGTAGTGGTAGTGGTAGACTCCTAGGAATACCCTGCTAACTCCATTATTCTTCAACCAAAAGCAAGCTTAGGAGGATATCCTATCATCCTAGGAAAGCCATAGTTGACCACTTTGCCCGATGCATTCATAGGATGTAATTCTGATAATATGATTATTTCTAATGGAAGTGACACTAGAAATCTCATTCCTTATCCTCCTACACAACCATTGAATGAATGAGATCAAACAACTTGGGTAGAAGAACTAGAAGCATATCAAAATTCTATACAAAAATTCATGATGTTGGAAAAATTATGTACAATTGAAGGACAAGAAGAAGATCGCATTCTCTTCAGTGTATTACAAAATAAATATGGAAGAAAATTAGAAGTACATAATATACTAAGGTGTTTAAGTTGTCCCTTTGATAAATTTCTACCACAGCAAAGCACCATGAACATTCCAGGTAAGAATTGCATTCTTCATCAACTCCTTCTCACAATTGTATACTAAATTTTGTCAGCAGAAATGTGTGCTCAATGTTTGATCTCTCAAAGCAAGTGGAGATAACCTCAAGAAATCCATTGAACATGAACAAGATGCTCAATACGTAGCAAGATAATTTTTTGATAACTATTCTTCAAAAACATAGAACAACATTTGCATGGGAATATGGAGACATGCGTCGAATTCATCCTAAGCTCTGCACACATAAGATTTATATCAAGGAAAGTTGTAATCTAATCAAGAAACCACAAATGAGAATGAACCTAATGGTGAGAGAGATTGTGAAAGGAGAATTAAAGAATTTCTTGGATGTTGGATTCATATATCCAATCTCGGGCAGGTGAATGGGTGTCACCCCTTTTCATTGTGCCAAAGAAGAATGCAAAATGAAGGATATGCATGGATTATAGAGAGCTGAATGCAGCAACAAAGAAAGATTATTTTCCTCTTCCCTTCATTAATCAATTACTTGACACTCTAGCTGGTAAGAAATATTTCTCTTTTCTTAATGGATATAGTGGTTATAAATAGATTTAAATTGCACCAAAATATCATGACAAAACTACCTTCACATGCCCATGGGGAACTTATGCTTATTCAGTTCTTCCTTTTGGCTTATGCAATGCACCTGCTACATTTCAAAGGGCGCTTTTAAGCATTTTCACAAATCTAACAAATGATTGTATGGAGGTTTACATGGATGATTTCATATTACAAGGCAACACCTTTGAGGAGGTCATACAAAATCTAGACAAATTATTGAAGAGATGCAAAGAACACAACTTGTCTCTTAGTAATGAAAAATGCTATGTGATGATGTCTAAAGGAATATTTTGGGACGCTACCTTTCTTTCGATGGAATTCAAATTGTTCCAGCAAAGGTGTCTCGTTGTAATAAATATGCCAACACCAAAGATGCAAAAGGATGTCGGGATTTTCCTAGGCCACACTTATTATTATAGAAGATTCATATAAGATTTCAGCAAAGTGGCAGCTCCATTGTTTGCATTATTGGGAAAGGACGTTGCATTTGACTAGACTAAAAAATGTGAGACTACATTTCAAACCTTAAATAAATTATTAACAACATCCCTTGTATTGAAAGGAATTTATTGGAATTTTCCATTCTACATTCATACCGATGCTTGAACCATGCCATTGGAGCTATTTTAGGACGAGAAGGATGGATTTTGAACTACACAATTTATTATGTAAGCAAAAACTTGCAAAGATCTTTGAACTTAATTACACAGTCACAGAGAAGTAATTTTTAGTAGTTGTTTATGCTATCAATAAGTTCAGACACTACATCACAAGTTATCCAATATTCATTCATACTGATCATGAAACAATTAAATATTATCATGAAGAAATTAAATATTTGGTTAATAAAAATTTGTGAGTGGCAGAATAATTAGATGCTAGCTACTCTTAAAAGAGTTTGATGTCACTATTGTGGACATGCCTATCAAGGACAACATGGTAGCATATTTCATTTCAAGAATGGAGACCAATGATGAAGAGCAAGTAATAGATTAATCTTTTCCATATGAGAATTTATTTTTATCCTCACAAAACTCCTTGGTATGCAGACGTAGCTAACTATCTGGTTTCAAGTAAAATACCTCCACACTACTTATATTCTGAAAAGATATACATAGTTGAGAAGAGTGCATTTTTCTTAGATAGCTAGATTTTTGTTTCACATGGGGCAAGATAATGTCATGAGAATATGCATTGATGATGAGGATATTTATGATGTTCTTAGAGCCTACTATAGTGAGCCTTGCGAAGGACACTTTTATGTAAAAAGAACAACATAAAAGTGTTGACAACATGTTATTACTAGCCAAAACTATTGGTTAGAAATTTGGTCTTTAGACACAAGCAATAGTTTAGGGGATAGCAGTCCCTCCTCTTTGTGGGAGAGGTTCCCTTATTCACCAAAAATATGGAAAAACTACTTATTTACAAATATACAATCTAACAATATCTAGATGAGGATTTTGGTGTAAAGAATGTTTCCATTTTCAGTTATTCTCAATACGAGAAAATGAGAAAGGAATAGAAGTTTTAGAAGATAAAACAATAGTTTGAATGAGTAAGACTGGTAAAGAGAGACACAAAGTCCATCTCATCTACCTATCAAGAACACAAGTATTCTTCTTGCTTATACAAGATTACTCACTATTATAAGAGAAAGGGGTGAAGAAGGTAGCAAGTTTGGGTTTAGAGATTGTAGAGAGTAGCCTTACTTATGCATGCATGCGACTTCAAGAATACATGAATTAATATACCGGAAAATCCATCGAATATAGATACGAAAGACGCAAATTTCTTCACACTATAGCAAGATGAATTGAACACATCGTTTCTATATTCTAATATATCAAATTCACATTCATAAATGTAAGGATAATAAATGGGAAGAAACACGAGATAATAGAGGGAAACTTCTTCTTCTATATTATCGTTACATTAGCTTAAAACACCAAAATCCAACAACCATTTTACAATGAGAGAAAAGCGTTATATAGGCAAAAGGGTGGTTGTAAACAACTTTCTCTAATCCAATTTTATTTTGAATTCATTATTGCAACTTAAATTAATGAATTACATTTAGTTGACTTTATTTACAATTTTCTACTTTTCAAAATGGTAAAGCTAACTTTGAAATACAACTACTAGAAAGAAAGACTTAATAACTAGAGGAAGGGGCACTTGTAGATGATGCAGCTAGAGTCTTCATTTTGAATATATGATTTCTGAATTTGATTATGGCACCAAAAATTTCCATATCATTCAACCAGATTGCCCAAGGAGTCTTCCATTTCCTTTCCCATGCTTGCATTATGCAACAAACCTTTGGTGGCCTCCATGATAACATTGTGAAACTTTGTAATCTTTTCCATCTTTTCCTTGGTCACAATTTCAACTTTGAAAAATATTCTTTGATGAGTTCCCTGAACTTTTCTTTGATCTCATCTAATTAGTTTCTTTACTGCATAGGTGTCTATGTAGAATTGACACTAGAGAGCTTAAAATTCATCAAGTATCTCAGTTTTAAATGCCTCTCATTTTTGTACTATGCACTTCAATTTAGTGATTGCCTCCTCAAGCACCTTGATCTTCCATTCAACGCTTAATACCCATTTTCTAGAAAGAATATTCTTTGGATCATCAAAAACTTTGTGTGTCAAGAGGATTTTCTCATTTGTAGCATTCATGATTCTAAGATCTTGAATACATTCCAACCAGAGTTTAAGATCCTTTTTAGATCCAGTGATTACTATATCAAATTGACTTTGAGCCAAGGAGATGTTGTCATACACTTTATAGGCTTCATCTATGAAATTCAATCTAGAAACCAACATCCCTTCAACCATTGCCTCAATGGCTTTACCATATGCAACATGTTTATGAATATCCTTGATTGCTTGAACATCTTCATCAGATAGAATAGTGGGAGGAGGCATTGAGGAGAGAGGAGTAGGATCAAGCACTTTATCACTGGAAAGGAAATATTTGATGAAACCATAAAGAACATGTACCTATTCTTCTAGTTGTTCATGTGTCTATTTACCTCTTCCCTCTCAATGACTACGGAGATTGTTTCTTTCAAATTATGCACTTCTCCCTCAGGATTAGACTCACCTAATGGGATTCTTCTTAGTTCTAGGTCAGCAATGGTTAAGTATTTTTCATCTTTCTCCCTCTTGGATTTAATATCTCTAAAAATTGTTAATCTCTTGAATCAGAAACCAGCCTAGAAGAAATTTTGGCCTTTTTAGCTGGAGGAGTGGAAGTGGTACCAAGGAAGGAAGCTACAAAATCAAAACTTGTAGCAATGGCTTTAGAAGGTGTCTTTCTCTTTCTACTATCAATCATGGGTTAAACCCATGTGAAGGAATCACTGGAAGGTGGAGCAGAAAGTGGGCCCAATGCAAGTGTGTTAAGAGAACCAAGAGTTTGGGTAGCAGATACCTCCAAAGTAGGTGTTTTAATACTTGAAGAAGACACTTCCTTGGCTAGTGATTTGATCTTGGGAATGCTCAACTTCCCAGAATTTGGTTCTACAATTTCCACCTTATCTTCCTCATCTTCTTCTTTTTTGTTCGTCCCACCCTCATAATTATTTTCTTCATATTCCTTTGTTCCTTTTTCTTCTTCTTCTTCAAAGCTAGATTATTTGTTCAACTTCTTGAATATTTTTGTTGTTTTTTGAGAGAGGGGCTGTTCATATTCTTTTTCAACTATATCTTCATCTTTCTCAATCTTCTCATCCTTATCTTTCTTGGAGTACACCTTAATTGTAGATTCCACAAGAAAAGGAGAGGGCATTGATTGAGTCTATACTTCAGGAAATGAAACAAAAACTTCCTTCTGTGATGTAGATACTCCTTGAAAATAATGTTGTGTCACACCTTCCCAGTATGATTTCTTCTTCTTGTAAAAAAACCTCTGTCCTTACCAAGACAGGGTTAATTATTTCCAAAAGATCATATTTTTCCTTTTGAAACCAATTTATGGTGAGAAGAGGTGTGTGTTGAATAGTTTTGACATATTCAAGAGAATACAAATCTTCATTGTCATCTAGAAAATCCTCTAGTACTTTATATATATTGAAATATTTGATCTGTTGTAGAGAAAGTCAGCCAAAATACCTTCTTCTCACCTCATATTCATCAAAACAGTCCTCCCAATAGTCTTCCAAAACAAGCAAATGATAATAACTCATTTTGAGGTGATTGGAGATAAAACCTTTGATATCAAAACAAGATCTCTTATGGAATGTGTAAAAATTGAATGCAACAATTGTTCTTTCCACATTTTGAGCATCCAAGGTTGTTTTGCAAGTATAATTCCCCAAAGAGATTGGGAATTGGATGCATGTGATCTTTTGCCCCTACATGTTCTATGCAACATGTCCAATTGTCTGCAAACCTCCACAAGAACTATCTTGTCATTGCAATACATGGGGAGTTTTTTTGGTGCACCTTCAAACCTAGCTAACCTAATATAGGAAAATATCCTAAATTGAATGAACAAACTACCATATGTTGAAATTAGTTGTTTGGCCTCAGCAGACACCCTCTCAGTTGTATTTCCCTCTAAGAGTCTAACAATATACATTGTGAAGGCATCATTGACTCTTCTAAAATAGTGCTTGTTGTTATCAAAGGTTAGATGTGGGTATAATTCATATATTGGTTCATTATTTTTATCATTCCTTGGAGATAGACCCAACCAAACCTTGTATGTTGAAATTGTGTACATGAGGTATGAGGTCATGTAGAATGTCTTGCTTTGTTGTAAATTGACTAGTTGTTCACTGAGGTTCTCACATATTATTTCTCCCCATTTCAATCTTTACTTCCCTTCACAGATGATGTTTATGTAAACACACCTTAAAAACTAAAAATTCATTGGTAGAAGGAAGGCCCATTAATCTACACAAAAAGTGATGAAATCGATAATTATTCTTTGAAATATGCTCTATACATGACCTTTGGCATTTTAGAAGCACCTCTTTTGGGGTTTTGAGCCATGATTTAGCAATCATTTCCTTGTACTTTTCCTTGTCTTGCTCAAAAATGATTTGAGCCTACACTCTGGTCAAAAAGTATTGGAATCTTCAATGATGGGGATTCTAAAGGCAACATTTATACAATTGACATCTAATTTAGCAATTACTTGGCCTTGGGGATCTCTAATTTCTTTTGTGTCTAGATCAAAACAGGAGGCACAAGCTAGAATAATATATGCACATTGTACAGAGAGAGGAAAACCAACGGCATTAGCAATCCCACTATATTTGATGTATTGAGCAATGGGAGTAGGGTTATCTCAAAAATGTGGGCCCGAAGTCATTGAGGTCAACATGTCGGATGTCACTATCCCCATATTGGGTACTAATGTTTCAAGAGAAGATATGTGTTCATAACCCCGTCTTTGAAACTTCATGGTGATAGAAAGATGGAAGGTACCTCGAGAAGATAAGGATTTAACAAGGATTTTCGGAGGAATAAAACAGTAGGGCACGACACTCAATTTGACACCAAATAAACATTGGGGGCTCTTCAATGGCTTACCTTTATCTCAAGAATAATGGCATTCTTCTCGGGATCACAACATAACTCAATTTTTTGAAAATGGTTAGGAAAAGAAAGAGCTATTACTAGAAATGTACCTGAGGGCATAGGAACGGAAAATGTACAGCATAGTGAAAATTCTCATGTCACAATGGTGAAAAATGAAAATACGTTACCCCTTTATATACCTTTTCCATTTGACAAACGACTTGTAAAATAGGCATTTTAGCATTTTTAGTGTAATGCGAAGCGGGAAAACGAGTGAAACAATTTATTGATTTTCTTTATGATGTTGTAGTCATAAAATCATGCGCTTTAGAAATTTATTCATCTCGGTCTCATACTACAATTTAGAATATTCTTGAGTGAAGAAAGTACTAATTAACCTCATCTTTTGGCCACCTTGTTTTACTTATATTTCGTCATTCCCACACATTTTTATCTACATGCTCTGTCTGTTTCAACACTTTTCCATCATTTTAGCCTCGACTGCGATGCCTAGAGTAATCTTAGGGTGCCCATGGGTGCCCCGGTCTCTACCTGGGTGCCCCAATGCTTATTCTACTTTCCGCCACTTTTTGGGCTCTTTCTAGCCATTTTTCATCCTTATCTTTTTCCTAGTTGGCCATGTTGGGGTTAATTATGAAATTAGATCAAGAGAACCCTATAAATATAAATTTATGAGACCATAATGAGGGACCTAACATCATTCTACTACTATCACTCATCTAGAGTTACATCCATCTATTGCATTTGCATCCACATAGCTCCATCATCAAGGCACAAGCTAGGAAGTCTGCATCACACTTCATAGGGGGAGGATTCTATTCTATTCCATGCACACATGCTATTACATTTTATACATTTAGTTATTTCTCGTATTTCACAAAGTGTGACTGACACAAGAGCACCTAGGGCACAACATGCACACACACACAGGGCATGACATGCACACACTCACCAGAAAAACTACATTTGGGTCCAAAATGTAGTAGTGCAACACTTGAGAGTAGTAAGCCCATCACTTTTGTGGGTAGCTTGAGGTCAGTCCGACCCATTCATTTGCATATTTATTTTTAGGGTTTTGATACTCCTTGTATTTTGCATGTCTCTTCATCCTCTTGAGATATTTGAAACATTTGGGACAATGAAAGTTAATGTGACACATGGCGAAGGTTTTAGACAACCTTCTTACGACCTTGTGAGAACCATTTCAAGCTTTTTGTAGACCAGGCTAGGGCACCTATTCTACATACCCGAGTGCCCGTGGGCACCCCAATCCTACTCCGGATGCCTCAGTCCACTCAATCTCCTAGATCCATCCTTTATGGGACCTCTGCATAGCCATTCCTACTTCCATGTTTTCTAGTCATATTTGCGACACTACAAACTCACATCTTATCTATTAGTTATGTCCTTTCCCTTTTACCTTCTTCTTGCATATTAGGGTTTTATTTTATTAGTCTAATCATTTGGTAATTTCTATATTATTATCATATAATGTTTTTGCATTTTATGTCCTCCTAGATTAGATTAACTACCCCAACTTATCCCATTATCATTAATTTTAGTTAATCATTTTGGTGAACCCGACCTCTTATCATGGACCAAAATAATCCTTTTGAATCTCCAATCATTCTACAGTTTGATAGCTTTGGCCAAGCCTTTGTTGATACTCTTGTTGATCCTTTTGGCTATAAGCCTTGTCCTTCACTTATTCAGCTTCCATCTTCTAATATAGATCCTAAATCTCTAGATGATGCCATTTTCTTTATATGTGTACTATTGATCCTACTATTTTAGCACAAATCTTGGAAGAGGAAAAATCCTCAACTTGATCACATAGTTACAACTCTTACCATTGTTGAACCACAAGATGATTTTCATTCACATTCACCCATTAATTCTCCCACATTATATGTAGTTGATTCTCCTGATACACTATGTGTCCCTACCTCTTCATCTTCTCTCTGAACCACAACCTCTCGAATCTCCACATGACTTTGACACTACTATTTTCATGGTTGATACATGGTTCCTCCTTCTTCATCACCGATTCCTAATGTCACAAATACTATGATACTTTATATAGGGTCTACTCCAACATGTTCTATTGCTTTACCTACCCCTTTGACACCATAACTTATAGATGAGCCACCTCACTTATCACCATTTTTGGGTGTCATTTGTATGATAGATGTAGTCCCTCCTATGCCACCTGTTACTATTACTACCATTATTCCATATCAGGGACCTATCCATCTATAGATGTCACTCTATCCTCTACACCTTCACTAACACCATCCCTTTAGTACACCCTCCATTTACTTGCACTCTCTTCATGAATAATTCTTATTGGGAGCATATACTGCTTGATACTTCCTACCAAGCCACCGTATGTTCACATGATGGTCTCCTTCGGCTTGGTTTTACATTTGAAGACCTCCATTCTCCTTTATACGACCCACATTTGTATCATGGGTATGTTATTCTCACTGCTGCATATGGACTTCATGTTTTCCATCTTGTTGTTCACCTTGCGTTATCATACTTCCTCTCCACTTACTCTCAGCCAATCTTGGTTAGATTATATTGGAGGCACACTTGATCCTGATCATATTGATCTAGCTTTTCCCATGCCATTTGGTATTGTGCACATTTTCAATAGCTCCTTTCTTTGTTATTCACCTAATTTTACTATTTGGTATGCTCATGGGTGTCCATTACCTCCCTTTACTAATGAACAATATGCCATGGAAATGTATAACTTACGTCTTCATGGTTATTTAGATGACCAACCACACACCATTGTTTATCAAGTTTCCCACACTATTCAATATGATTTCGATAATGATAATGATGATCTTTTAGAAGATTTTACTTATCCATTTCCTCCCTTTATTGATGACAATATACCACCATACCAAATAAGTCCTATATTCAAATGTTTAGCTAAAACTCTGACCCACGTGATCATCCATCTAATACACCCCTATTAGACTCAATCCACACTCTACATACTTTATCTCAAGATAAGTTTCAGGCTATGGAATCCACTATCACCTCCCTTAGATATGAAATTCAACAACTTAAGGATGCTTCTCAATCACATGTTTGTGCTCATTCTACATCTCATATGTGATCTATGTCCACTACATGCCATCTAACCGAACCTCAAGGCATGTCATTTCCTGAGCCTCTCATATTTGAACATAATACTACACCACATGACATTCTTATTCATCTCCTTAGTCATCAATTGATCACTCTATTTACTACTCATTACTATCCTCCTTATCATAACAAAATACTCAGGTCATCCATATTGCCATTATCATCAAATTAATGGACATCATGATAATGCTTGCCACACTTTGTCACGAATAATCAAGATCTCGAGAATCATGGTTTTTTTCTTTGCAAAAATTCTAATACTAATGATAAATCCCATCATGTTCTTATATCTTATGAGCATCAGGCTAGTGTTACTCAAGCACCTCCTAAGACAATGACCTCTTGCAATTAGTTCACCATCTCCTTCTATTCAACCATCTACGATGTCACATAGATCTCCATCACCAACACATTTTACTACACCATGATTTTCATCCTATATTCATCCCTCGCATGCATATAGGCCCCATTCACTAGCACAACATTTGTCTATCATACCACCATTGTTAGAGCATGGTCCTACACTTTCATCACCACAACCATCAAATGGAGGACCTTCATCCTTCACTATCATCAGTTAGTTTACTCATTGGTATACTCTTGGGGGGCATAACACCTAATACATCCCCCCCACTTATACACATCTATATCTCTATTTCATTTTCATATACATATAACAATCACACATCTTACATCGCATTACCCAATGACACACTCTTGTGCTTCGGTTCACACTTGACTACACTTGAGGGTTGAGGGATTACTATTACATTAAACCCCACACATTGCACTATAGGCATTACACATTTAATTTCATCACACACATTGCGTGTCATAATCACAACACATTTTATAGTTTTAGTCTACATATTTTTTGACATTTATGCATTCATACATCACACATTTCTACTAGTTTTCCAATATTTCTATCATCTACGTGTTTAGGATCATATGTTATTCATCTTACACATTACATACATTTTTAGGGTAATCTACTACATAGTCACATCCCCATTATCATTTATACATCACATATATTCTACATCATACTATTTACATCATACCATATGATCTAGCTTTACATTTCATCCTACATTACATTACTCGTTTTTACACATGTCACATGGCACATTATCACATTCATATGCATTTTTACATATTCTATTCACCACACATGTGGTTTCATCATTACACCTACTACATTATTTTCTACACATTACTAACCACCCTATGATGCACTTTAGTTCCTCGATCCATACTCGATTGTCGAGGGTTTACAAATCAAATGGACTTACATTCACCAATGCGAACATTTCATCCTACGACATTCCTAGGCTAGTGACATATGCTTTAGGCTAAATCATCACACTCTTTCATATTCTATAGTGGTATACACCTTAGGCTTACATCACCACCTCCATCCTATTCATATTTAGTGACATACACATTAGGCTTACATCAATAGTCACCTATTCATATATTCATCATTTATAGTGATATACACTTAGTGCTAAATCATCACTCATCCTTTCATCATATAGTGATATACACTTAGTGCTAAATCATCACTCATCCATTCAGGGCTCATCATATAGTGATATACGCTTAGGATAAATCATCACTCATCCATTCATCAAAGTCGTGATATACACTTTAGCTATAGGGTTCACACTCATCCTTTCTATATGTCACATTTCATCACCACTACATACATACACCACTCATCATAGCGTGTTAAACACCTCAACACTACTCAACCATTTCCCAATGACACACTCTCATTTACGGTTCATTCTTGATTGTTGAGGGGGAAAACAAAATGAACCTCATTGCATACACTTCCATCCACTTGGGGGCACGTGGCTCCTACCATTCCATCTTGCATTCCATTCCATCCATTCACAACATACTGCATTGTCTTGGTGCATTTACTCTTGTTTACTAGTGTTTTAAATGATCACTTTATTACACATGTTAGATTGATTCTTATATGTCATTATTTATACCATCCACACATGTGCATTCACATCTTTGTTTAGTGTGATCACAGATACAAGAATCTTACATGTGACATGGATGCTTACCTTCTACCCTTACTATATTGGTCGTTGGGGGCATCCACATTCGTCTCATCTAGGTGTTATTATTTCATTTTGTACTTAGCATCTTACATTACTTGATCATACATGCTTTTGACATATTGGTTATTTCTCTAACATGCTAATGGGTGTTCCATGTGCAACACTTGTTTTGCAGAGATTATATGTTTCCATGACTATTTGTTTGTTGTTTACACTTGTCTGCTATTTTTTCCATTGTTGTCTAGGGTTTTTGCCCTATGTTTGTGTGCACACTTGCTTGTTGTTTGTGGCCATGATGGCCTTGCATGTCTTGCGACATCATTGTGAGTGATGTCCCATGTTTACAACCCACTTTTTGTGGCTTACTTTATTTCTTGTGTGTTTACATTTACTACATTGTTTGTGTAGCTTACACATGTTTTCTATATGCATGCATTGTTTGTTTACACTTTTCTTTGGCTAGCCTTCTTGTTTGTGCGTGCCTTGGTTTCTACCAAGAAACATTCTAGGTTCTACATATATGCAAAGTGTGGTTATTCCTCTTTTGGGGTCGCATATTCTCCTATTTAGTGATTCACATGCACCCCCAAAGAGGGGGCATCATTTGGGGTTTTTTACATACTAACATAAAGATTCTACACTTACATGGTTCATTTTCTACATGAGTGGGTTTAGACTATTATACAAACCCCATACACAATGGATTTTATAGGACATGGTGTCCTTAGCATTTTGGGAAGCAGTTATAGGCTTAGGGGTTACATTGGGTGTGCCTCTCTACACTACTTTGGCCAATGGCATTGGATCACCCAAAAACCAGGACGATACAAATATCTCTTCACACACATTTCAAAAAAGTAGTTAGAGCTTGAGGACACAAGAGCATTTCCTCCCTACACTTCTTCATCCAGGGTGGTGTGAGATCACCCAAAAAACTTGTAGTACATGATATCCTTCTACACTCTTTCTCTCGACATGGATCAGTGCACATGTTCCATTTACACTTTTCATTTCGCTTATTTTGTATTTTGTACTTTACATATACATGTTTATTTCACATAGTTTTTTACATACATACATATTTAACTACTTGATCATTTTCTCCTTGTAGGTCCAGTCATATGAGAAACAAATAGTCAAATTTTGGGAATAACAATAACAACATTTCGCAACAACACATGCTTTACTAACCATGCAAGTACACTACACACTACAACAACTACACACACATGCATTTCACCCTAGGTTCACTCTCATCACCTTTTTATTTGTGCATTTTTCATCTTTAGTTTCCACACTCCTCCATCTTATTTTTTCATTCCATGCTTTTGTCTAGTCCTTTAGTGCGTTTCTACTACACTCTTCATGGACATCAGGTACGCATTTCTAATCTAATTTATGTTACCAAGCTTTCACTCACCAACATAAAGTGGGGAAAATGTAGTCACAAAATCATGCACTTTAGACATTTATTTATCCCGGTCTCATACTACTATTTATAAGGTTATTGATTGAAGAAAGTACTAATCAACCCCATCTTTTGGCCATCTTATTTTACTTTTATTTTTCATTCCTACACATTTTTATCTACATTCCCAGTTTGTTTTTGGCACTTTCCCATCATTTTAGCCTTGGTTGGGGCACCCATGGTAGGGAACCCATGGGCACCCACAGGGTCCCACCTCGGGTCCTTGTTTTACTTTCCCACCACTTTTTGGGCTCTTTCTAGCCATTTTTTCATCCTTATCTTTTTCTTAGTCAGCCATGTCGGGGTTAATTATGAAATTAGATCAAGAGAACCCTATAAATATAAAGTTATGAGACCATAATGAGGGACCTAGCATCATTCTACTACTATCACTCATCTAGAGTTACATCCATCTATTGCATTTGCATCCACATAGCTCCATCATCAAGGCATAAGCTAGGAAGTCTACATCACACTTCATAGGGGAAGATTCTATTCTATTCCATGCACACATGTTATTACATTTTCTACATTTAGTTATTGTTTTCTATTTCACATAGTGTGACTGACACAAGAGCACCTAGGGCATGACATGCGCGCACACACACACACACACCACTAGAACTACATTTGGGTCCAAAATGTAGTGCAATACTCAGAGTAATAAGCCCACTATTGTGGTAGCTGAGGTCAGTCCGACCCATTCATTATGCATATTTATTTTTAGGGTTTTGATACTCCTTGTCTTCTTACAAGTCTCTACATCATCTTTTTTTTAGCGGGACAATGAGCCTGATGCGACACATAGCGAGGTTTTCGAACACCTTGTGAAAAATAGTTTTAGAGATTTTTCGCAGACTGGGATGCCCAAATTACATACCAGAGCACTCATGGGTGCCCCAGTCCGCTCAAAGTGCCCCATTCCACTCGGATGCTCCATATCTAGCCTTTATGAGACCTATGCACAGCCATTCCTATTTATGTTTTCTCCAGTCATCTCTGCGATGAGTCACCTCTTATCAAATTTGAGTTTTTCCTTACTTTCTTCTTGCATATTAGGGTTTTATTTTATTATTCTAATCATTTGGTAATTTCTATATTACTATAATACGATTTTCATTGTGTTTTGTTTCCTCCTAGATTAGATTAACTACCCCCATATTAATCGAGATGCAAATATGATGGGTTTTCAAAGAAATGATGGCCCGAGGGAACATGGGTCATGAGGGGCTCGAACTCCCAAAATACGCGCATTATACACAAAAGGCTTACAAGTGCGTAAAAATTGGGTATGTGGGGAAAAAAAAGGCCGGAAGGAACATGGGTCAAGGTACTTCAAATATCCGAAAAACTCCACAACATAAAGGAACAAAGGAAGCGCGGGAAAATGGGCGTGCGAAGAACACAAGTTCCTTAAGAACAAAAGGGTCACATGGTCGTCTGGTATCCGTATCTTCGCAATACAAGATAATACTTAGAAAAATTAAAGCAAAGGCTTACGGGATTAACGAAAGTGCATGGAAGATGTAAATGTGGAGAACGGAGGGTTGGATGGCACAAGGGTCGTGAGTTCCTAAAATACTTGAAACTTCCGCAATATAGATGACACAAAGGAAAGTGCGAGATACATCAAGATTTTGGGAACATAAGGCCCATGGGAAAAAGGGGTTCAAGGGATGCAAACAACCAAAATCACCGCAACACAAAAGACTTAAAAGAAGTTCCCTGAAACATTAAAACTCCTACACAAAGAGAAAAAGATCATTGCGGGCAAAGCGGAAATGTGGGGAACAAAATGCCTAGGAGAACATGTACCTCTTGTTCCACAAAAACCTAAAATAGCTGCAATACAAAGGATTTAGACCGAAAACACCAAAAATACTAACTGATGGAAAATTTCACTTCAAGAAGACTTCAAAAAGGCAAAAAAATTGGGAAAAGAGTCACTTGACCAAAAAAATTGAAAATTTTGAAAAAATGCACATTTTTAGGGTAAGTGACAACAATTGCATAAGCATGCAACACTATATACGAGATGTGATAGTTGTCAAAGAATGGGTAAGCCCACCAAATCGATGAAATGACATTAGAACCTCAATTGGTCTTGCAGACCATTTGAAAAATGGGGTTTAGACTTCATTGTTCCTATAAATACTAAATCTTAGTAGAAGGAATACATCTTAGTATGCACAAATTATCTAAGTGGACAAATTTAAAAGCACTACCAAGTCGGAAGACTAAGAAAGTATCTAATTTTATTTATGATGACATTTTCACCGGTATGGAGTGCCAAGAGAAATTTTTACTGATTAAGGTACATGTACGCACCCAAAATTGCACGTCTTTACATTGTAAGAAATGGTTACAAAAGGTCCCCAATGATGATTCATGTCTTTTTAGAAGGTGTTTGAGCTCCTAATCTTACTTGTAGTATATATTTGTAGCCTAGATTTCCTTATTTAGCCTTTGCATGTTTTTTCTCACTTCTCGCATATTTTTAGGCTAGTTTTGACCTTTAGTGTCAAAACTAACTCCCTTCTGTATAGTGGTTTTGTAACCACCGCCCGAACTGGATAGTGGTTTTGTAATTGCCACCCCGAGTAGAGTGGTGGTCCCATAATCACCGCTCTACATAGGGTAGTGGTCATGTACGCTTTTTCCGAATGTTCACTCATGTTTTATATGTGTGTAACTCAGCTCCAATTCAGTTTTTGGATGTGTTTCTCAATCAAATGTCCCAAATCTAGGTATGATTTGTTCATGCTTAATTCCTCTTCCACTTATGATTGATGATTACATAGTTAAATGTCTCTTCATATGATGTTTTGGCATCCCATTATTGTCAAGTGTGCTTCTGCACTCTATAGTTAACTTTCTATAAATTGAACACTTGTTTTCAAGAAACGGCCGAAGAATTATTTTTTACATCCTTGCACGATTGCTAAGATGCCTTCTTTCTTCTTTGGAAACTACATATCTAATCACGCTTCTATTGTACTATCTTTCTTCCACTTGTGTTGTTACATAATTCCAATTCAAGTTTCTCATTGCTCAAAGTGCTTTCCTTCTATTATTATCACCGCATTCCTAACCTTTAGACTCACGCGGACACGAGGAACCGAAAGGATAACGAGGGGACTAAGTACATCCCAACCGGATTGCCAGCTGCTCGTATTCCAGGTTGGATTTCTTATTTTCTTTCCTTCATTCCTGCAATTTGTCAATTTTGAATCGTATTCATTCAAATTATTCATATCAAATAGAGTAGAGAAAGTATTTTATTGTTGCAATCATCAAGTAATTACAATAGATTAGATCATATTAAAAAGTCTCTATAAAATCATTCTCTTTATTATTGTCAGGGAAGTTGCATGGGAAGAATAGCTTCTTTGAAGCTGTGATTTCTTCTCATGCCTCTGAGGTAGGATTGAGGTTTTGATTAGAAAGGTTTCAATTAATTAATTGTTTTAGGTTTAGATTAACACAATTGCACAATGAATTAACTACATTTGGTTGATTGTATGTATTAGATTTATCTAATTAGATTAGAAGCTTTATTTTTTAGAATATCATAAAAGAATAAAAAACATTTACTTTTATTAGATTAATTTCTTTCATTTCTTTATTTAGTTTATATATTGGAAAATACCAAAAACATAGCGTAGATTTACTTTGCTTAGTTAATTTGCTTCACTAGATTAATTCAATCATTTCTTGCATGACAATTACGGGGCTTAGAGAACCTAAGGACTATGTATTCGAACCAATAGTACCCCATCCAAATCTCATGGTACCATTAGCATACATTGATCAAGGTCTTAGATTTAACGTATTTCAAACAACTAGAGATCTACAAACAATCATTGAACAACTAGACATGTTAAATATTCAAGATGACAAAGTATATGAGTTTTGTCAAGACAACCCAATTATAGATTGCCTTAAAATTCATGACCATTAACAGATCCGAACAAGAGTGTACTTATGGAAGTGATCCATAGGTGCCACAACCGAATGACCTTGAATTACTCACAAATATTACGGGACTCTATCTTCTTGTCCTTAGAACACCAGCTTGATACACCAAGAAAATCCAATAACTCAACGTGTTAAACATCATGGCCGATTAGGCCTACGAGTTCTGGACTACCCACAATGACAACACATTTTGATCATTTACATGACCATACAAGGCCCGCAATAACCAAGAAATTTTGGTAGTGATCCCACCATCCCACAACCGAATGTGCTAGAGCTTATCACAGACATTGACTCGAGTCTGCGCATGTTGGTATTCTATACATAACCATTGCCACCTAACATCATATCATAGTTAAAATTTCTAAACAAGGAAGCCTAACCAATCCTCACATTTTAGAATGCTCCTGCTAACCGGATTTGATTCCGTGAAACCAAGCCTTTCTCACTTGTTCCATGACCTTTTCTAGACATATTTACGAGGCTCCCATTAGTTTCCCATGAGTTCCACAACCAGTAGAGAGGATATTCATAGAGCTCAATATTGACTGGAGTCTTTGTGTTTCCATCCTTTCTGATCCATCCATTTAACCATCTAGGTTAGACAGGCTTTCGTTGCACTTGATGAGTAGATTCCATTATTACGAGTTGAAGACATTGTATTTCCTTGACAACCTTTCCATACCATTTCCGTACACTTTCATCCATTACCACATTTCGCTACCATTTAGCCATTCATACTTCCACACCAGATTACCTCGACACGACCTCGGGATTCGAGTGCAATTCAAGGTCGCATGTAAATTTTCATCTATATAGTACACACTTTATTGTTGAAGTTATTTCCTATCTAGCTAAAGAGTATGAAATTAAGCATAGGAATTCTACACCATATCATCCCCAATCTAATGGTTAAGAAAAGGTGACAAACAAGGAGATAGAAGTTATTTTGACAAAAACCATTGCACTCCACGGAAAGATTGGTCGAAGGCTTCTAGAGGCAGTATGGGCATTCAACATAACATGGAAGACAATAACATGCTTCACACCATTCGATATTTTTAATGGTAATAATGTGTTCTCCTATTGAATTTGAGTACAATACATTAAGGACTACACTAGAACTAGGCATAGATTTTCTAAAGCTCAAAGGCAGAGGATTCTCCAACTCAATGAGTTGAATGAAATGAGGAGACAGGTTGTGCACAATACAAAGGTAGTACAAAAGAAAATGATCAAATGACATAACAAGTTCATTAAGAAAATAAAATTTCAAGAAGTTGGTTGGGCCTTATTATTTGACTCAAAGTACAAAGACCATATGGAAAATTCAAAACAAGGTGGTTACGTCTTATGAGAGTGAGAAAATATTTCTCAAAAGGAGTTGTAAAACCCACCACCATAGATCATGTGAGGTTAAAGCTACTTTGGTCAATGGCCATAGGTTAAGATTGTACAAGAAGTTAACGATAGAAGAAACTTCATACAGTAGTTCAAAGGAATTCAAAACAAGGATGGAGATGAGGACATCATAGTTAAGATCAGAAGTCGAGCTTGTCGGTTCATCTTCTGAGATTTCATAGGATTGAGTTATTTTGGCGGCCTTGGTATTCATATTTTTGAATAGTTCAAGGGTGAATAAAAAAATTGTGATCATCCTTCTTGGTGATCAGCAACACTCAACTAACACATTTTATTTTCTTAGCGTTTATGTTTTGTAAGATTTGATGTATATGTTGTAAGAGTGCATAATCTCTAACACATGTAGCTAACACAAAGACTTAATGTTCCACTTGCAGCAACATGCAACAAAGCTCTATTTTGGTTTTCATGTTTGTGAGAACTCATGATTACATGGAGAAAAATAAGGAACAATTTACACATGTGAGTGGTTACAAAGATAGTTGGTACCAGAATAGGTCAACATTCCCTCTCCAAGAATTATCTAATTTAAGTAAGGAGCCTACGCTTGCAGAAACCGTATATGCAACATCATAGCATATCAACATGTAACAAGGGCACAATTACCACAATGCATGTGCAATCATCATCCTAAATATTCCTTGAGATAAGTGCACTCATATCACTTTATTAAATAACATTAGTATGCTTATTTTTAATTGGTAATTATGCCACGTCATAATGTATTTAATTGCAACTACGCATCGCGCCTTTAATCTATGAGTTTTCACTCCACCTCACCCCACTTCATCACAAAATTTACCTCACATGCTTGCTACAATCAAATCAATTAAATTCATTTCCTTTTTGTGTTACGTGTGAGTTAGTCATAGAATTCAAAAACAGAGCACTCAAGTAATCTCCCATAATCGAATTCTTACATCATTCTTCCAAACCATGTGATTTCCCTATCAGAGCTGAAGTAATCTGTAAAATTAAAAATGGGGAGATTTAATTCTCCATGAGCCAACTAAACATTCTCAAATCCACAACCACCACAAATATTTCAATATTTTCATAACAATGGATGGATGGACTACATTAGCAAATTCCAGGGTTTTAATGAATCTATGGTCAAGGAATTTTCTACTTCATTGAAATATGGAGAAGCTAAGGTCAAGGGTTTAATAGTGAAGGTGAATGATGATATTTTGGTAGCATTTACTTGGGATTCTTGCAGAAATAGAACTTTTCCCCGAAAGCCAAAATAGAGGCGATTGACAAGAATTTGTTGATGAAGATGATGCCTTCATAACTGACCACCAAGGTACATATCAAACCTCTCTCAAACCACTCTGGGCTGAAATTTCCAATTATATTATCAAATATTTTACTTGTGAGGGTAGATATTCTGACTAAATACAATCCATTTCAAGTTACTCAATCACTTGAAGAATGATAGGCATGTTAATGTACCAAATTTCTTAAATGAGATCTTGAAAAAGATGAGTAGAGAATCACAAAGAGGAGGTCGACACTTTCCCACCATTTTCTTATTACCCTAATTGTCAAACACACATTGGAGAGAGAACATCCTAAACTGAATTGGGGAGATTTTTCAAGGGTCAAGAATATTGATGAATTATTGGGGCGTAGAAGGAAGAAAAGAATAAGTAATGGTAGTTCTTAAACCCATACAGTTGAACCCATAGCTTCCACTTCTCAAATTGAACCCACAACTTCTAATTCTCAGCCCATTGAAACCCCTATTTATGAAAATACACCACCGTTTGAAGAGAACCTTGTTCTTATATCCCCTGAGAGGATTCTCATTGCTTTGAAACCCTACTTGGATTTTCAACTCCTAAATCATCAAACTCAAGTAGTAAGAGAAAATGTTCTAGGACCACTCCTAAATCCTCCAAGTCTACTCCTAATTCTTCTAAATCCACTCCTACACCACCTAGGCATTCTCATTACCTAAAAACTAAAAATTCAAAACATCAAAGCCCACAAAGCCCCAAACCATAACAATTGATAGTGATATATAGAAGATAATATTGAGGCCTCATCAATGGAAATAGACCAAGAAGGTGTTGATGTTGAAATTCATGAGCAACAGGGTCTTAAGGGGCCCAAGCGGGGGTATGGAAGAGAAGAAGGGAGAAGAAAGTGGAGAGAAAATGGTTCAAGAATGCCATGTTGAATAGATGGGAGCACGGGAAGCGGAATTTGATGTTGGGGAAACCCATGAGAAGCATGATGGAGAAGGAGTTGTAAAGTAAATTGAAGACATGGCTCATGTAGCCACGAATGATGAAGAAAGGATAGAGGAGGGCCACTACCACATAGTTTCGAGACACAAACTAGTGAGATAGAAACTGGGATGATATGCCCCATGTTATTAAAGAAATTATTGAAAATATTGTTCACAAAATTGAAACAGAAAAACCATATGAGCATATTGAGAGGGTATAGGGGAGTGTTCCTACGATTCTATTGGGGAGATAGTTGAGATCATACTGAATCCTACTCCACCATTGTTGCCACATGATAACATGTAACCAAAAATTGTCATTAGATAAGTTGTCAAAGAGCACCATGAAACCAGTTTGCGGGAACATGGCAACACAAATGAAATTGTTGGACTACTAGGTATATCAGTTTGATTCCTATGTTATTAGGTTGTAAGAAAAATGGGAGAGAGAAAAGGAAGAAATAATCTTCTAACACAAATAACACATAGAGGAAAAGGACAAGGACCTTAGGGACAAAGATAAGGAGGTTAAAAGGATAAAGAAAAAGCAGGAAGATACAATTAAGGTGGCCAATGACATATTTAAATGTAGGATGCCTTCTAACATTTATGCCATTTTCTTAAAATAATAGATGTTATAGTTAAAGCTTACTTGTATCAACTTAGATATTCCATTTGATATTAGTGCAGCAAGAAATTTCTTTAGAATATACCTGAAAATGCCTCATGAGATTCAACTATTGTTATGTGAATTGTATATGTACAATTATGCCCTTGAATATGATAGGGACTGGATCCTAGTACTTTATATTGGAGATGTTCCAATTAGGGAACTGTGTTCTTATTTTAACAATGAATTGTACAGAGAAAAATAGATGGAAGAATACATGCACTTGTCAAAATTGCAGCCATTAATGATCGGGGTGAAGTTGCAAATACAAAGGCAATTATTGAAGAGTATGGAAAATACATGGAACACAAGGAAATTAAACAATGAGTATACCAAATGAGAAACAAAGATCATGAAGAAGCCAGGACCACATTAAATTCAATGCATGAGAGATAGCATATTCCTACAAGATGTGCTTTGGTAAGAGATGTCCCCTAAGATGTAAAGAAAAGAAATGCACTCTTACCATAATATCATTCCAAATTTAAGGAGGGTAAATGCATACATTGAAGTTTCCAAAGGATGTGGAAAAACTTGGTTTCCCATTGGTTATCATCCCCCAATATTCCACTATCATATACCACATTGGTCTGGTGACAAACAATTGGATGATGACATACATGACATAGTCATGGATAGATACAAAAGGAATGGAGGTTAATTCTTCACGGATCTGAAGAAACAACTACACCAAAGGATTTCATACGATTATATAGCATCATTCAAGCGGACCCTAAGCTAGCTAAGGAACCTAAAGAATATTTAATGAGGACATTCAATAAGTTAAGGTTGGGGGTGTGATGAGTTGTTTAATTCTCTTTATAAGCAAATCATCCTCTATATTCTGTTGAGCCATTTGTAGCCCTGAACTTGTATTTTCCTATGATACTGCTAGACATTTTCATTATAACTTGAACTCATGGCATGGATATTAATTAATATAGTTATTACTAGTTTACTTTATTTTGTGGTATTGTGAGTACGCATTTATTCTCTTGATTATAATAAGATGTTTGATTGATGATGCATGTGATGCCTCTTGTTGTAAGTAACTTGTATATGCAAAAATTAACAAGCACCAAAGGAATCATCTACATCTAAGGCATCATCCACAAAAGAACTCGCTTGCATCCAAATGACTTATTTGCAGCAAAGTGTCCATAGCCAAAGGAGGTCACACACATGAATAAGACATGATCTTGAAAAGCTTGTGGAACATGGACATCACACTTGAGCTTGCATGTGTCGATGGAAGAAGCAATTGTAATTAAAACATGAGAACTAGGAGATGACTCAACTCCAACACCTGATTATGTGTTGCAACTTAACAAGGAACTAACTAATTTAATTCATGATTTAGGAATTGGTTGATCAAAATAATTGGATACTTAAGTTATGTAGTTGATATGTAAACAATCGGTGATTATTTCATTGCATACATTGGATCTCCATATTGTGTGTTGGGATATTTTACTTTATCTAATTGGAACTCCTAGGAGAACTCTATTTCTTCACACTTCTATTGTAATGAGATGTATAAAAAGGAAAAGGTTAATGCTAAGAAGGATATCTAGGATAGAAACATAGAATATGGATCGATCAATAGATAGATGATTTGTTGTATTTTCCAAATGTAATCTTCATGATAATGAAATAAAAATCTGATTTTTGTCAATTTTTGTAGTCACGGGCATTATGAGGGATTAACACCCATGGCAGGGCCCACTTGAATTTTGTTATCCCTCTCCTTTGTTTGTTGATTTGACTTATCACATGATTAGATTAGCAACATTTTCTTCCTTTATCGTATTCGAATTTATATGTTTTGCCTTAGATTTAGTATTTACTTCCACCTAAATATAGTTTGTTTCCAAGCATTATTATTTCTCAAATTGTAGTGACAACAATTTACCTTCCTATCTCTTAAATATATGTAACTGTGCATAAAACATTGACAAAGTATTGAAAGTCTACGTCCCTTGGTTTGATAATTAAATGATTGTAGATTATTGAACAACATACTATTGTTGTAAGTTAATTTTCACACCACACAAAAATCCCCTTCCATTTCCGGATGGCTGACAAATACACCAACAATCAAACCTCCCCTAGTTATATCTCAAACACCGCTAGTTACATGAGAATAGAGGAGGTTGATCAACCTTTGAACATACAATGCAATCAACCCATTTCAAACAATATGGCTTTTACGAGTGGGACAAGTCCTTACCCTAGAGTCTTATCAAGACCTCACATTGCCATGCAATCAACAGAAGATGACATTTTTGCATGTATTGCTAATCCTCTTCTCCAAATAGATGAGTCCTTGGATAGGATGAAGATTCATACATTTGAAATGTTCAACAATAATGCATCGACTACCTATCTTGAGATTCCTATTTTCAAGGAAGACAAGAATAACAATGTTGAACAATTTATAAGGGGGTATCACATGTCCTCTCAACCAAATCCTACATGTAAGACACCCAAACAAGAAACTCAATCCTCACCCCATGATGTTATTTATACCTTAGTAGGGAGGATTAAAGAACTAGAGAGTGCCCAACCTTCACCACATACTTATGCAATAGGGCAGGACATGGGGTATCCTGTTGATAATAAGGGATACACCCCTGTAAGTACACAACCAATATAGCATCTCATGCAACAAGGTTATCCAGTCCAATAAAATCTAAGTGATCTCCTCACAAGGATATGACACACTAGGGATGTGTCCTCATTTGTCTCACGCTTATCCCATTAAGGGTTGGCTGGAAGTGTGCTCTCAAATGTCATTCCTTCAAGTAATGTGGTGTTCCCTAGTTTCATGCCTACTAGCCCATATCCTAATGTCATTCCTCCTTATTTGCATATGTACTCAAAGTCACCCTAGATGGACACATACACTTTCCTTGCTCCTTATATGCCATATCAAGGAGCTCCATATGTTCCATTCAATGCTTACATTGAAACCTATACAACTCCTCCACCTCCACCTCCTCATCAAGAAGCTCCAATGGTGGAATCTTACACAATGGTTACTTGCATTGAGCATCTCAAAGAACCCCTTTATTTCATAATATGGAGTGTCATGTTTCCACACCCATTACTTTATCTTCCTAAGTTTAAGGGAGAAGGATACCCAAATACTCATATCAAGACCTATGCTACTCTTGCCATATGGGAATTGTTTGCTTGGGATGTTGTGGTGGCTAAGATATTTCCAAAAACCCTTGAGGGGGTTGCTTTAGATTGGTACTATCAGATCCTAGAATCTTTTATACATTCCTTTAAATATCTTGTCTCTAAGTTCATTAGAGAATTTGACATGAACAAGTTTCTACGAACAAGGATTAGGGAGTTTTTGCATATTAGGCAGGAGAAAAATGAATCTGCCACTCATTTCATCCAAAGATGGTGTCAAGTTCTTTACTCCTCTGCAAGTGCACCCAACATGGACTAGATGGAACTTTGTGATATTTTCCTTCACTCGCTCAATCGAGAGACCAAGGAGGAATTCCAGAAGTTTCCTTTTCGTAGTTATGAGGAAGTGTTGGAAGGTGCACTTCGAATTGACCAAGCCGCTATTGATAGCGGGCGTAAGACCTATGATCTCAATGGGAAATTGGTATCCCTAATCAAAACAACACAAACCATCAAAACAATGGAGCCAATAACCAAGGATCCAAGGTCTTGAATCGCAATCATGGTGTTACCACGGATGGTGTTACTTGATCAAGCAAAGAACGTTGGTTTTACAAACAATGGTAACACTAACAATAACAATAATAACATGGGTGATCAAAGAGGCCCTAATTTTGTTTCCTCTATCAACACAGTTGACATCAATCATCCCCCTCCTCAATAGGATCAAACCTAAGGCCCAAAATAATACAAAAACTCTAGCCAAGGGGCAACAAACCACGGTTATAACAACCAGTTTCAAAACTACAATCGGGGTTATAATCGAAATAAAACTTGAACCAAAGGCCAAGATAATACGACCCCAATCTCTATTGTGGTTTTTATCATGTTATTGGTCATGACATTAGAACTTTTAGGGATTGAAACAAGTTCATATAAAGACTCCCCAAGAATCAAATGTAACTCTTTGTGGACATGTTCTTAGCAAATCTTAAAGGAACCTCATGACCTGGTCATTTAGCACCCGTCACACCTTAGAATGCAAACCTAGGCATCTATCGGAACCCATTCCCTAAGCATTCTGAAGATGTTAAAGTGAATCCTCAAAACATAAACAAGGTTATTTTTGTAGGGAATAATGACCATAAGGCCTCAACTTATGATAACTCTCAAGTTTCTCCTAACCTTGTCTCAAACAACAATAAAAATATTTTGGGATTAGTTTAGCTAGAGGTTAAACCATAAATTAATGCAACAATTCAGAAAAGGGAGTACATTTCAAAACCCATCCCCGCTCATTCCTTCTCACATGATGAAATTCCTACGCCTCTCAAAACCGGTGGGAGCCTATGATTTGATATCGGATTTGAATAAGACATTTTCTAACATCTCGTTTCTAGATTTGTTGAAGAATTCCCCTGTGCATCATTTCACATTACTTGATGCATTGGAGTGCAGGTCATTTCATCCATGTTACATCTCCTCCTGGAGCTCAAATAAATCATATTGACTTTAACATACAACCTCCAAGAAAAAGTGATAAGGATATTGGGTTTGTTTTTATATAAACAAGATGTCATCGATGTTGAAATATCTCAAATAGGTGATCCCACATTATTGTTATCCAAAATTCACCCCCAAGGTAATTTTGATAACATGCATTAAATTCTCAAGTCCCAGGCAAATAGATTGATTCAGGGCAAAAATCATGTTTCTACGGTCCCCTCAGAATTTTTCTAACTCCCCTGTCCAAGAAGAAAAGAGCAAGTTCTGAGAAAAGGTGAAAAAGTTGCAGAAAACAAGCTTGGGCCAGAAAAAATCACAAAAATTGACTAAGTCCTAGTCCTCGCACAGTCGGGACATTTGGGACATCTGGCGCGAATCGGCCGCCGCAGCGATCTGAGCAAAGGAACATCCGGCCGTGGGACGCACGGGACGCGGAAAGGCGAACCACCAAGGTCGGAGGAAAATTGACTAATCTGCTAAACCTAACATGCAGGACATCGGGCCGCAGGGACGCGAACCGCCGGATCGGGTGAAAAGGATAACTTTTGCCCGGGACGGTTGGGACAAAGGGACGCGTGGGGCGCGAATAACCGAAGGAGCCGAGAGCCATTCACATTACGCCATGTGTCATAAACCACATGAGGGACAAGGAAGCCCATTTCAGGCGGATCGAAATTTTTCGTCCTAGACAGTTTGGGACACACGGGACAAATGGACGCAGTGGATGCGAAAATCCAGCAGACCCGCGGACCAACCAAATCATGACACGTGTCACAAGGGAAAACATCCAAAGTTCAAAGGGCGAGGTTTCAAGCGTTTCCCCGAGCCAATAGGAATTCGACACGTCTCCAATGGAACAAGGAAGCGTAGAGCTTAGGGAGGAGTTAGGAAATTTGGCTAAGTTTCGGCCAAAAAGCTAAAAGTAAAGGAAGACCCCTGCGCCCTGTCCTCCAATCAATGCATGCCACGTGTCCCAAGTGGCGGGTGCGGAGGAAAAGTGGAAAATGTTCCAAAATCACAAAAAGTCAAAATTTTCAAGGAAAACCCACGGGTGAGCAAAGGAGAGAGAATTACGCATCTAATCAGTGCTTGACATGTGTCATCCAGGTGGCAGAGCGCGGGGAAAAATTTCAAAACACATTTTTGCCTGTTTTGTGCCCTAAATCTTCAGATCTCCATATCTTTTGATCCAGAGCTTGGATTTGCATGTTCTTTATATCAACGGAAAGCTTATGAAATTCTCTACATGATTCTCGGGGTTAATCTTGAATTTTGGTGTAGTCTGGAGAGAGAAAGTTGAGAAACAGCTCTGACGCGTGTTCATGGCCAGAAGTGACATTTCAGCGACCAAATTTAACGCAGAATGGGTCGCATTCTCCTGCAATTCGGTCAAAAATGACAGGGTATGGGTTTGTAAGGTCCCCCATGCCATTTTAATGCATCTGCAGTCAAGGAGGAATGGGCTCTCACATTTTTGTACGTTTCTGTCTCCTGGGCTCGACCCATGCAATGTAAAAGCCAGATTTGGCTCATTTCTAGGGGGAACATTTTTTGGACATAGCAACTTCTTCTTTCACCTCCAGCAAGTGATTTTTGAAGAATTAGACCTCTCCAAAGACTATAACAGTTTTTACCTCTCTGAGGTTGTAATGCAGTGATTTTGACACTGGAAATGATAATGCAAGCTTTGTGAATGAGTTTCAGTCCTTTGTTTGTATTGTTTGCTTCATTTTAGATCCTAAATTATATCTTATCAGCCTATGTATGTTTTATGCTGCAATCTCTGGTTTGTGTCTATTTGCATGACAGAAATGTTTCACCACTCCTTTTGGTGCATCACCACCTTTAGTTAGTTTCAATTTTTGCATTTCTATCCCTGTCTCCTTGCAGTTTAGAGTAGGATTAGGATCTGAACCTCTGTAGTTGTGCAAGCATTAGATCTAATCAGAGGAGTTTGAGGAACCAGCCTCTAATCTGGAGATTCCTCTCTCAGTTTCACAAGTCCCACACTTGGAGAGAGGTTTCCATGTTGTGCAATCACACTGGATGCTAGAGTGATCAACCTAGAAGCCTAATCTACATCCAGGGGTGCTGTGAGTCTACAACAACAGTTTTGCAACGCCCGGTGGGACGCTAGAGGTCTCATTTTTATTGCAGCAAAGTTGATGTGCATCTGCTACAATTTTCTTGCTTAAAAAGAGCTATTATTTGCATATCTGGCGACTCCAAGGGGAAGAATCGATTGGTTTCAAGTGCAGGCCTGAAAACTCATGAGAAGAATCACCACAAGGTCAAGAGTTAGAGAAGAAGAAGTGTTGTTTGAATACCTACAATTATCTCCAAGAAGAAGGCAAAGAGGAAGAAGGATTCAAAGGTCTCCATCTCCACCAAATAGAACTCTCTCAACTCCTCCACCTGGTAGGCCTTTCATTCAGTCAACAAGGGTTTTAAGACCAATCAGAATGGCTCAAAACAATCCCTACATCAACTTCACAGGCAACAACCCACTTGCCCTCAATGCGCAACATCCAATCCCTATTGCATCCTTGAAGAACATTCCCTACTTCACTGGAGAAAATCAGACTACTCCAGGTGATCATGTTAAAGATATTGCTAACCTTTGTGCAATCCATGAAATCAATGAGATGCAAGTGGCTGTCAAGTTACTGGCATCTTCATTCAAGGGTAAAGCATTACAATGGTTTAGAAGCCTTGGAGCTGGTTCTATCACAAAGCTGGAATCAGTTTGTGCATTGTACTTCATGAGCAATTTGGAGAGAAGGAGACAACTTGTCTCTTTTGGAGTAGTGACAACCATCAAGAGAGCTCCTAATGAGTAGGTGACCCGATTTCAACTTCAGATTTCAAAAGACTTGGGAGAGAATTCCAGTGGCAGTCAGGCCAACAGCAGAAGGTGCTTTTCTCTACTATCTCAAAGCTTTAAATTTTGATATTTCTATGTTAATTCAGTCCATGGGAGGCATAACTATCCCTATGGCTTATAGCATTGCCATTAGGGCTGAAAACTGTTTGATCCAAGCTGGCAAACTTGCCCCTAGACCTCCCATGCCATTGTTTCCAAGTTTAGAGAGTCCAAGCACCAGTCAAGCACCTAATTTGGCTCCTTCTCCCACTCCTAGAAATCAGAGTTCAAATGAAGCTTCCACTTCATCTCCGAGTGCCCCAAATGAGCTTCAAGAGGTCATGAAGCAATTGCAAAACCTAGGCAATGAGCTGGTTACTCTCAAGAGACGAGAAAGCCCAAGGTTTCGAGACCTTCTTATCAACCCCGAGCTCAGCCTAATAGGCATTCATACCAACCACAAAGACCACCTAACCCACTGCAAATATGAATCAAACAAGGCCTCCTGCCAATAGACCATTTCAGCCATATAATCCAAATGCCATATCTCGCCTCTAAGGCATTGGTGCCAACGCAAAACAACATTGCTCGGAGTATGACTAGTGTTTTCCATGTAATGAGCCTCATAACCAATCCATGTGCTTTAATGATGCTTTGAATCAAGCACTAATGGTGACAACTACTGGTGTGGAGGGTGAGGGCGATCGAGGAAACGATCAACAACAAGAAACATTCCAACAAAGCAATCAGCCCCAAATGACACCACATTGGTGTCTTGGCAAGCGTAAGATTTACGTGCCATGAATCAAGCGAGTTTCTCAAGGTGTTGCAGCCAACATAAGGTCAAAAAGGAGGAATTTGGGTGAAGAACAGCTATTAGCCCCAACCAATCCACAACCTTCCACGGCTCCACAAATGGTTGGCAAGAAAAATCCAATTTTAAATGCACAAGGGCAGCCAAGAATAGCTCCTAGACCAACTCAAACACCAGTTGTTGCTGCCCACATGCAAGGAGTGAATGTGCAAACCAAGGGACAGCAAAAGGATACTTCATCCCCGTTCAGTATCATTGATCAGATGAAGAAGACAAACGTCAATATATCAATGTGGGAATCCCTATCTATCCCAGGCCAAAGAGATCTGCTGCAAGCTGCCATGAAGGACTGGCCAACTTCGAATCAGCAAGTTCAGATGCAAGACAAAGTGCTTACAAATGCTGCCCAGCCTGAGGGAAATCATGGAGGACAGCAAGGTAAAATGTTGAAGCCCCCTCCTTTCTATGTTTCATTGATCATTGGAAATCAGCTAGTGCACAATTGCATGATTGACTCTGGAGCAAGTAGTTCTGTCATGCCCAAACAAATAGCTGATCAGCTAGGGCTCCAGTATGAAACAACATCCAAAGGGGTAGTGTAGCTAGATGGGACAGCAGTAACAACAGTTGGGGTGATTAGAAACTTGAGCCTTACCTTGCATGCATGCCCAAATGTGGTTGTTTTACAAGATGTATCAGTCATAGACCTTCCACCACTCTTTGCCCTTTGCTTGTCAAGGGACTTCACAGCCAAGATTGGGGGATATTTGTCTGCTGATTGGTCTCACATGCTGTTCAGAATGAGGTATGGAACTAAGGCTACAATCAGGTCAGAACCTATTGCAAACTTCCATATTGAGCCTTACGCTCCAAGTCAAATTAATGCCAATTGCTCAGATTTGATCAAGAGGATCACCCAAGCACCGACGAGAGGCCGACACCAAGGTTGGAAGCATCCCGGATCTAACTCTTGATGAATGGGAAAGCAAGATACATGCATTTTATCCCTATCAAGAAGTAGAAGAATCTGAGCTAGGGGTCTATTGCATACACGAAGAAAATCAGCCCATTCCTAGCATCACCAAGCCAGATCATAAGGACAAGAATGAAGTATGGCAATTGTTCTTTGATGGGTCAAGGAGTAGACAAGGTGCAGGAGGAGGAGCTATGCTCATTTCACCACAAGGTATAAAGTATTACTCAGCCTTCCGTTTTTAGTTTTCTTGCTCAAACAATACAGCTGAGTATGAAGCCTTAATTCATGGACTGCACTGGGCAAAGAAGAAAGGCATCAGGAATTTACAAGTATTTGGTGATAGTGAGCTGATCATAAACCAAGTCAAAGAAAAAAATGCTGCCAAGAATGATCTACTCAGATGCTACAAGAATCGGGTATGGGATCTTATTGAAGATTTTGAAGCTTTTAGCATCAATTCCATCCCAAGAAAAAAGAATGAACAGACTGGCAGCAATTGGGGCTGCGTTTGATGTTGCAGAAAGTATCAAAAGTGAGAAATCTCAGCCTCATATCAAAGTGGTTATGAGACCAGCTGTTCCGGATAATAATACAAGTTGGCAAGTCTTCGAGAATGATCAGCAAATTGTTAATTTCCTACAAGAAGAAGCTGAGTTCTCCACCAGGAATCAAGACAAGCTGCAGCAGCAGTATGGTGACCAAGTGGTGCAGCTGAGAACTAACAAATTACCAAAAGGCCTCATAACCTTGGAGTCAATCTTCAACCCAAATGATCAGTTCCGGAAGGAGAAAGTGAACATTCAAGTAAAGGGTGAAGATTCAGAGCCTATTTTAGTGGAAGAAGGCAAAACATTGCAGATTGGCAAAGTAAGTACCTCACAAGAAAATCTGATTTTGTTCAACTTTGTCAAGAGTTCCCAGATGTCTTTGCTTGGACTTACGAAGATCTAAGAGGTTTCAACCCAAAGTTGGCACAACATACTATTGAGCTGGATCCGGAATCCAAGCCTGTCAGGCAAAAGCAAAGGCCAGTCAATCCCCATATTGAACCTCTCATGAGAAAAGAGTTAAGCAAGCTTATTGAGGCCAGTATCATCTTCCCCATCAAGCACTTGAGTTGGGTTGCAAACTTGGTGCCAGTAAGAAAGAAAAATGGAGAAATAAGACTATGTGTTGACTTCAGAGACTTGAATAGAGCCTCTCTCAAGGACCATTACCCACTCCCTTCCATGGAGCAAATATTGCAGGTTGTAGCTGGTTCAGAGAGGTTTTCATTGCTAGATGGATACTCAGGCTACAATCAGATAATGGTGAAGGAAGAAGATCAATTCAAGACGGCCTTCACTACAAAATGGGGCACATATGCTTACAAAAAGATGCCATTTGGACTGTCGAATGCCGAGCAACATTCCAGTGAGCTATGGATATGGCGTTCAAAGGCTTGATCAACAAGATAGTGCTAGTATACCTAGATGATATCACTGTCTTCTCAAAGAATGCAGCAGACCATCTCTTTCACCTCAGGCAAGTGTTTCAGAGGTGTAGAAGGTTCGAGTGTCGTTGAATCCTAAGAAGTGCATCTTTCTTGCACATGAAGGAAAGCTCCTTGGCCACATTGTCTCTAAGGAAGGATTAGCAATTGATCCAGAGAGGGTTGAAGCCATAAGAGCACTACCATTGCCAAGCCACAAGAAAGCCCTTCAGAGTTTCTTAGGAAGGATAAACTTTGTTCGAAGGTTTGTCCCATATTTTGTAGCCCTTGTCAAGCCCATCACCAAAATGTTAAAGAAGAGCATGGCTTTCAAGTGGATAGCAGAAGGCAAGGAGAGTTTTGAAGCAATCAAAGAAGCCATCTCCCAAGCACCAACTCTCATCAACCCAGACTTCTCCAAGGATTTCATCCTCTATGCATTTGGAGGTAATGACACTATCTCTGCCATTTTGGTACAGCAGAACAAAGATAATGATGAGCAGCCAATTACCTTCTTCAGCCAGAGCCTAGATGACTGTGAGGTGAGGTACTCTTTTATTGAAAAGCATGTACTTGCAGTAATCAGAAGCTTGAAGAAATTCAAGCATTTAGTCTCAAACAACAAGGTCCAGTTGCTGGTCTCACATGCTGGGGTTAAGGACTTCCTCCTCAACAAGGATTTGAATGAGAAAAGGGCAGGTTGGATCACCCGTGTCATGGAGTATGACATTGAGATCAAGATCACCAAGTTGGTAAGAGGGAAAGGACTGTGTGAGCAGCTGGTTTTGGGGAAGCAAAGGGAAGTATGCAATGAAGAAGAGGCTGTTTTATCAGTCCAAGACAGCCATGAGCCAAGTGGCAAGAAAGAAGAAGACAATGTTGTCCCCACTCCTTGCTGGACCCAAAGTATTATGCACTTCCTAGGCACAGGCCTATGCCCTCCAGAGATGAACAAGACTCAAAGAAGACACTTCAGATTACAGGTTGTCCCGTATGCCATTGTTGATGGAGTTTTGTTCAAGAAAGATGTGAATGGAGTGCTGCTGAGATGCATTGGCACAAATCAGATTCAAAGGGTGTTGGAAGAGTTCCATGGTGGACCAGCTGGTGGCCATTTTGCACTAAGAGTGACAGCTCTAAAAATCATGAAGGTTGGCTATTATTGGCCCAAAATCTTCAGTGATTGCTATGCATGGATCAAGAGGTGTAAGAATTGTGCATTCTTCACAGGAAAAGAGAGACTTGCTGCCCTTCCATTGCATCCAATCTCAGTTGACCAGCCATTCATGCAATGGGGTTTGGACTTCATTGGAGTCATTAATCCCAATTCAAGCCAAGGGCACAAATGGATTTTGACAGCCATAGACTACTTCACCAAATGGATGACGGTAGCACTCAAAGAGGCAAATGAGTCTAGCATCTTAGACTTTTATGAAGGGATAACAACCAGATTTGGTGTACCTGCCACAATAATCTCTGATAATGCATTGGCATTCATTGGATCTAAGGTGACTGAGTGGGTTGTCAAGAACGGTATTTACCTAAGCACTTCATCAAACTATTACCCTCAGGGTAATGGCCAAGCCGAGTCTACAAACAAGAACTTGTTGAGGATCATTAGGAGGACTCTTGACGAGAATCAGAGGTCTTGGCATACCAAACTGAAATCAGCCTTATGGGCTAATAGGATAACTCCCAAAAGATCCACAGGTAACTCTCCATTCAAGCTTGTCTATGGAAGAGAGACAATCTTGCCCATGTCACTTGAGTTGCCAACATTAGAACTCATGAATCAGCTGGAGTTACTTGAGTTTGAGCCCATGGAGGTGAGGTATGCGAGTTGATGGAGCTGCAAGAGATCAAAAATCGTGCATTCCAAGCAATGGAAAAGGATCAAGCATTGATCAAGAAGACCTTTGATAAGAAGTCCAGGACGACGATCTTTTCAGGTTGGAGATCTAGTGTTGAAATGGGATGTGGATAGAGCAAAACCGAGAAGGCATTCAAAATTTGATGCCATTTGGAGTGGCCCATACATGGTCACGAAGTGCAAGAACAACAATGCTTTCCAATTAGCCTCATTAGATAGTGAAGAAATGCAGATTCTAGTCAATGGAATCTATCTCAAGCATTGCTTCTAAAGGGAAGTTCACTATTTTGTAAATATTAGACTAGATTTCATTCCTCCAAGTGCTTGTGCACATTGTTTTGCTGTAGGTTAGTTTTGTTTTCCCTAAGTGCTTTGGCACAGCTTGCTATCCATGGAGATGTTTTGCAGTCCTTGCTTTCATCAGGTGATATTCCATCTTCCTCCTTACACATTCTGAGTCAGTTGGGGTTCTAAACTGAATATTTGATGACTCCATGCCCAATGGACTGCTTCAGGCAACTGGTATCTTCTACCTAGCAGGCAGGTAACCCCGCTGAGTCACCAAATTGTTATCCAAAATTCACCCCCAAGGTAATTTTGATAACATGCATTAAATTCTCAAGTCCCAGGCAAATAGATTGATTCAGGAAAAATCATGTTTCTAGGGTCCCCTCGAATTTTTCTAACTCCCCTGTCCAAGAAGAAAAGAGCAAGTTCTGAGAAAAGGTGAAAAAGTTGCAGAAAACAAGCTTGGGCCAGGAAAAATCATGAAAATTGACTAAGTCCTAGTCTCGCATACATCGGGACATTTGGGACATTTGGGCGCGAATCGGCCGAAGGCCGCTGCAAATCTGCAGAGCAAAGGAACATTCGGGCCGCAAGGACGCGTGGGACGTGGAAAGGTGAACCGGCCGAAGGTCAGAGGAAAATTGACTAACTGCTAAGCATAATAGTCTGGGACATCTAGGCCGCAAGGCACGAACCGCCCGGATTGGCCGAAAAGGAGAACTTTCGCACTGGGACAGTTGGGACAAAGGGACGCGTGGGACGTGGATAGCCGAAGGAGCCGAGAGCCATTCACATTACACCACGTGTTATAAGCCACATGAGGGACAAGGAAGCCCATTTCAGGGCGGATCGGAAGTTTTCGTCCCAGACAGTTTGGGACATCCGGGACAAATGGACGTGGTGGATGCGAAAAGCCGGCAGACCCACGGACCAACCAAATCATGACACGTGTCACAAGGGAAAACGTCCAAAGTTCAAAGGGCGAGGTTTCAAGCGTTTCCCGAGCCAATAGGAATTGGACATGTGTCCAATGGAACAGGGAAGCATGGAGCTCGGGGAGGAGTTAGAAAATTTGGCCAAGTTTTGGCCAAAAAGCTAAAAGTAAAGGAAGACCCCACGCCCTGTCCTCCAATCAATGCATGCCACGTGTCCCAAGTGGCGGGCGCGGAGGAAAAGTGGAAAATGTTCCAAAATCACAAAAAGTCAAAATTTTCAAGGAAAACCCGTGGGTGAGCAAAGGAGAGAGAATTACGCATCCAATCAGCGCTTGACACGTGTCATCCAGTGGCGAGAGCGGAAAAATTTCAAAACACATTTTCACTGTTTTGTGCCCTAGAAGTTCGAGATCTCCATATCTTCTCGATCCAGAGCTTGGATTTGCATGTTCTTTATATCAACGGAAAGCTTATGAAATTCTCTACATGATTCTAGGGTTAATCTTGAATTTTGGTGCGTCTGAGAGAGAAAGTTGAGAAACGGCTCTAACGCGTGTTCATGGCCAGAAGTGACATTTCAGCGACCAAATTTAACGCAGAATGGGTCGCATTCTCCTGCAATTCGGTCAAAAATGACAAGGTATGGGTTTGTAAGGTCCTCCATGCCATTTTAATGCATCTGCAGTCGAGGAGGAATGGGCTCTCACATTTTTTGTACGTTTCTATCTCCTGGGCTCGACCCATGCAATGTAAAAGCTAGATTTGGCTCATTTCTAGGGGGAACATTTTTTTGGACATAGCAACTTCTTCTTTCACCTCCAGCAAGTGATTGTTTGAAGAATCAGACCTCTCCAAAGACTGTAACAATTTTTACCTCTCTGAGGTTGTAATGCAGTGATTTTGACACTGGAAATGATAATGCAAGCTTTGTGAATGAGTTTCAGTCCTTTGTTTGTATTGTTTGCTTCATTTTAGATCCTAAATTATATCTTCTCAGCCTGTGTATGTTTTATGTTACAATCTCTGGTTTGTGTCTATTTGCATGACAGAAATGTTTCACCACTCCTTTTGGTGCATCACCACCTTTAGTTAGTTTCAATTTTGCATTTCTATCCCTGTCTCCTTGCAGTTTAGAGTAGGATTAGGATCTGAACCTCTGTAGTTTTGCAAGCATTAGATCTAATCAGAGGAGTTTGAGGAACCAGCCTCTAATCTGGAGATTCCTCTCTCAGTTTCACAAGTCCCACACTTGGAGAGAGGTTTCCATGTTGTGCAATCACACTGGATGCTAGAGTGATCAACCTAGAAGCATGATCTCGCATCCGGGGTGCTTGTGAGTCTCAACAACAATTATATCTGCAAGTTTGGGTTTATAACAATTGTATCAATAGATCCATGATCAATGATGGGGCTTCTGTGAATTTGTTTTCCTTCTCTTTCTTACAAAAGTTGGGATATGGGGAGACTAACTTCTCCTCTACTAGAAACATGTTGCATGAATATGAAAGTCTTAAGGCAACCTCAATTGGAACTATAGTTCTTTTTGTCTCCCCTGTCTGAAAACCATCTTGACGTAGTTTTACATTATTGACAAGGAGACGAATTATAACATAATCCTCGGTAGACCCTGGATTCACCGAATGAAGGCTATTCCTTCCACTTTGTTCCAAGAAGTTATATTTCTCCATTTGGGAAAGGTCTTTGTTGCTCAAGGGGATCCTAAACCCTTTGACATACATCTAGATAATCTCAATAAGAAACCAGGGGTCCATTCGAATATGAGCTTCCTACAAATCAGTTAAACAAACCACTTCCATCAAAATAATTAGTCATGACTGCCCCGAATGTTCCAAAAGTTGAGGCTAATAACCCAAAAATGTTTGAGGTAGCAAAAACAAATAAGGGTAAAGCAATATCCATGGAAACTGTGTCCACCAAAACAACATAGATTATGAAACTCTTAGAGAGTGATGAACTGATCCTTCTCCCCTTCAAACCACAAGGAATGGGTAACCTCCTTGGTATAGCTTCTCTTCCTGTCGATGATCTTGACCTAGGTGTAAACATGATAGAAATAACGAAGGAAGGAGAGGATTTTGAGAACAAAGTGATACCCATCAAAGCCATCTATAGGGATTCCTCCATTCCTAGCCTTGGTCTAGACACAAATATGTCAAAAACCAAGCTCATTGTGTCCATGAGACATAATCCCATAGCGCGAAAAATGTTAAATGTAACCACTACTCCCTACGTAGGGAAAAAATTTGAGTAGCGTAGTCATGCTCACATGAATATGATATGTCAAGAGTGTGATAAAGATGTTCACAAAGGCTTCTTTCAAATGGTCGAATTCATGCCAAGGTTGGATGATCATATATATATAGTTGTAGGCAAGGGTTGTAAGTTTAAACCCAAGGTAGTAGGCCCTTATCAAGAGAACAAAAACTTCAAAGATCATGTGTATCATTTGTGTACCTTGGGAGGTGAGGATTTTGACATCTGTCAACTTGCATCACCCTAAACGCTTCTATGCATAGTTCATTTGCATCTCCACTTGTACATTATTGTACCTATTTTGTATACCATCTGCATTATCATATTGTAAAATTGTAAATCAAGAAACTTACTTTTCAAGCAACTTTTAAGAAACTTTTAAATATTGGCAAAAACATTCAATCATATCTCTTCAAGTATCCATCATATCATCTCTAAATTATTTAAATATCTTCATCATTTTAGAAATTAAGACATATTTTGACATTGGTCCTACCAAGGCTTGCACACTTAGTTCTATTCATGGTTTCTTCTAGCTCAGGTGTCTTTGCCCATAGTCTATTCTAGAAGCTTCTTGATGTCACATCTTTCCTTGAAACCTCTCTGATAATAGAAGTAATCTAAACATTTCACTTGGAGTTCTTGTCCACCTATCTCAACCTTCGGTGGTGAGCCCTCACATCTTACTAGTTACGTGGGGTTGAGGTTAGGGGCAAGTGTTCCTTTATAAAAGCACAAGTCTAAAACCAATAAACAAACAAAAAAAGATAAATCAACAATAAACACAAAAATGCTTTCATTTCAAAATAAAACTACACTTCTTTGCCCTACCAACCTTTGGTGATGAGCCCACGCTTCTCACTGGTAGTGTGAGGTTGGGAAAGGAGGAAGTGCCCTTACTTGCCTATGTTTTGTCCTTGGTGATGAGCCCATGCTTCTTACTAGTAGCATGGGGAAAGATGTAGGGGCTTCCCATCAAATAAATCAATAAGTTGTAAATAATTCAATGAATAAAAATTTCTTTGAAATCTTAAAAATCCCAAGAAAATGAGTTATATGTGTATGTTACAAGAGAGTTAATCCCTAAAACCAGATTTTGTCAATCAAAAGGCCATCTTTGGATCTAAGTCTAGATAAAATTGTAAGCAAATCACATTCTGAACTGGTTAGTTGACCTTTCTTAGGATTGAGTTGTAGGTTCCTAATTGGATCTTTGTCAAAATATTGTCTTCTTGTCACCATCCTCATTCATCAAAATCATACAACTTGCGTCCTTCCTAGCTCTCGGTGATGAGCCCTCACATCTTACTAGTTGCATGGAGTTATGAGTGTAGGAAGTTCATCTTTCTATTATATCACATTCATCACATTTTTCCAATAAAACAGAAGTTCTAAATATTGCTTGAAAACCAAAGTATCTAAGTTACAATTTGTTCTCATATGCATCATCAAAATATATATAAAGAAAAAATATCATTTTTGTTTATCACATTTTCATCAGCATCATCCATAGCATACATCCATAAATCATATAAAAAGCATCAAAAATTTCAAACCATCTAAGAGTACACAAATGAAGAAAACTACAATGAAGTAAGTTGTTATAAGGAATGCCGAACAAAAAGATGTCTATATATATATATATATATATATATATATATATATATATATATATATATGATGTCAAGTTTCTCGTGTGTAATATTGTCTCACCATAGGACAATTGCGGTCAAAATGTTTAACCATGAACAAAAATACAAAAAAATCAATAAAATATACAAAAATGAGACTAAGCAAAGTAAAGGTACTATGCTTATCCATCTCTTTCAGACCCCTTATGACCGCTTCAATTAAGAATTTCTTAGAAGTTCTTCTCAAGTACATTCAAAGAGGAAAATCCAAAGCCTAGCACAAAGTGACCAAATCTCTCACGTCTAACCTATCCTTGAACCCCTTCCACCTTCTTTGGGTTCAACACCATCATTTCTAAATCCTTTCCAATTTAACCATACTCACGAATGAAACAGTTGCAAGAAACCAGGAGCTCTAAATTCAACAAACTTGCAAAACATAAATGATTTCTAAAAATAGTGAAAATGACATATATAACATATATTTGGATTTTCTAACATTGCATGTGTAGGGCTTGCATGCATTGGAGTAGGTATATTTCTCACCCTCATGGATATAGTATGTAATCTTATCATTTTATTTCAAAGTATTTTGCTAATCATGTTTTATATTTGCACTTGATTCTCGTCTTTCTTTTGCATGTGGTGGGAAGGATGGATTGGCATGGTTTCAACACACTAGCGAATAAGGTATAATTTCTAACTTTCCCATTTGGGAGTGCCATACTTGAACTTCACATTTTACACCTCTTCATGGCTAAAACAATTCTCCGAGGGGGCAATATGTACACACCCAAAATTGCACGTGTTATATTGTTGGAATGGTAAAATCTCCAATGATGATAAAAAAATTTCTAAGGTAAAAATGAGGTCCATATCCTTCCCCTTATTCTTTGCATCCTTCCTTTGACTCAAATCAACCCTTTTGTTTTGTCTACAAACTTTAATTTTTCTTGTAAGACCGATTTTTAGCTTTATCTTTGTCTGAGCGGTGGTTGCGTAATTATCGGCGGTGGTTGCATAACCACTCCGGTGGTTGAGTAACTAATGGTTGCGTAATTGTCGCAGCGGTTTTGTAACTGGTGGTTGCATAATTGTCAACAACGATTGTGCAACCGCCCCTCTGCGCTCACCGGTGGTCTTGTCACTTAAAATTAGATACTTAAAACGTGCATTTTTTGATGCACGTTTGGATTTCGAGAGTGATTTTCTCACTTGTTTCTCAATTGTTTTTCCTATTTTTGGACTCGTTGGAATCATATTGATTTTCTCTTCCTATTTAGCTATGTTTAGAATGTTGAATACCTCTCCTTTTTTGATTTGTCACTTCTTCATCAACACATGTAATTGACTTCTTCTTTCCCATATTTTAATAAAAGCCAAACTTTTACCCGTATGATGGGTTGGATTTTTCATATTCTTGAGGTTAAGTTATGTTGCTGAAATTTTGAGAGGAACCACACATAAAACTAACTCTTTTCTCTTTTCTTTCCTACCATTTACTTTCAATCATTTCTTACACCAAGCCATCCACACCATTATTTTCTTTTCTTTTCTACCAGCCAAAGATCTATGCATTCCTGGATCAATTGGACTTCATATTTGGAAGAAGATACAAAGATGAGGAGAAAACAAGAACATCTCATATTTGGGAAGCTACCACAATACAATAGTAACCAGGTTGGGGTTGTACTTAAATTCTTTGAAGCTTTAATTAATTTGTATTTTGTTAAAATAAAAAGAATGCATTTGTTTTGAGTTGGTAGAATTGTAGAAGTGAAAGATTTCATCACTTCCCAAATGTATTTATTTTATTTATAGTATTTCTTATATCTTCCTAAATTATCCTGTGGATCTACTCGGAAGTTAGTTATAGGAAGAAGTGAAAAAGTTATTACATGTATTTTATTTCTTTTAATTAGTTTAGATTTACTTCTTCCAGGGAAAGTTCATACGGAAAAGAGGAAATTGCTTCTGAGAAGCTTTCCTTTCTAGAAAACTTGAGGCATAAGATTTTCCAAAAGAAGTTTATTTTATTTTATTTAGATTAATAATTTTTGAATACATTCTTTTAGAATATAATTTTTAGACAACCCTGCAACAAAGGAATAGCCACATCCGACTATTCTCATTTTTAGTTTATGTTATTAGAAGTAGTAGTATTTTATTTTAATTAATTTATCGTGTATACGTAGAATAGTTTTTTTATCTCGAATTAAAAAAATACAAAAAGATGTTAGTTGTTTAATTATTTTTATTTTTATTCATTTCTTTTCGACAAATAGAATAGATGGTATTTCATTTCGTTTTATTTAATTAATTAGGAATGAATTTAGTTAGTTAAAAGATTAAACATGTTCATCTTTTATTTATGATGAATTTACTTTCTTTATTTATTTTAAATGAAATTTCAACGTAATTTAGCAAACAAATAAAATCAAACAATTAAAAAATAGGAGCTTACACTCCAGGTGTACACTAGCACTCTCTAATTCCCCTTTGGCCAATTCAACTACTAGGAACTCACACTACCCGATCTTAGTCCCTAATTCTCCTATAGTTTCCCATCAAAGATTCCCACAATCTTTCACATTTCGTATGTCCCAACACGGCCTCGGAAGTCACATACATATACGAATCACATGTTGATTCTCAAGTGTACATTCTCCCATCATCACCGATGGAAATCTTCCACTTTCTCAAACTTCACATCAAAGCTCTGTAGCTTTATCACAAGGGAATTCATACCATTTAGGAGTTGGTTACTCACAAAGACTAGATTTCTTGGCCTAAGCTCAAGACAAAGTTCAATCTTTCCAATTCAAACCTCCCATATATATGTAAAATTTAGTAGCCCCGGCCAATGTTATGCTTCACAAATTATGGTTTAAACCTTTGTGACTTGGTGACACGATTGGCGGTGGAATCATGAAATTTATTTCTTGTGCTATAATGTTAGAGCTATATATAAAATTTTGAGCCCACTCTCTCCCACCATTGACAAGTGTAATCCCCGGTTGGGGTTGCAATTTGTGCATTCCATTTGGCTTCATCGGCTTTCTTGTACTTGTAATTCTCTTCTTGAGCCCAAAGTTAATCATTTCCTTTGGTGTTTGGTTTACCAAGGTCTACTGCGGAGAACGAATTAGTCATATTGGTGTCCCTAATCCAAAATGTCCTTTTTATTCTTGTCCTAATTTTTGTAAACACCTTTTCTAGTCTTTTCATCATGTTAGATGATCTGGACTTGGATCCATTCCTTATTTCAGCCCTACCACCCTAAATTCTTTCATTAACATTTGGCCTTGTTTGGTGATTTTAGCCCTTGGCCTCATTATATTGATACTTTGTGGCAATTGTTTTGTGCACTCGTATTCTGCATTCATATCTGGAAATCTTGCAATGCTTTAATTTTCAAGCAAGATCAATCTTTACTTTTTTTCCACTAATGACAAGGTGTTCATTTTTTCTACTGTGCGCATAAAAATTCAAGCTCAAGTTGTTAAGGTTACCCTGGAGTTTTCTCATCTGCAAGAGCTTTTGGATCATTGGGGGAGTGTGCCCTCCACTATGATTCAAGTCCCACTTGATCCTCTGCTTCCACCACCTCGACCATCACCATCACGACGCTCGCTACTTGTAGGACCGTATTGTAGAAATTGCTCTCAAAACCACCATTCTACATCTCCTCGAGGCCTCCCTTTAGCCTCATCCTCATATGGACATGAATGGAGCCCACCTTTAAGGGGGAAGGGTGTTGTCGATTTCTCGAGGTGGGGCTCGATGCCGCCGAGGCTTATAAATGATTGTCGAAATGCCTCCCACGGAAGGGGAATTATGGTTCCATTACTAATGCAGTTTCTTGAACATGATGGCTGGTATGTCAATACTTGCCTCGGCCGAGTAAAATAGTGGATCATTTATCCCTCCCTAGAACAATCCCCCCCCCCTCCCGGTGTTGTGGCTTGTGCTTGATTTTGGTTGGTTTGGTTGTTCTCTTGTGTTCTTTGCTTTCCCTCGGCATTTTGATGTAGCCCACGTGGCGTTCTTTGTTTTGTTGGTGCCCTTGTAGCATTTTGTGGGACTATGAGTATTTCGGTTTGCCCTTACTATGTAACTCTCTTTATTTTTCAATTAATATAAAGGGAAGTTCTAATAGTAAAACCCAAAATAAAATCCATTGATGACATCCTCCCATAAATATCATAACATAGATTACCGATTTAGAGATATGATGTTTTGATCCAAAAGTTAAAATCAAATTTTGAATAAGAATAGCTTCGAAAATATTATTATTTATTAAATAAAGGTAAGGACATGAGAAGCAATCATGTGAATGATGTTAATTATGTAGTGTTTGCTTTGGTCATCCACTACTCTTTGTAAATGATGAATACACATAAGTTCTCTCTACACAAAAGGAAATGCTCTTTGCCCTAAACTTGAATTGTTTTGAGAAATACTTGCAGAAATCTTTCACAACTAGTCTTATTACAAGAAACAAAGGACTAATACATTAAAACCATTTCTAGAGGATAAATAGAAGTGGATCAACCAAAATAACTTATGACCACTCTAAAGATTATTATATTTTCAACAAAGACTAATAAAAACACTTATTTCTCCTTCAAAAAATAAATTTCTTTATGCGATTTAAGAGGAAGATTGATGTAGAAATATAAGATTTTTAGTATGACAAAATTAGAAATAAGTAGTAAGTTATCACTCCAAGTGAAGATGAATATGAGATATCATTTTCCACCCTCAAATTCAATAAGAGTACCTTAACTTGTTAAAATACATGCACAGAGAGATCCACGTTGATAACATAGATTGAAATAAGTAAGTTATTGCATGAAATTCTACCATGCGGAATATTTTAAAGGTGCTTAGAGTTGACCAAACAAGTGTTATCGTCTCAATTAGAAGGTATTGAAAACATATATATAACTAGCAATCGCATGTGTAGAATGTAATGTGAACGTCGAAAGATAAAGAAGTGAGCAATAGTAAAAAGGAAAATTTGAACATGTATGTTGAAAAGTGTTATTTTGTCCGATATATCTTTGCCATAATACATACATGGGATTATTTGGAACAAATTACGAAATTTTCAAAAACACTTATAAACTAACCATTACAAGATAGTTTTTAAAATCAAATTTCTTTCTTTTTGCTTGTGCAATTTTCTTTGCATGTTTCTTGTATTTTTTCCATTTTTAGATGCCTCGATTGGTATTCCCATTCTCCTCAATTTGTGGGGTGGTTCATATTTCAGTGCATCTTTGTTAGAATCATAAATCAATAAGAAGCCTCATGAATGATCTCCAATTGTTCATAATTTGGAGAGAAAAATTGGGGATGTTGGCATCAGGTGGAGGCGATCTCTGATCATTTTGGCTATCACTATTTTAGGTGGTTTCGGTTTCTGTGATGCAAAACATTAACAACACATTGAAGACGCTTAAACTCTTCCTCCCTCTGCAAGCGAGGTGTAGTTAGTTTCAAGCCCATTGTAGGGAGGGGAATTGTGTTTCTAGTCTACATCATATTAAAATAGAGAGGGAAAAGAAGTATGTTAGTCCAAGAAGATGTTCTTAGGTATGACCTGGAAGCTTAAAAATTCTTATCGCTATTAGTCTAACGCCCAACTTGGGATGCTTTGAAATGGCCTTATTATGGAATGAGCCCTTAGCACATAAAGGATCATATCATTGACAAAGGAACATGCCCCCACATGTCACTTCGAAAAGGATTGGAGCTCGACTATAAATATAGATAAAACAATCAAAAGAAAATAACATGAAAGAGCTCTACAATAATATCTTATTCCATAGCATGTAATAAATAGGAAAAATGAATAAATACTTAAATCGATATTGAAACCCACTGAAAAAAATAAAGTTATCGATGGGTGAATCAACGGAGGGGCTGCAAATCTGGTGAAAAATTGGAGTAAGCTTTTCTAGGGTTTTACAATTTACACTGCCATACTGTGGCCTTTTCAGGCTCTATGGGAATTTATTATTATAGGTTCTCATAGGGTTTCTCGCCCACTAGGCGTCACCTATATAACGTCCTCGCCATCTTCCATACTAGTTGTTTCAACCGTGGCTGGAGATAGTGGATATTTGAGCAATGGAACCATCGGCGAAGCAACCTAAGAGTTTGTTCTAAAAGTATTCCACAAGGTAATATTTCTCCTCCTGATGTGGTTTTGCCCATTCCTGAATTTAATGTTGCATGCCAATGGTTAGAGAAATTTTGTCTCATTGGGTATTTTTGGGCTGCATCCCCTCTGAAAGCATGCTCAAATATTGGGTGAACACCATCTGGACCCCTCATGGAGTCAGACTGGAAAGTGTTCAAAACATGACCAAGGGTTTCTTTCTCTTTCACTTTTCTCGACCCTACTAATGCACCCAATATTCTAGCTAAGCAAGCCACTTGGTATATTCACAACTCATTGCTTGTATTAACCCCATGGCACAAGGACTTCATGGTATCTAAATATATCGCCCTTAAAGTGTATTTCTAGGTTGAATTTCATGGCCTTCCTTTGTCTTGTGTGCCTTTTTTGTCACAAATTGTTGCTCCTCTTGGCTGAGTTGTTTTCCTCGAAGACAAAAGGTTTTACCATGCTCACCCGCAGAAGTGAGTCTATGTTGAGATTGATCTCTCTCAAGACCTTAAGGAATTTGTGGATATCTAGATGGGGGACAAACGCTACTCTCAATAAGTCATGTATATCAATCTTCCTAACACATGCTTTTGTTGTCAGGATTCCAATCACAAGATCAAAGACTATCCTCTCTATGTGCCCCAAAACCACCTTGTGGCCAAAGAAGCTCTGAACCAATCAAACCCCCGCATGAGGAAGGTTGGCAAGTTTTGGAGGCCGACGCAATAAGAGAAAATCCCAACAATCCAAGGCCTCTGGCTCTAATGGCCACCAAGAATTAGTTGTTAAGGAACAACCACATAACGTGCATGTTAAAGAGCCAACATCTATCGCTAAAGAACCAAATGTTGCAACCAACTTAGCTAACTTTGTTTTCAAAGTGCTCTAGCACACCCTTCGCGGCGTCGATTCTCATGGACATGTCAAATTTTGTTTATAATGTTCCATCCCGCACTCGGTGTCGTTAATCCCGCCAAGCAACTCACAAAGGCCTTCCAAAGGCCCAAAGCCCTTCTCACATCTCTCAGGACCATATTCCGGTTCACGCAAAGTGTTAATTCCACCAAAGTGGAGTACAACATTAAGTACACCAATTAGAAAAAGTTTGATTGGCAAGATTTTTACTACTCGTTTCCTACAAAATCAATATGATTCCCTTGATGTCTTAGAGGATGGGGATATGGCTCTTGACCACCGTTTCCCATGAATTTTCTATCTTGGAATGTTCGAGGTCTTACAGACTCCTGTCGTAAATATGTTGTGTGTGAAACTCAGCAACAATGTGTAAATTTGGATGTTTTGTTTTTGCATGAAGTAAAAATTATAGGTTTCTAATTACAAATGGTTTGCAAGTCCATCTAGTCTGACAACTTGGCTTTCTGTAGCAATCATGAAGCACGATGTGGGGGTTTAATTTCACTTTTTGATCCCAAATGGTGGCCTTTACTTATTGACCATGACATTGACCCCACCAACCGTGCCATATGGGTCCTCTTTAATGTGGACGGCCGCCCTTTTGGCCTCATTAATATTTATGCCTCGAACGATGTAGCCAAAAGGGCCAATCTATGGCGGTGGATCACTAACTCCATTCCCGATGCTTATTGTTAATAAGTGGAGATTGTAATATGGTTTAGTTACCTAAAGATAAATGTGGCCACTTGCCTATGAGGTGGAGGCCTGGTGAAAGGGAAGTATGGTATTTCATGTGTAATAAATTTGGATTTTTTGATCCTAACGCATCTCACTTTGCCACTGTTAGTGCAAAATCACAACACCCCCAAATGAGTAGTCAGATCTGATTTTCTAAGGCAAAATCATTTGGTGTGATTCACATAACATTGAGTTTTCCTCAAAGTGTGGTACTTTGCAAATAAGAAAACTCTCCATATTAAAGGTTGGTTCATATTCCTCTGTTTAGGTGCATACGTGGAAACTTTGAAAGCACATAACCAGATTATACAATAATAATTCTCTCATTAATCAATTGATTCGGATTACACATATATAGGAATATGCATTCCTAAAAATAAGGAGGTTATTCAACAACACTCCCAAAAATCTCTCTCTCACACCTATATACCGAGTTATTAAAACTCACCCAAACTAATATTGTTATATGAGTTGTTTATCAAACAACTCACATTAACATTTACATCACCCATATATATTTACCTCTAAGTAAATATTCAATCATAAATATTAATGGAGCACTAAATAAATATTTCCTAACGTTCCCCCTTAGTGCGAACATGGGGAAAACCTTCCTTATACTTGCACCTGCTCATGATCTGGTGATTTTCACAGGATGATCACAAACCTCATGGATGGTTTTGCAAACGGTTGACCAAAACCGAGAATGGTGGTTTTGCAATTGGTTTACCACAAACCACAAAGTGATGGTTTTGCAAATGGATTACCAACAACCAAGAATGGTGGTTTTGCAATTGGTTTACCACAAACCACAAACAAAGGTTTTCAAGTGGTTTACCTACAACCACATCATGATGTGCCAAGTACTATTATCAGCCCTCATCAATATCTCACTGCAGGGAATAACATAGGAAATTCTACTGAAATCTGCTACTCGTACATACATAGAAAAATCGACATAATGGAAATGGAACATTAGGATCATGTTCCCCCCCTCAATGTGAAATCTTCCAAACCGAGGCACACCACACTGGAAGCACTAAAATCAAACTGCACACACACATGTCACCAAAGCTGATATGCGGCCCCATCGTTGGCAACTGACGAGAGGTCACTGAATGACCTCCAACCTCCGATGCCTCCTACCTCCAGTTTCATGCTGCTAGTTCAGCCGGATGTGATCACGAAGCTCAAAATACCTTCAATAATTTGGACGTCGCGTACAAGCGAAAATGCGTCCAAAATTGAAATGCGGGCAAATTTTTTTATTTTTCAGACTTAATACAATGACACAACTTTTTGATGACAATAAAAAAAGACAAAAACAAATATCCTAAAATCACCTATTTAACTTTTACAACTTCGACAAGAGGACACAACTAAAATTTTAAAAAGTAATAAAATGAGATTACTTTTTAAAAATGAATCTTTTACATGACTTTGATTCTTTTAACGACAAATGTATTGAATAACTAATGACTCTTCCTCAATATAACACGAGACTTTAGATAATAACTCGCAAATAGAAAATAACATAGACAAACACTTTAGACTATCAAAACTATTGTAAACTCAACTTACTTTATGACTCGAATATGCTCCTTGATACACATAGAAGTACGCATGACATATATGCATGGAGAAGTTGATCGCTATGGAAACACATATCAAGGTGATTGAACAGGTTTAAAACACGTCAGATGCCTCATTGGAGATGAGCTAGTTTTATGAACTGAGCTACCCCTTTCCATGCATTGAGCCATGTACCAGGAATTAGTGGAAAACTGTAAGTTGTCAATGAGGAGGATCAAGACGGCATGCATTTGGATGTAGATAGACTGCAAGCAGCTTTTCCTTTCAGCAGCTTTCACATTGAATATTTCAAGAGACTTTTCTACCATTCATACCAAACACGTCCACCCCATCCACATTCAAATTGATTCTACTCAAAGAGAACCTGATACAGATGATAGCCGATATGTATAGGTGGATAACAAACAATGAATGCCCATAGGTATGGTAATTTTATACACCCTGCACTATAATTTGACCTCAATGCATTAATGTCATGGGTGATGCATGAAGGAGATCACTTCTTGCTAGGATTAGACGCATTTATAGTATCCAGATCAGATCAGAAGAAGGCACGAACATAGCAGAATAATGCTCGTGTGATGGGCGGTTTCAATAGTGTATATATCTACCTGCTCCTCACTGGATATTAGACAAGCTTTAGCAGAAGAGTTTGACACTTAATTTTCTTAGCTAGATCTTCATACAATATTTTATTCTTGATACAGAAGTGCACGAGAAAGATACAACTGTCCACTTCTACACAGGATTACGAAAAATAAAATAGATCCTGGTTTTCAATGAATAAGATCTTAACTAACATGAAAGTTACTACAAAAACTAACAGAAACTCTTTACAAATTTGATTTCTCGCATAACCAAGGGGCAGTATAAGAGATGGTTGCCCCTTAAAAATTGCTACAACATCACAGGTGCAAGGTTAAAGACTGCTCGATACCAAATGAAAGCACATAACCGTTATACAATAATAATTCTCTGATTAATCAATTGATTCGGATTACACATATATAGGAATATGCATTCCTAAAAACAAGGAGGTTGTTCAACAACACTCCCACAAATCTCTCTCTCAACACCTATATACGTGAGTTATTAAAACTCACCCAAACTAATATTGTTATATGAGTTGTTTATCAAACAACTCACATTAACATTTACATCACCCATATATATTTACCTCTAAGTAAATATTCAATCATAAATATTAATGGAGCACTAAATAAATATTTCCTAACAAACTTGCAGAGGACCTATTCCTAAACCTAATCTAAGATTTACCAAGGAAACAATTATAAAAGGAATACAAGAAATCAAAACTAAGCTACAAGGTGATACATTTGAAGGAATGATGAACATTAGTTTTGGCTGATAAACCCAAACTGACAAAATACATACAATAATCAAGCACAAATAGCGATTTATAATGAAAGACCAGATGAGAGAAAAGGAGACAAGAAAGGATCTAAAATTGATCACAAACATGTTTTATTACTCTACAAAATGATACAATGCATTACAAACAACCAGAAGGTAGGAAATGTATTGCAATTTAAATGGAAGGTCTGAACTCCACAAATTCCTTTTCCAGAAGGAAAGGGGAGCCTGTAAAAACAAAAGAATGTCCAACCCTTTACAATGAGTTTTGACCATACTTTTATAGATTCAACAAAGATGGGAGAAAGAGAGAAAACAGAAAAAAACGGTCAAATCTCAACCACCGCTATTAATGCCTCCCATAAAATCTGCCCCAAATTTGTCTTGACTGTATCAATTTCTTATTCGGTGCCTCGAGGAAGGAGGAAATGGCGAGATCAGATCAAAATTTGATCTGGTTGTTGTGGCAAAATAGATCCTACATTGATGGACCTTAAGACGTTTCTTTATTTTTCTCCCACCTAACCTCCTAAACTTAAAGTCTCAGATCTCCATGGTGTAGACAAGGCTGAGATATTTCCAATGGTGTCAGATTTGCAATATTTTGAGCCCTAAGTTGAAAGATATGCCCCTTCAAAGTTTGTATCGAGATCCATACAAAAGGGCGGGAAAACCGGTTTGAAAAAATGGGCCCCCTTTTCTATATGGGACACGTGGAGGGTTGGCACTTGTTCAAGGGTGGCCTTTATATTTTGCTCTTGGAATGGTGCAGGGCTGACATGTGGCTTCCTCCGTGACTCGCTTAATTTCTATGTTTTTTTGGCTAAGTCCTTTGCTCGGTGGGGTCATATTTCTTGACCGGGGACACGTGGCGGTCTAGCACTCATCTGAAACCTTCTCTTTATTTGACCCTTGAGTTAGTGTTGTTTGGACACTTGGCACTCTCCACTGGCCTGCCATAATACATTGACTATTCAACCCGAACTGTCCCCTTTTTTTAAGACTGGGCCTTTGGAGGCTCCGCACTTGCTTAAAAGCCATATCAAGATTTTCCTTTGAAGGAGCATCAGGTTGACACTTGGAAGCCTCCGTAGACTCTTAGACTTTTCAACGGCCCCTCTTACCTTTTCGGACCCTAGGCTACGTGGTGAATTGGCACTTATTTGAGCCTCCGCCTTTGAATCTACCCTTGAGATGTGCCAAATCCCAGCGTGGCGGCTTCCACAATGCTTCTATACTTAGCCTCTTTTTTGAGCCCCCGCCCTGTCCACCTTTTGACCTCTGTTGACCATTTTCTACGTGGAGGGCTAGCACAAGTTTGAGCTTCCCTTTTTGGATTCAACTTTGGAGAAGCGTCGTGCCAACACGTGGCTCTCTCCACTACCTCCTCCATACTTAGCTGATTTTTAGACTCGTTCTGAACCGTTTTGAGCCCGAAGACTTCAGATCTTTGTCGTTTCTTCTTTTTCTTGCTCATGGCTTCTCTGTGACACTGTTATTCTATTTCCGAGCCCACCTGTAACCCGTTAAATAGATTTAAGACATGGATCTACTCAACGAGCCGTCTCTTCTCTTACATAGGGTCGTTTGGTCTTTCGCAGGCCCCACCACTCCATTGTTGAGTCCTTCTGCAACCTGTTTTCAAGATTTAACTATTTTTTCTCTCGGGTTCTTCCTATGTGGGGTCATGGCTAATCCAATACTTTGCCCCGGGGTGAAATATGGATAACAATTTGGCAACTCACAGGGGTATCTTCCTGCTAGATGAAAAGACCAATTACCTTATCATATCCGTTGGGCATGGAGTCGAGAATGACAGTCTGATACTGATCCTGCCTCTAATTCACGAGCCTGACTATTTACACTCTCAATTTTCATAAGAAATCTCAAAACGATGGTTTCTGAGAGTAGAAAATTGCTTTGACCCGGGGCTTCATCTGTCTCTGAATGGGTTGCACAAGAGCAACAAAACAACACCACAACTATATACAAAATTTGAAATCATACATTCTCCAAGTAGAGCATGCAAAGTGTGCAAAGCACTTAGGAGAAAAGCAACATAAACAACAACAAGACAATGTGCACAAGCACTTAGAGGAATGAGAAACTAAAATAGTATGTACAAGGTGAGAACTTTCCTTCTAGTAGCATTGTTTAAGATATATTCCATTTACTGGAGCCTCGTAACTCGTCACCATCCAATGTAGACAATTAGAAAGAATTGCTACTTTTACATATTGTGACCATGTAAGGGCCACTCCAAATGGCATCAAACTTGGAATGCCTTCCTGGTTTTGCCCTGTCTGCATCCCATTTCAAAACTAGGTCTCCTCCTGGAAGGCCCTTGTTCTTTCCTTCTTGTCAAAGCATCTCTTGATTGAGACCTGATCCTTCTCCATTGTTTGAAGTGCATGTTCTTTGGTTTCTTCCAACTCCATCAACTCTACATACCTGGCCTCCATTGGTTCAAACTCATACATCTCCAGCTGTTTCATGAGTTCCAATGCTGGAAACTCAAGTGATATAGGCAACACTGCCTCTTTCCCATAGACAAGTTTGAATGGAGAGATGCCTGTAGACCTCTTGGGTGTTTTCCTATTAGCCCATAAGGCTGATTTGAGTTTCATGTGCCAAGTTCTCTTATTTTCATCCAGAGTTCTTTTGACAATCTTTAGCAGGTTCTTGTTTGTGGACTCTACTTAGCCATTACCCTGAGGGTAATAATTTTATGAAGTGCTCAAGTAAATCTCGTTCCTAATAGCCCATCCTATGATTTTGGAACCTATGAATTCTAATGCATTGTCTGATATAATGGTGACTAGCACTCCAAATCTGGTCACTATCCCTTCATAGAAATCTAGTATGCTAGACTCATTAGCTTCTTAAAGTGCCATTGCCTCGGTCCACTTGGTGAAATAGTCTGTTTCCATCAAAATCCATTTGTGGCCTTGGATCGAATTTAGATTGATGACCCCGATGAAATCCAATCCCCATTGCATGAATGGCTGGTCAACTAAAATTGGGTGTAATGGAAGTGTTGCTAGCCTTTCTTTGCCTTTGAAGAATGCACAATTTTTGCACTTTTTGATCCATGCATAGCAATCACTAAACACCCTGGGCCAATAATAACCTTGCCTTCATGATCTTGAGTGTTGTCACCCGTGGAGAAAATGGCCTCCAGCTACTTCATCATGGAACTCTTGTAACACTCTCTCAATCTAATCTGTCCCAATGCATCTTAACAGAACGCCATTGATGTCCCTCTTGAACAAGACGCCATCAATAAGCACATATGGGATGGCCTATAGTCTGAAATGTCTCCTTTTTGTTTTGCTCATTTCTAGAGGACACAAGCCTGTTTGAAGGAAGTGCATCATGCTTTGAGTCCAACAAGCAGTGGGTACATGGGTAAGTGCAGCAAGTTGGGGGACAAAAAAGGGGTCATAAGTGGACGTCATATTGCAAATAACAACATAATATCAACTTGTAGGGATTATTAGCAATACATACACTCAAAATTAGAAAAATTATAATAATATGAATTGTAGCATCCGGAATCTAGTTTCTAAAATACAATTTTTTTAAAAAAATGGACAAGTTTAGCTATATTAAACACTCAAAATTCAATGACTTAGTTTTTTTTTTAATGCCTATAAGATTATAGTCCATTTGCCTACGATTTGGATGACCAAAAATTGATATATATTTTTCTCCTTTGGTGAGAAGTTAGATTCCACTATCTATCTTGGGATAGATTTTCTTTTGTATTTTTTTGAGCAATATTTTATTTTTTATGATTTTTTCCGTGAAAGTGGTCTAAAAACATAAAGAAAACAAAGCACTTTCTGTTTGCCCGCCATAACTTCATCAAAAATATTGAAATCAAATAATTTTTTTTTGAACATGTATATAATTTCACCATAGTTGGGATGGTATAAGTTTTATCACATTCTGACAAGTGAAACAAAATTTGCAGTCTTAAACGTAGATATAAACATTCATAGGAAATAGTGTCTTAAAGACCTACTATTAGCAAAAATTATAAAATGATATTTATCCTATTCTATTCACTTTAAAATCAATATTACTACAAAGCTAACATTCTCCCCATGCGATGGTACCAGCTTTTATGACATATTTGTTACTTTTCGGCATGGTTCAAGTCCGCGGAAGACTAAATTTTATGTTTTGTTGTTTTTAATGTAAAATTCAGGATTTGATGTCCACTTAATTGTCCCCCAACTTGCTGCACTTACCCACATCATCATTTTCTTCCTCTTGACTATCCTTCAGGGAAAATACAACTTCCTTTTACCACTTTCTTCATCTTGTTGACTCGAGGTCAATTACTCACACAATCCCTTCCCATGGACCAGCTTAGTATCCTTGATCTCAATGTCATAGTCCATGACACAAGTGATCCATCCTACATGCTTTTCATTCAAATCCTTGTTTGAGAAGGAATTCTTTAACTCCCCGAATGGGAGACTAACAATTGAATTTTATTGTTTGAGACCAGATGCTTAAACTTCTTTAACCCTCTGATCACTACCAGGACTTGATTTTTTATGAAAGAGTATCTCACTTCCTAATCTTTCAGACCCTAGATGAAGAAGGCAATTAACTCGCTTTATATCTTCTTTGTTCGATGTATTAGGATTGCATAAACCGTGTCACTTGCCACCCAAGGCATATAGTATGAAGTCCTTAGAAAAATTTAGATTTCTTTGATGGCCTCAAAACTTACTCTTCCTTCAAATTTATCCACCTAAATGCCAAGCTCTTCTTCAACATCAATGTTATTGGTTTGACTAGGGCAGCAAAGTTTGGTACAAACTGCGGACAAAATTGATTTTTTCTAAGAAGCTTTGAAAATATTTCTTATGGCTTGGCAATGGCAAGGCTCTTATTTCTTCAACTCTCTTTGGGTCGATTTTGTTAGGAAATAAGAGATAAAATATGCGAGAATAATCCCTTACAAAATCGCAACAGTAGAAACTAATATGCAAAAATATTACAGATCTCAAATAAAAGTGTAGAATAAATAACACAACATAGAGAGACAAGATTTAACGTGGTTCACCCAATTTGGGCTACGTCCACCAAGAATCACTTGCTCAAATTTTATTACAAGCCTCCACTCTCTCAATACAATACCCAGATCCGTTTGGAGCTATGCTCAACAAACTCTATAGAATTCACACCCGAATTCAAAACACATCTGGAATACATTTGCTTGTATTTCTATCATATGCATAAGACCATATAAATAGACAACTACTTAAGCAGTTTTACAAAACCATGGGTATCAAACAATGGGAAAAAACAAAACCATCCCATAAACCTATGGGTAGCCGAAGAGGCGGTTTTACAAAACAATGGGTACCGAAAAAAACCATGGGCCCAAAAACAGCCCATAACGGTTACCCATTACCCATGGGTTAATAAACCACCCATGAAAATTTGCTTCGGGGCTTCGGCCTCGAACCCCATGACCAGCCACTCACCGCGAGCGGGACCGTCATAAAAATACCCGAGTGTAACACATAAAAGGTGTACCACACTCTAACATGAAAATAGGCTCCACAAACATAACAATCTCCCACTTGGAGACTAATTTCCACTGAGAAAGCTTCTCAACCCTTCACTATCATCCGCGAAGGCCAACCAAAGTTGAACATAGCTTTAGTTTATCCCTTGTGACCACCTTGGTCATCATGTCTGTAGGATTCTGACTGGTATGAATCTTCTCCAACTTCAACTTATCTTCCTCCAAAGTTGTCCTGATGAAGTGATATCTCAACTGTATATGCTTCGTCCTGGAGTGGAAAGCAAAGTTCTTAGCTAGGTGTATAGCACTCTGACTATCACTATGCAGCTTACATTCCTCCTGCTTATGCCCCAACTCCTCAAGCAATTGTTGTAACCAAATCATCTCTTTGCTTGCCTCTGTGGCAACAACATACTCAGCCTCCGTGGTTGATAAAGCCACTAGCTTCTGTAGTCATGAAATCCAGCTCACTATTGTCCCACCTACAGTATAAATATAACCTTTGTTGTGCTCCTCCTCTGTTGTCTACATCTCCAGCCATGTCTGAATCTACATAACCACGTAAAGTGGTGTTTGATCCACTGTAGCACAAAACTGTCCCCATGGTTCCTCTCAAATACCAAAGGATCCACTTTACTGCTTGCCAATGCTCTTTACCTGGATCACTCATAAATCTACTCACAGCTCCCACTGCATGGGAAATATCAGCCTAGTACACACCATAGCATACATCAAACGCCAATCATTGATGAGTAAGGTACCATGGACATCTGGTTTCTTTCCCGCTCTGTCTTGGGACACTTTGCTCCTTTGATAACTTAAAATGGCCTCGCCAAGGAGTCCCAACCAATTTATCATCATGCATGTTAAACCTATCCAATACCTTCTTAATGTACTCTTCCGAGATAAAGTCACTTCCATTCCTTCCTATCCCGAGTTATCCTCATACCAAGGATTTGTCTAGCTTACCCCCAAATCCTTCATATTAAAGGATTCACTTAGTTGTTTCTTGGGTACTTTTATTTCCCGCATGTTTTTACCTATAACCAACATGTCATCAACATACAAACACAGGGATAATATAACTTTCATCCTCAAATTTCTTTGTATACACGCAATGGCTAGAATGACATCTAATATAACCTTGCTCCATCATGAAGCTATCAAACTTCTTATACCATTGACGTGGAGCTTGTTTCGAGCCATACAAAAGCTCTTCTTTAGTTTACACACCATCTCCTCTTTACTTTTGACTTCATATCCTTCTAGCTGCTACATATATAGCTCCTCCTCCAAATCACCATGGAGAAATGCGCTTTACATCTAACTCTGTTCTAAGTGCAAGTCTTCTGCTACCACTATTCCAAGAACAGTTCTAATAGAAGTCATTTTTACTACAGAGAAAATATCTCATCAAAATATATACCTTATTTCTGCAAACCCTTGACCACCAACCGGGCCTTATATCTTTCTTTCCTCCTTCTTCGTCTTTAACTTTGTACACCCACTTGTTCTCGCAATGCTCTTTTGCCTTCCTAGTAGCTTTACCAAATCCCAAGTCTGGTTCTCCATGAGAGACTTATGCTCCTCATCCATGGCTTGTTCCCACTTCTTACTGGCATCTACCTGCGCATTGCTTCATCAAAGCTCTCTGGCTCTCCACTATCGGTGAGTAATAAATAATAAAGAGAAGGAGAAAACGTTCGTTCTTTTCTTACCCTAGAAGACCTTCTCACCGTAGGAGTTTGGGGTTCTTGCCGAGTAGGTTCCCGAACCGATTCATGAGTCACTTTCCCATCCGTAGATCCTCTACCACCGCATATTCTTTCTTGGATTATTCCTTGTTTTCCCGCAATCGCTGCTTATACATGACTTCTCATTAAAGACCACATCCCTAGATCGAATGATTTTCTTGTCCTTAATACTCCAACATTTAAACCCAAATTCATCACCACCATAACCAATAAAAGTACATTTTTCTGATTTAGCCTCTAGCTTGGTCCTATCATCCTTGTCTATATGGACAAACACCTCACATCAAAAGACTCTAAGAAATGAATAATCAACTTTCTTACCATACCATGCCTCCTCAGGTATGCCTCCATCCAAGGCACTTGAGGGTCCTTTGTTTATCAAGTACATAGCTGTGCTCACCGCTTATGCCCAAAAAAAAAGAGGCAGTCCTGTATGTAACCTCATGCTCCTAGCACATTCCATTATTGTTATGTTCATCCTTTCTGATACCCCATTCTCATTGTGGAGTTCCCGAACCGTCTTTTGCCTACGGATTCCATTCTTAGAACAATAATCATCAAATTCACTGCTGCAATACTCCCCTCCATTATCTGACCTAAGACATTTTATCTTAAGACCTGTTTCATTCTCTACCAAGGCTTTCCATTTAACAAAAGTGTCAAATACATCAGATTTGTTTCTAATACAATAAACCCAAAATTTCCTTGTTGCATCATCAATAAAAGTAACATAATAACTTGAACCCCAAGAGATGATACCTGAGCCGACCCCCACACATTAGAATGTACCAGCTCTAACTTACTCTCTTTCTTCATAGGTCCAACCTTGAGAAACCTTACTCACTTCTGTTTCCCATATATGTAATTCTCACATAAATCCAAACATGTTTCTGTATATCTAGGAAAATTCTTCTTTATGATGTTCATGCCCTTATGGCTCATATGACCGAGCCTCATAGTAGTGCCATAATGTTGTATCTCGCATCTCAAGCCAAAAGAATACAATCATTAGTACTATCAGTGGTTAAATACAAGGTTCCAACCTTCTTACCTCTTGCCACCACAAGAGCACCCTTGGTAACCTTCCAAGAGTTAGCTGTAAATATCACAATACAAGCATCACTTCCCAATTGCCCCACCGATATCAAATTTCTCCTTAATGTAGGCACATGTCCGACATCATTCAATAGCCATGTATTCCAATTTTACATCTTAACTCGAATAGAACCTTTTCCAACTATACTTTAAGGCTCATCATCAACAATAAAAACATGCCCAAAATCCCCAACATAATCAACAAAATAATGCCTATGTGAAGTAGCGTGAAAAAAGAATCCCCGAATCTAAAATCCAAGATTCAGTAATATTATGCAAAGAAAGAATCAAAGCATCCTGGCATACATTACCCGATGCCACATTTGCCTCCTTGTTTTCTTCCTGTTGTTTCTTCTTGTCCCGAAGCTCCCAACAATCCTTCTTTGCATGCCCAGACTTTCCACAGTTCCAACATACAATCTTGCTCTTGGATTTTGACCTTGCCCGATCTTTCGATTTTCCACGGTTTCCTCTATTCTTTTGTCTCCCTCTAGTTTCCACTGTCAAAGCATTCCCTGAAGTAGAAGATTCCCTGGAGCTTTTTCTTCACATTTCCTCTCTTAGAATCACCCCTATAACATCCTCAAACTTCAACTTCGAGTTAGCTGAACCGAGTTCTTACCACCATTACTGTGCTATTCCAACTTTCGTAAAGAGCACAGAATTAATAAAGCCCTAACTTCTTCATCAAATTCTATTATAACCGAAGCTAGCATATTCACAACCATATTGGAATCATTTAAATGATCTCACATCGAACTATTCTCGACATCTTCATATTAAACAACTTTTTCATTAAAAATATCTTGTTAGAGGTAGAGGGTTTTTCATACAATTTCCTAATGCATCCATTAGATCTTTTGTCGTCTTTTCCTTTGAAACATTAAATAATACCGAAGATGCAAGACACAAACGAATCATTCCAAGTGCCTTCCGATCCAACAAATCCCATTCCGCATCTCTGTCATACTCGAGGGTTTTTTCACCTTCTCGGACAAATGGAGTATAAAGATCCTTCGATAAAGGTAATCTTCCATTTGCATATTCTAAAGACTAAAATTCTATCCGTTGAATTTATCAACCCTAGATCTTCCATCATCTCGCCATAGCTCCCACTCAAGCTAAAAATTTCCCTACGATTCAACACTTCAAAGAAACCAAACCAGGATCGATACCAATTGTTAGGAAATAATAGATAAAATATGCGAGAATAATCCCTTACAAAATCGCAATGAAGAGAAGCTAATATGCGAAAATATTACATATCTCAAATAAAAGTGCGTAATAAATAACACAACATAGAGATACAAGATTTAACGTGGTTCACCCAATTTGGACTACATCCATCAAGAATCACTTGCTCAAATTTTATTACAAGCCTCCACTCTCTCAATACAATACTCGAGATCCGTTTGGAGCTATGCTCAACAAACTCTACTGAAATTCACACCCGAATTCAAAACACATATGGAATATATTTGTTTGTATTTCTATCATATGTATAAGACTATATAAATAGACAACCGCTTAAGTAGTTTTACAAAACCATGGGTATCAAACAATGGGCAAAAACAAAAGCTGTCCCCATAAACCTATGGGTAGCCGAAGAGGTGGTTTTACAAAACAATGGGTACTTGAAAACCATGGGCCCGTAAACAGCCCATAACGGTTACCCATTACCCATGGGTTGATAAACCACCCATGAAAATTTTTTCGGGGCTTCGGCCTCGAACCCCATGACCACTCACCGGCGAGCGAGACCGCCGTAAAAATACCCGAGTGTAACACATAAAAGGTGTACCACACTCTAACATGAAAATAGGCTCCACAAACATAACATATTTCTAAACCTTCCTTTGACACAATATGGCCGAGAAGCCTGCCTTCATGGGCCAAGAATATTCATTTTTTAGGGTTTAATGATACCCAAAATCTCCTACACCTTTGAAACACCTGCCTTAGGTGAAAAAGGTGGTCTCTACATTTTTGGAGAACACAAGTAATGTCATCTAGATAGATCAGTACTATTTTTTTGATCATCCCTTTGAATGCCATATCCATTTCCCTTTGGAAAGTGGCTCCGGCATTAGACAATCCAAATGGAATTTTTCTGTAGGCATAGGTGCCCCATTTGGTGGTGAAAGTTGTTTTGAACTGATCATCTTCCTTCACCATTATCTAGTTGTACCCTAAGTAGCCATCTAGGAGAGAGAATCTCTCTGATCCAGACACCACTTGCAAGATTTGCTCCATTGAGGGGAGTGGGTAGTGATCTTTGAGGGAATCTCTATTCAAGTCTCAAAATTCTACACACAACCTAATCTCTCCATTCTTCTTCTTGACTGGGACCAAGTTTACAACCCAGCTTGAGTGTTTGATTAGAAATATGATATTACTCTATCAACTTGTTTAGCTCTTTCTTCATCAGAGGTTCAATGTGTGGATTAACTGGTCTCTAATTTTTCCTAATGGGCTTAGTAGTTGGATCTAGTTCAATTGTGTGTTGTGCTAGCTTGATTGAACCCTCTTAGGTCTTCATAGCTCCAAGAAAATACATTTGGAAACTCTTGGAAAACTTGCATGAATTCATACCTTTCTTGCTCAGGGCCACTTTGCCAATTTGAAGTGTTTTGCCTTCTCCAACTAGAATTGACTCTAAATCTTCTCCTTTGATCTGTATATTAGCCTTCTCTTTTCAAAACTGATCATTAGGATTGAAGATAGACTCCAATGTCACTAATCCTTTGGGAAGCTTGTTTGTATGCAATTGCACTACTTGATCTCCATATTACTGCTCTAATTTGTTTTGATTCCTAGCTGAGAACTTAGCTTCCTCTTACAAAAAAATGATGATCTGCTGATCATTCTCGAACACTGCCAAAGCATGTGTCGTTATCTGGCACTTCTTGGCCTCACAATCACATGGATATGTGGTTGTCCTTTGTCCCTCTTGATGCTTTGTCAACCACATCAAATGTTGCTCTAACTGCTGCAAGCCTATCAACAGCTTCATTCTCCTTCTTGGGTATGGACACAATGTTGAAGGCTTCAAAATCCTCAATGAGATCCCATACCCTATTCTTGTAGCTTTTGAGCAAGTCATTCTTGATAGCATTTTGTCCTTTGACTTGATTGAAACTAGTTCACTATCACCAAACACTTGTAGGTTATTGATTCCTCATCTTCTAGCCCAATGCAATCCATGAACCAAAGCCTCATATTTTGCAATGTTATTTGAGTAGGAAAACTAGAAATGGAAAGCTGAGTAATAATTCATACCTTGGGGTGACACAATCATAGCTCCACCTCTAGCTCCTTGCCTACTTCTCAAGCCATCAAAGAAAAATTTCCATACTTCATTTTCATCCTTATATTTTGGATTAATGATGTTAGGAAGAGGATGATTCTCTTCATGCAAGTAGTAGACTCCTAGCTCGATTCTTCCATCTCCTTATAGGGATCAAAAGCATGTCTTTTGACCACCCATTCGTCGAGAGTCAGGTCCAAGATACACCCCACCTTGGTATCTACTTCATAAGTGTTTAGGAGGTCCTCCTGATCAAAATCTGAACAATTTACATTGATTAGGCTAGGCACATAAGACTCAATGTGATAATCTTCTATGGGCTCAGATCTGATTTTGGCTTTTACCCCATACCTTGTTCTAAAGAGCATATGCGACTAGTTAGCAGACAAATAGCCTCTAATTTTGGCAATGAAGTCCCTGGACAAACACAATGCAAAATGTGGTGGCAATTCTATGACTGATACGTTTTGCAACACAGTCACATTGGGGTAGGCATGCAGAGTGAGGCTCAGATCCTTGATGATTCCAATAGTTGTCATTGTTGTCCCATCTAATTGTACTACCCCTCTAGAGATGACTTCATACTAGAGACCCAGTTGATCAGCTATTTGTTTGGGCATTACAGAACTACTTGCCCCAGAATCAATCATGTAATTATGCACCAATTTATCCCCAATGATTAATGAAACATAGAATGGAGGAGGTCTTAGGTTCTTACCTTGTTGCTCTCGATGGTTTCCCCCAGGTTGAGTTGTATTGGTAAGAACTTTCTCTTGTTGGTTAGGGGGTTGATTTGAGCTTGACCAATTTTGCATGGCAGTTTGCAATAGATCCCTCTACCTTGGAATGGCCAGTGACTCCCATAGTGAAATTTTCACACTTGTCCTCTTCATTTGCTCAATGATATTAAACGAGCTATCCTTCTCTACCTGCCCCTTCCTGGCACATTTTTTTTCTTGCACATGGGTTGTTACAACCGGTGCCTGAGTGGATTTGGAAGGTGGCTTGGATTGGCTCTACATATTGGGAGTTGTATTTTGGATGCCAATACCTTGTGGAGCAATGGAGGATTGAGGATCACCTGAGTTTGGTGAATGTCCTTCTCCAATATTTCTCTTCTTGGACCATGTATTGGTAGCTATACTTTGAGAAGGAGTTTGATTCATTCCACGAAGTCTTCAGCTTGCCAATTAACAAGCATAGTTTCACTTGGAGGTCCCTCTTGTTGGTCTCCTTACTGCTGATTTTCTTCTTGGCTAGGTTCTTGTGACACACCAACGGTTTGCACCATCAAAGCCTAATTTAGTGCACCATTGAAGCACATCGATTGATTATGTGGTTGATTACATGGGAAACACCAATCATATTCTTGTGCCATGTTATTCTATGCTAGAACCAATGCCCTTGATGTTGAAGTTGTGTTTGGATCATATGACCTAAAAGGTCTAGCAACTTGAGGTTGTCCTTAGTGTTGACTTTGAGTTACAGCCTTGGGCTTGTGGTCTATTTTGCTGATACGGGGGTCTAGCCTGATACTAAGCTTGAGGCTGATATGGCCTAGAACTTTGAGCCTACTATCTTTTGATGGTTACTAGCTCATTCCCTAGGTTTTGAAGTTGTTTCATAACTTCTTAAAGCTCCTTTGAGGTGTTAGATGATGAAGTGGAGGCTTTATTGAACTTTGACTCTTGTGAGTGGGTATAGGAGCTAATTTTGGTGTTTGGCTGGTACTTGGATTACCCAATTCGGGGTATAGGGGCATGGATGGCCTAGGATCAAGTTTTCCAGCTTGAATTAAATGATTCTCAACTCTGTGGGAAAGGATATAGGCTCTAGGTAAGGTTGTGCCTCCCATTAACTGAATCATTAAAGCAATATCAGAATTTAAAGCTCTAATAAAGTATAAGAAGGAACCTTCATTAGTGGGTTTTACTACTGCTGGAATTCTATCCCAGGTCCATTGAAATACGAGGTTGAAATCCGTCAACTGCTCATTCGGAGCTCTCTTGATTATTGTTATTTGCTTTAATAAGGATAAGTTATCTCCTTTTTCTCCAAATTGGTTGTGAAGAGATATGCACAGATGGTCCCAAGTTTGAATAGAGCCTGTTGCTAGGCTCCTAAAACATTGTGAAGCTTTACCTTTGAGTGAAGAAGCTAGCAACTTGACTTGTGCGATTCCCATCTTGGTGATCTCATGGATTGTACATGGACATTTGTAATTCCTTGAACGTGGTCACCAGGAGAAGTCTAGTTTTCTCCAGTGAAGTATGGGATGCTCTTTAATGCTACCACCAGGACTGGATTTTGTACATTCAGAGCGAGTGGGCTGCTACTAGTGAAATTGACATAAGGATTTGGTGTGTCATCTTAATTGGCTTGAGCACCCTCCTTGATTGAAAGAACAACCTCTTTGGGAGGAGGTGTTGATAAGGCTTTGTTTGGTGGAGATAGAACCTATAGGATCTTCTTCCTCTTCTCCTTCTATCTGGAGACAAGTGTAGGTGTACAAATTGTCCTTTTTCTTTTGTTCTTGACCTTGTTTGTATCCTTCTCATGAACTTGGGAACTCAGATCACTGAACCAAGTGGATTCTGTCCCTTTTGGAGTCATCAGATGTGTAGTTCTTAAAAGCTTCTTAAAGCTAGAATCATAGCAAGTGCACATCGATCTTACTGTAATAAAGATGGAGACTTCTTGTCCCACTAGGCATGCCAAAATTGTTAGTGCAAAATCACAGCACCCCCAAATGAGTAGTCAGATCTACTTTTCTAAGGCAGATTCATTTGGTGTGATTCGCATAACATTGATTTTTCCCCAAAGTGTGGGACTTTGCAAATGGGAAAACTCTCTAGATTAAAGGTTGGTTCCTATTCCTCTATTTAGGTGCATACGTGAAACTTACAGAGGACCTATTCCTAAACCTAATCTAAGTTTTACTAAGGAGACAGGATAAAAGGAATACAAGAAATCAAAACTAAGCTACAAGGTGATGCACCAAAGGAATGATGAACATTAGTTTTGCTGATAGACACAAACCAACAAAATACATACAATAATCAAGCACAAATAACCAGATTTATAATGAAAGACCAGATGAGAGCAAAGGAGACAAGAAAGGATCTAAAATCGATCACAAACGTGTTTTATTGCTCTGCAGATTGATACAATGCATTACAAATGGCCAGAAGGCAGAAACATATTGCAATTTAAATGGAAGGTCTGAACTCCATGAATTCCTTTACCAGAAGGAAAGGGGAGCCTATAAAAACAAAAGAATGTCCAACCCTTTACAATGAGTTTCAACCCTACTTTTATAGATTCAACATAGAGGGGAGAAAGAGAGAAAAGCGGAAAAAAACATTCTCAAGCTCAACCACCGCTATTAATGCCTCCCATAAAATCTTCCCCAAATATATCTTGATTGTATCAATTTCTTATTCGATGCCTCAAAGAAGGAGGAAACGGCGGATCAGATCAAAATCTGATCTGGTTGTTGGGGCAAAATAGATCCTACATTAATGGCCTTGAAGACATTTCTCCATTTTTCTCCCACCTAACCTCCCCAAACTTAAATTCTCAGATATCCATGGTGTAGATGAGGCCGAGATCTTTCCAATGGTGTCAGATTTACAATATTTCGAGCCCCGAGTCAAAAGATATGCCCCTTCGAAGTTTGTATCGATCCGTACAAAAGGACGGGAAAACCGGTTTTAAAAAATGGGCCCCCTTTTCTATATGGGACACGTGGAGGGCTGGCACTTGTTCGAGGGCAGCCTCTGTATTTTTCTCTTGGAATGGCGCGGGGCTGACACGTGGCTTCCTCCACTGCCTACTTAATTTCTATGTTTTTGGCTAAGTCCTTTGCTCGGCGGGGTCATATTTCTTGACCAAGGACATGCGGTGGTCTCGGCTCTCATCTCGTAAACATTCTCTTTATTCGACCCCCGAGTTAGCACCATTTGGATACTTGGCACTCTCTGCCAACCTGCCACCATGCATTGACTATTCAACCCGACTTTGTCCCCTTTTTTAGACTGGACACGTGGAGGCTCCGCGCTTGCTTAAAATCCCGATCAAGATTTTCCTTTGAAGGAGCGTCGGGTTGACACTTAGAAGCCTCTGTAGACTCTTGGAATTTTCAATGGCCCCTCTTACCTTTTCGCACCACGGCTACGTGGCGAATCGGGCGCTTATTTGAGCCTCCGCCTTTTAATCTCGCCCCTTGAGATGCACCAAATTGACGTGTGGCGGCTTCCACAACGCTTCTATATTTAGCTTCTTTTTTAGCCCCACCCCTGTCCACCTTTTGACCTTTGTTGACCATTTTCTACGTGGAGGGCTAGCGCAAGTTTGAGCTTCCCTTTTTGGATTCAACTTTGGAGAAGCGACGTTCTGACACGTGGCTCTCTTCGCCTCCTCCATACTTAGCTGATTTTTGGACTCGTTCCAATTGTTTTGAGCCCGAAGACTTCGGATCTTTGTTGTTTCTTCTTTTTCTTGCTCCTGGCTTCTCTGTGACACTATTATTCTATTTCTCAGCGCTTTGTAACCCATTAAATAGATTTAAGATACGGATCCACTCGACATAGTCATCTCTTCTCTTTCTTCTTGCATAGGGTCGTTTGGTCTTTCACAGGCCCCACCATTCCATTGTTGAGTCCTTCTACAACCTATTTGCAAGATTTAACCATGTTTTATTTGTTTCTTCTGCAAGTCGTCGTGGCTGATCCAATACTTTGCCTCGGGACGTAAAATATGGATAACACCACCTCTCGAAGCTTGGTATACGTGGACTAATCTACGTGGAGGGACAGATTACGTTCTTAAATGACTTAATAGGGCCATGTTGTCAGCTCAAGATTATTTTGAGTTTGATAGCATTTATTCTAGGACAATGGAGGTCATGCGACTTTGTCCTTTCGGATCATTCTCCAATATGATTTCATATGAATTTACATGATGAATGCCCCTTTTGTCATAAAGGCTAATTCTTTCTTAATACTACCTTTATACATTATGGCCCCACCGTCAATCATATCAAGTGTGTTTGGAATTTAATTCCATGACCTAGATCATTGTCGGTGATTTCATCCAAATGCTATGCAAGCCAATTTGATTTAGTAGTGGGAGGACGACCGACTCGACAACAAGATTTCTTAGAATCTAGGGCCGACATCCTGCAATAATTCGGCGCCGCTCATACTCTGCTAATACCTTGGCTCTTAGTCGGGTGGTGGTGGCACTTCAAGGTGATCCCTTCTCTAAAACTTTACAACTTCAAGTTGTAACACTTCGACACCAAATCCAAATTGCGGATAATTATAGTGTCGGGGTGCACAGATCAGGCTCGGATGCACTGGCTCAAAATTGGAGATCGGGTTTCAAATAATTATTTCTTTCTCTTAGAGCCAAAAACCTTCCCAACAAATTCAAGCTATTATGGATGGTGAAGCTCACATTACTGACCCATAACTTATGTTGTAAGCCTTTGTGCACCACTACAAGCTTGTGTTTCAAGCTCAACAACCCTCTACAGCTCACCAAGTTGCTCTTGATCAATGTTTGGGTGTTGTGCCGTGTAAATTATCAGAGGCTCAAAAGGTGATCTACGAGAGAATTCTCACCATTGAAGACCTCCATGAAGCCACCATGCAAATGGCCAATGATAAAGCATCAAGCTATGATGGGTTCCCTTGCGAATTCTATAAAACCCTTTGGGATTCAGTTGGTCAAGACCTGTTTTAGGTTTATCTTGAAGGTTTCCAAAAACATTCCTTAGGGCCACACATTAATAAGGGAAACATAAAATTCATCCCTAAACAAGGATACCCAGAGAAAATTACCTATTGGTGTTCGATTATGTTGTTGAATGTCTCCTATAAAATCATTTCCAAAGTGTTAGCTCTACGCTATTACACAATCTTCTGCAAGTTGTTGTTCAGCCAGAACAAATAGGATTTATACAAGGATGATACATCCTGGATAACATCATTGTAGTGTGGGAAGGCATGGAAATGGGATCACAGGTCTAATCAGGTCGCCATGTTTATCAAAATTGATTTTGAGAAGGCTTATGATTGGATTGAATGGTCATTCATACTCGTCATGCTCCAAGGCCTTGGCTTTGGTCCCATTTTTATTCAATTTGTCAATATGCTTTTTGTGGATGCTTCTGCTCAGATCTCTATCAATGGCCTCAACCTTAAACCTTTTGGGATTTTTTGTTCTATTCAGAAAGGCTACCCTCTTGTCCCTACACTGTATGTGCTCGTAGCCAAAGGTTTTGGCTATCTGTTAGCTCATGCCAAAGCAAAGGGTTTGTTTTGTGGAATCACACTTCATGCTAAGCCCACTTCTCAACTTCTTAATGGGCATTTTTTGGATGATTCCTTTCTTATGCTCATTGAAGATGAAACCAACATTCGCAATGCCATGTAATGTTTTGATATTTTATGTTTATCTTTTGGCTCATCCATTCAATGACGAAAAACCCAATGTTATCGGCAATCTTTCCTTCCAACGCCTGATTGGCATGCCACTTTTGAATAGAAAATCCTGACACATGGTGAAATTTTTAAATTCTTAGGTATTTATTTTGCTTTTCAAGTCTCCCCAGATGAGCTATGGCAATATGTCATTCAACGGGTGGCAAAAAAGTTGGAATATTGGATCACCAGACCTTTATCTTTGGCTGGAAAATTCCAAATCTATTCCAAAGTTCTTGTAGCCACACATGTTTACTACTCATCGTGTTGGGTTCCTTCCAAAGCTTCCATCCAGAAGCTGGAAAAGTTGCTCAAAGCTTTCTTGTGGGCTAATGCTTCTACAGGAAAAGGTTTTCATCGGGTAGCATGGGACATTTGTTGTTTACCTCGAAATTCTATGGGTCTCACCTTATTCACATTCAATGCCAAGGGCAAGCTCTTTGCACTAAATGGATTGATTATCAAAAGCATTACTAGCCAAGAAGATTGGAAATGTTGAGTTGTGGAACTCAATTACTTTAGTTTAGCTTGTAATGTAAAGCTTGTTGGAAAATACAAGTAACCATACATTGGTTAGGGAAATTAGCATTGGTCACCCAAGATCGGCATCATTCGAGCAAGGAGGAATCGATCGGTTAGGTCTAACCGACATCAATTACCTGTGTGAGGATGTTTTAATTAACTCTTGGAAATTAGATCTATTTTTAGCATTAAAGTATATATATTGATTGTAATTTCATGGCTAAGTGCCCTAAGTCTATAAATGACTATATAAGCATAAAAGCTAGGGTTTAGAAGTGTGTATTTTATAGAATTAAGAAGAACTTGAAAAAGTTGGTGAGAGAGAGAATTCTTGGTGATGAAGTAAAAGCTTGAGAGAAATAAAGTATTGTACATCTGAGAGGTGTGGAAGATTGTAAATCTTCATTGTATATCTTGTCAAAACTTTGGATAATAGATTGGCTTGTTTCTTAGTGGATGTAGCCCACACTGGGTGAACCACGTTAAATCTAGTGTTGATTTATGTCTCTTATTTTGTATATTTCTTCTAGTAGAATATCCACTTTTATTTGCATGTATGCTTAGATTTGATATATTATTTGTACAACCGGTGTGTTAACCCTAACAACTAGTATCAGAGCTTTGTTTGAGGGTTTTGTGTGTTGACATATTTACTCACATAGGGTTTTCTGATTGAGTGGGAGCTACAACAATGGCAAAAGAAAACAAATACAAGGTAGAGAAGTTTAACGGCTGAAATTATCAATTATGGAAGATGCAAATTGAGGATTATCTGTATCAAAGAAATTTGTATTTACCATTGGATGCGAAGTCTAGACCTACGAAGATGACTGATGAAGAATGGAATATTCTTGACAGAAAGGTCTTGGGATCTATAAGATTGAGCCTGGCAACATCCGTGGCTTCGAATATTACAGAAGTGACTTCTACGATAGAGTTAATGAAATCTCTTGCTAATGTATATGAAAAAACTAGTGCTTCAAATAAAATTTATTTGATGAAGAAACTATTTAGTTCTAAGATGCATGAAGGTGGATTTGCATCTAATCATTTGAATGATTTCTGATCTATTGTAAATCAATTAAAATTGGTTGAAATACCATTTGATGATGAAGTAAAATAACTCTTATTCTTATGTTATTTGCCTGATAGTTGGGATAACTTGGTAATGGTTGTTAGTAATACAACATCTGCTAATAATATTTTGAAGTTTGATGATGTGGTTAGTATAATCTTGAATGAAGAAATTCGTAGGAAGAGTACAAAGGAATCATCATCTGGAAATGCTTTGAATGTAGAAAGTAGGGGCAGGCAGAAGGAGAGATCCAAGAGTAAGAGTAATGGGAAATCAAAGTCAAGGGATAGCAAATCTAAATCCAGAAGTAAGGGAATTACTTGTTGGAAATGTGGAAAGAAAGGACATGCAAAGAAAGATTATTGGTCAAAGGATAAAGAGAACCAACAACCAGACAAAGGTAAATAATAAAATCTTGCTATATTAGAGGTAATGCAAGATGCTCTTATTCTTTCTTTGGATAATAGAATTGAATCATGGGTTTTAAATTCATGAGCTTCTTTCCATACAACCCCTAATAAGGATTATTTCATAAATTATGTCTAGGGAAATTTTGGGCATGTTTATTTGGGTGATGATGAACCTTGTAGTATTATAAGTAAATGGGAAGTTCATCTAAAATTTCAAAATGGAAATAAATGGGTATTGAAAGATGTGAGGCATGTGCCAAGTCTCGGGAGGAATCTTATTTCAGCAGGACAACTAGGTGAATCTGGTTGCATGGTTACTTTTACATGAGACTCTTGGAAATTCACCAAGGGTTCTTTTGTTGTGGCAAGAGGTAAGAAGGTAGGAATGTTATATTTATTTGTTTTTATTAATGATTCTTTTTCTATATTATCTACTTCAAATTCATATGCATGCATGTGGCATAATCGGTTGGGCCATATGAGTCAAAAAGGAATGTAGATCTTAAAGGTTAAGGGTAAGTTATCATATTTGAAAGATTTAGATCTTGATTTCTGTGAGCATTGTATCTTTGGAAAGAAAAAGAGAGTGAGATTTCTCAAAGTTGGGGCAACTAAGAAGGAGCAAAAATTAGAGCTTGTACACTCAGATGTGTGGGGACCAACTTAGGTAGCTTCTCATGGAGGATCCCAGTATTATGTTACTTTAATTAATGATGCTACAAGAAAGGTATGGGTTTATTGTATTAAACGTAAATTTGATATTTTTGAGACTTTTACAAGATGGAAAGCCCTTGTTGACAATGAATCAAATTCTAAGCTAAAATACCTTAGATCGATAATGATGGTGAATATTGTAGCAAGGCTTTCAATTATTATTTTTCAAAGATGAATGGGATACATAGAGAAAGAACGGTTCCAAGAACACCACAAGAGAATAAAGCTACGAAATAATGAACAGGACAATCATAGGACATGCTAGAAGTATGAGGATACATTCTGGATTTGCCCTTAGAGTTTTGGGCGAAGCATTTAATACTGACGGTTTATTTGATTAATCATGGGCCTTCAAGTTCACTACATGGAGGAATACCAGAGGAAGCTTGACCGGAAAAGAGGTAGATATTTTTTTCTTAAATTATTTGGTTGAAGCTTTTGTGCATATTGATAAGGAAAATAGAAAAAAATTGGATGCAAAATTCAAGAGATGAACTTTCATTGGTTATGGATCTGGTGATTTCGGTTTCTATTTTTTGGGATTTAGATAATTCTAAAATTATTAGGATTCGTGATGTTGAATGGAATGAAAAGAAAACGTACAGGGATCAAATTTTGGTACCCAAGGATGAACCGGTTGAGAAGTTTGTGAATGAAAATGAACTCTCATATTTAAAAGAATTACCTACATGGTTACACAATAACCGGTGTTAGTTTACCCCTGACCGGCATTGGTCAGCAGAACTGGTATCAAGTATAAAAGAGTCAAACCGACATCGGTTAGCAAAACTGATGTCGATGAGAGGTGACCAATGTCGCCACTTTGTTATATTTGGATACAAATGTCCAGGAGGTCCAAATTGAGCCTCCGAGTACCCCAAACTCCTATGAGAAGGTCACAAAGGGTAAGTAAACCTCCAAAAATATTTACACCTTCTCTATTTTATTTATTATTGACTGATAATGGTGAACCAGAGAGCTTTGAAGTAACAATGCAGATAAGACCCATGTCCAAAGGGGGAGCATGGCATGGATGAGGAGATGGACTCCTTGGAACATAACCAAACTTGGAATTTTGTTAAGTTGTCAGCATGTAAGAGAACATTGCAAAACAAGTGGGTTTATAGGATCAAGGAAGAAGAGGGTGGACAAAAGGTACAAAACAAGGCTTTTAGTAAAGGGATTTGCACAAAAAGAAAGTATTAACTTTGGTGAAATATTTTCTCCTGTTGTTAAGATGACTTTTATTCATATTGTATTGAACTTAGTTGCGGTAGAGGATTTGCATTTAGAACAACTAGATGTGAAGATGGTTTTCCTTCATGGTGATTTGGACAAAGAGATTTATATGCAAATAACCGCTTGGGTATGAAGTCAAGGGTAAGGAGAAATTAGTGTGCAGGTTGAAAAAGAGCCTATATGGGCTCAAGCAAGCTTCAAGGCAACAATGACATGAAGTTTGATAGTTTTATGCATGATCATGTTACTTGAGATGTGAATCGACCATTGTGTTTATTTCAAGAAGCTTGAAAATGGCAGCTATACTATTTTGTTATTGTATGTGGATGTTATGTTTATTGCAGGATCTAGTATGTTGGACATTGATGAGCTTAAGGAAAGCTAGCTCATGCATTTTCTATGAATGATTTAGGAGCTGAAAAAGAATCTTTAGCATGCAAATACACAGAGACAGGAAAAACAAGAAATTGTATTTGTCTCAGGAGGATTATATCTACAAGGTCTTAGAAAGGTTCAAGATGCATAATGCAAAACCTGTTAGTACACCTATGGTTGGACACTTCAAATTGAGCAAAGATCAATGTCCTTCATCACATGAGGAGGTCAAATACATGACACGAGTGCCATATGCTTCAGTAGTTGGGAGTATCATGTATGCTATGGTTTGTACCAAACCAGACATTGCAATGGGAGTTGTGAGTAGATATATGGCCAATCCAGGTAAAGAGCATTGGAAAGCAATCCAATGGATACTCAGGTATTTGAGAGGGACATCTAGCATGCAGTTATGCTATAGAGGTTTGGATATTTCATTATGTGGCTATGTTGATTTGGATATGACTAGAGATTTGGATGGTAGGATGAGCACTACTAGATATATTTTCACGTAGGTGGAAAAACAATTAGCTAGATTTCAAGATTGCGAGAAGGTTGTGGCTTTGTCTACTACGGAGGCGAGTATGTTGCAACTATAGAGGGTAGAAAGGAAATGATATGGATGAGTAGATTTATGGAAGAGTTGGAAAGGATCAAGGTGATTGTAAACTGTTCGTGTGACAACCGAGTTCAATTCATTTGGCAAAGAACTTAGTGTTTCATTTGAGAATGAAACACATTCAATTGAGGTACCACTTCATACAGTAGGTATTGGAGGATGGACAATTGAATCTAGAAAAGATTCATACGAGCGAGAACCTTGCAGATATGCTAACAAATCCATTAGCAAAGGAGAAGTTGGAGCTACACTCCACTTTCTGTTGGTCTTCAAGTTTGAGACTTGAAGAGGAAGAAACAAAGCTAAGGAAGGATCCAAGAATGATGTTGTATAGGTATGGTGTAGTAATTAATCTCTAAGTGGGAGATTGTTGAGTTGTGGAGCTCAATTACTTCATTTTAGCATGTAATGTAAACTTGCTGGAAAATACGATGTCGACATCGATTAGGGGAACCGGCATCGGTCACCCAGGACTGACATTAGTCAGGCAAGGAGGAAACGGCATCGGTTAGGGCTAACCAACGTCGGTTACCTATGCGAGGATGTTTTAATTAACTCTTGGGAATTAGATCTATTTTTAGCATTAAAGTATATCTATTGATTGTAATTACATGGCTAAGTGCCATAAGTCTATAAACGACTATATAAGCATAAAAGTTAGGGTTTAGAAGTGCGTACTAACAAGAATTAAGAAGAATTTGAAAATTTTGGTGAGAGAGAGAATTCTTGGTGATGAAGAAAAATCTTGAGAGAGAAAGTATTATACATCTGAGAGGTGTGGAAGATTGTAAATCTTCATTGTATATCTTGTCAAAGCTTTGGATAATAGATTGGCTTGTTTCTTGGTGGACGTAGCCCACACTAGGTGAACCACGTTAAATCTGGTTTTGATTTATGTCTCTTGTTTTATATATTTATTTTGGTAGAATATCCACTTTTATTTGCATGTATGCTTAGATTTGATATATTATATGTACAACCAGTTTGCTAACCCCAATAGGAAAGTTCTTATACAAAGACGATATTGTCGAATGTTTCCCTTATGGCCGCCTACTTCATGGAAAGGATTGGGGTTTGTCAATTTTCTCATTACCCCAACGCTTTCAAAATTGTTGGCACCTTTGTGCTTAAGATTTTGGAAAGCTTGGGAATTTATTAAGCCATGGCTTTTGTAGAAGGGATGGATTTTGAAGTGGCCTTTCACAACCAATCTCTCTGGTGGTCACCGATTTTTCAATCTCAAGATAAGTGTTTACCAGAGGTCCCGAGAATCTCTGTGCTCAAATTCTTCAAATGCAAAATTTTCACCATTGAGGACTTCTACAAAACTACTCAATTAAATTTGTCTTGGCCAGATTTCAAAACTATATTTCATCTTTCCAACCAAGACTACGATAGTTTTACTATTGTGATCAATTTGGTTCCTAACCACATGTTGCATAAGATTGGTGTGCATTCCTCCCACCCATGGTGGATGGACTGGAAGTGACATGTAGATACCCCATTCTCAGTAATCACAAATCTAGCAAAAAAGGCTATCATTGGCTCTCGCCTCATTTACCCATGGTGGATAAACTTAATACACGTTGGTGAATTCATTCCACACTTTGTCTACCTAGAATAGTTGATTTGAAACTGTTTGGACTCTATGTGTGGAGCCCAATATTTCTCATTTCCTTTGGTGTATTCTTCACCAAGGCCTTCCTATCGAGGCTCGTCTTGTTCAAATTGGGATCCCAGCTCCCAAATGTCCTTTATGTGGTCATCTGGAAACAATCTTACATGTTTTCTGGTTTTTTCTCAAAGCTCAAAATGCTTGGAACTGGATACATTCATTTTCTTTCCTTTACTGACCTCATTGCTTCACTTGGCAGCATATCCTTTTGGGAGATAATCCCAAGCTTCTGCCTATGTTCACCCAAATTTGGCATGTTTTCAAAGGGGAGATTCTGTTTTGGATATGGAAAGAAAGAAATTCTTTTTCTTTGCTAATTCTATAGTTGATCAATATTTCTCCATTTATAATAAATCTATGGTGATCTCCAATGTGCTTTTGCAGATACAAATTCAAGCCAATAAGGTTGCGTTGGAGGTGGACCACCTCCAAACCCTGTTGTGCCATTGGGGGAAGCCCCATGTAATGTTTCTCAAGTTCCTTCGTCTCATACTGGCACCCTCACCTTCCGCCCATGGTGGTCTCCGTGTATTTGATCTCGACATCGTGCTTTCAGTCACACTCGCCACTCCCGGCCCATTGCATCATCACAATTATTCACCAACTCACTGCCATGGTCAGGGCTCGCCGCCACCTTCATCAGCTCGCCAGCAGGTGGGCTGTCACCTTGTCAACATGGGTGGGGTTGTCCTCTTGCCACTACTACACATCATGATGTTTGGAACTCACTGCCTCAACCACCGCCACCAAAAAAATTCCCCCGCCTCAACCTCGTCATTCCTACTCACGGGGAAGCGGACTGAAAGAAGAAGTTGCTTGGGAACTTCTAGATCTTTGTGAGGACTTACCTGGTTTGGGGTGGCCGAATGATCATGATCTACCCACCTCAGGCGTGTTTGTTATTGTTGTTTGATTGTTTTTTTTGTCTGCTTTTAGGCTATGCCTATATTTTGTACTCTTTTAGGCTATGCCTAGTGTGACTCGCGTTGCTCTAGGCTCAACCTAGCTTTGTTTGTGGTTTTTGGGTGTGCTCTCATACTGCCCGCTTTTTTGTTGAAAGTTATCTTGTATCATATTGAATTAATATAATATAATATCATTTTCATCAAAAAAATATTAAAACCCCCTAAAGTTCGTTTAGAGACAATACTCTCTTCTTTCTTTGAGAAAGAGAATCAAAAATATCCTGCAAAAAGCAAAAGAAGAAGTTAATAAAACTAAATGTATCTGTGAATTCAAAAGGAGGGACTCCTCCATTACATGATGGGAACTAAACTTGAATTCTGGAATCATTCTACATCAGTATAATATATGTTCTTCAATAACACTCAACAAGTAAAAGAGGTCTAAGGTCATTTATGGAAATTACTGTTTCATGTTCTCTCAAGGATTGTGTATCTAATTGCAGATTTCTTCAAGATAATAAAAATTGGAAGTAGAATAAAAATGGTCTAAAGACTAAGATTATCATGTTGGTCATAATAGTAAATTTAGAATCCAAGGAAAAGGGAATGAGAAGATTGCGGGGTTTAGAGTATTTGTAATGATAAGAAATGATGGTTATCGGTACATGATTAAAGTACCTACATGATCACATTTTACTTAAATTTTCCAAGCATAAGCGGTTAAATCAACTAGTAGCAACATAGATTCCTTTCTTGCAAGAATTTAAGTAATAAATATTTTGACCCACGGTATCCTCAATATATGGTTGGGCATTATAATCTGACTATCTTAGTTTCAACAAAGAAAAGCGAGTGCAAAATGCAACACACATTTGCAAATAAATGTAACTTGGTCCTACGAGATAAGAAAGAAAAACCAAATCAACTAATCTGCTTTCCATTATATACTTTGAAACAAAGTTATATCGGATCTCCAATAGTAAGTCCAATTTAAAATTTGAAACCGCATCTCAAACTTGAAACTTGATATACATTGAGAACATCATTGCGATTCAATTCTTACACAATTCAAATAATCTTTGCGGGCATAAAATGGTTGAAAGGTCATCTAGTTCACAATATCTATAGGATTCATCAAGAAGCAATAGGATGCGGGAAATCTATGCTCTCATATAATGTCACAACGTTAGCAAAACCTTTAACATCATTGTCCTCAGATTGTATCACTACTCTGTCAGCCATGTTGTCATAAACATCCTTTTCTAAGGATGTCACATTCTGAATTATAACAAAAAGGCTCGATTTGATGTTAAACAACCCCGCACAACTAAGTATCCATTGTGTAGCTTCTAGTAGATGCAAATTTCCATTCTGATGTGCATGAAATGTACAGTATGCCTATGCATAACCAAGCTACGAAGGCCTCTAACCTGAAGCTTTCTTACTTCACTTATAATCTGGCTCAAAGCCTATGTACTTACAAGTGAGTTAAATAGGCTCCTAAGGAGATAACAAAGATCACAATACAAGTGGGTGAATTGGAAATGAAAAATACCCTAATTTATTGAGGATCGAGACTAAATATACTTCTGAAAAGGTATGGAAAAGTTTGGGAAAGCCTCCTTTCATACCAACAAATTTCAGATTGAAGATGGTTAACCAAATACGGTCATTATGATCGCAGCAAAACAACTATCCGTAACACTTGCTACAGTAAGTATTTAAGGAGTGTTAGAGCATTATGATGCAATATTAGAAGACCTTGGCTATAGTATAGATATACTGAAAGCTGAAGTTATAGCGAAAGAGCATTCAAGATCAAGTCTTGTATTTGATTCAGAAGAAGAGGAATTTTGAACCCAACAATGAAACTTAATCATTGAAAAGAAAGTATTTACTCTAACCAAGGCCAGTAGAATGGCACACAAAAAGCATAATGCAAATACATTTTACTTGAACTTTTTGAAGCTTAAATACAATTATGTTTGGTTGCAAAATAGATTCCTTTCTTGCAAGAATTTAAACAGTAAATGTTTTGATTTGACCCAATGTATCCTCGATAGGTGGTTGGGAATCAAACTCGCACAATATTAGTTTCCGTAAAAGAAAAGCAATGCACAATTGCAAATAAATGTAACTTGACCCTGAAGACAAGAGAGAAAAAAATCACTCAATCAATTTGCCTTCTATTATATACTGAAACAAAGTTATATCAAATCTCCAACATCAAGTCCAATTTAAAATTTGAAACGCATCTCAAACTTGAAATTTGATATACATTGAGAAATGATTGCAATTCAATTTTTACACAATTGAAAGTAATCACTGCAGCAAACAAATGGTTGAGAATTCATCTAGTTCATAGGGCTCATCAAGAAGTAATAAGATGCATGGAAATATACACTCTCGGATAATGAAACGGCATTAGCAAAACCTTTAACAACATTGTCCTCATATTGTATTAGTCAGCCTTTTCTAAGGCTCCGATTCGATGCAAGTATTTAAAGAGTGTTAGAGCATTATGATGTAGTATTAGAATACCTTGGCTCTAATACAGACACATTGAAAGATGAAGTTATTGGTGAAGAACATTCAAGATCAAGTGGTGTATTTGATTCAGAAGAAGAGGAATTTAAACCCAACAATGCAACCTAGAGTTTAGATGATTGTTGAAAAGAAAGTATTCCTAATAGTAGTTTAGAAACTTCTGGTCATAATTCAAGGCAACCAAATACTGAGACAAAAATTGAGCAAATTGAAGGCCAATTCGAGTTGTACAAGATCAAAGATCCAAGCATTTAGATTTGGAGGATCAGGGTATAGAATTTTTGAAAATCATGCAGAAATTGAAAAGTTGAATCCTCGAGACAACGTGGATTTCATACATATGAGAGCTTATATGGGCAATGATTGCGACACTTTCCTAGAGGATTAGTTGTATCTATTTTTGTGATCATGTACATTCAAGAAAAATGTCGGATGGGGTATGGGGTTTGGCATCCCAACTATGGCCATGGCAATCGCACTCACCGTTTTCTTCTGTGGCACAAAAATGTACCAACATAAACTTCCTTCTACCAGTCGATTACACAAATTACCCAAGTTTTTGTTGCTGCAATTCGCAAAGCGTAACCTCTTTGTTCCTTCTAAAGGAAAATAGAGAGTACAGTTCTTGAAGAACCTTTCATAGGGGAAACACGAAATCTTTTGCCAACAAATCAATTTAGGTAACCCATTTTACCTTTTTATATACATCTTGTTATATTGTTGTGTATGACCGAAAGAGTGCATGAACAGGCATATTTATATTTAGTATTAGGTTTAACTTTTTTGCTTTTTAAAATGCTCTTGAAAAACTTAGAAAAAAACTGCTCACAAACATATTCACTTTTGTTTTCTAGGTTTCTTGACAAAGCAATTCTGAATCGATTCAAACCATAACCACAAGACATATATTGATTACGAAGCTATGCATAGTCACACAAGTTGAAGAGGTGAAACTTGTTCTAAGGTTGCTTCCTATTTGGGTGGCTTGTTTGATGTATGGGGTTGTTTTTGCACAATCTCCAACCTTTTTCACAAAACAGGGCAGCACAATGGATAGAAGGATCATTGGAGACTTTAAAATCCTTGCAGCAACTTTGCAAAGCTTTATTAGCCTGTCTGTTATTGTGTTGGTGCCTATGTATGATCGAATCTTTGTTCCACTTGCCAGAAGTATAACTGGAAACGACCATGGTATAACACTGCTTCAGAGAATAGGTCTTGGCATGTTTTCATCTGTTCTATCTATGATTGTTGCTACAATGGCATAAACGAAAAGGCTCCAAGAAGCAAAGGAATATGGTTTGATAGACATCCCTAATGAGATTATTCCACTTAGCATTTTTTGGTTGGTTCCACAATACATTCTATTTGGTATTTCAGACGTGTTTACAATGATAGGCTTGCAAGAGTACTTTTATGATCAGATGCCTGACACAATGAGAAGCTTGGGAATCGCTCTATATTTGAGTGTTTTTGGAATTGGCAGTTTCTTGAGCAGTATCCTTATTTCTATTATTGAGGAACTAAGTAGCAGAGGAAAGGGACAAGACTGGTTTGCAAACAATCTTAACAAAGCTCACTTGGACTACTCCTATTGGCTTCTAGCTGCACTGAGTGCACTATTCCTATGCATCTATATCACCTTGTCCAGTTGCTTTATTTACAAGAAAGTATAAAGCAATGTTTGTAAAGATGAAGAGATACTCGATATCTAAAAACCTCTTGTTGTGTAATTCTACAATGATCTTTTCAACCCCAGCGAAATTGACATGTATGTTGTTGTTTATGTAACACACATTTGAAATTATCGTAGTACACGTGGCAACTATTTCTATGCAAAAGGAGGTCAACATATTCCGGACCATGAAGAAGACAATTCGCCTTTATTTAATTTTCTCGATTCTATGAACTCGAAGAGTTGAATCAGATGCAACAAAAAGGTGACAAAGATAAGAGGTCATATCAACATTTTATGAATCGTCACACTTTGCAAGTTGTGCAAATAGGAATGAGCCAGTGTATATAAATACCTTCAAACAATTAAGGTCTAAGTTGACACAATGGAGAAGAAAACAATTTTCCTTTATTTCGTTTTCTAATTCTATGAACTCGAAGAGTTGAATCGTATCTGAAAAAGTTAACAACATAAGAGGTCAAATCAACATTTTATGAATTGGTCACACTTTGCAAGTTATGCAAATAGGAATGAGCCAGTGTATATAAATACCTACAAACAATTAAGGTCTAAGTTGACACGGTGTAGAAGAAAACAATTTGCCTTTATTTTGTTTTCTAATTCTATGAACTCGAAGAGTTGAAGCAGTATCTGCAACTAAAAGTTGACAACATAAGAGGTCGATCAACATTTTATGAATCGCCACACTTTACAAGTTGTGCAAATAGGAATGAGCCAGTGTATATAAATACCTACAAACAATTAAGGTCTAAGTTGACACGATGGAGAGAAAATGCTATTCATTTAAATAGAAGATCAACAAACGGTATATAAGTATTTTTTATCTCAACAATTGGCTATTTCATCGAATTTTTCATGACTCAGATTTGCCAATTGGAAAATTCACATAAAAAATTCATAATAACCACTAAAACATACATGGTAAATCTCATGGTATTTCATATGTGTTTACAGTTGTAGTCTTGCAAGAGTTCTTTTATGATCAGATGCCTTACACAACAAAAAAGCATGGGAATTTCCTTATATTATAGTATTTATGGGGTTCGGAGTTTCTTGAGCGGTATACTTATTTCTAATATTGAGGAACCGAGTAGCAACAAAAAGGGATAAAACTGATTTGCAGATAGTCTTAACAAAGCTCTCTTGAACTACTACTACTGGATTTTGGCTGCAACTATTCCTATGCATCTGTCTCCGTTTCTAGTTGCTTTATTTACAAGAAAGTGGAAAGCAATATTTGTTAAGAACTTAAGATGATTAGATACATGATCTCTAAATACTATTTCATGTGTATTTCGTTGATTTCGATCAAGATTTGACCAAAAAAATGCAAACTCGGTTATACCAAGATTTGACAAAAAAATTGCAAACTTAGTTATACCATAAGGAAGTTATATTGTGTCCCAAGTTGTGAAGTCCATGAGAGACCTGATTTAGGAAGAGAGTCGTCGTTATTTCGAATACAACGTTATTTGACTGTTAATGCATGTGAATAAGGTCACAAGAATGTAACCGGTGAGAGGAAACTCATACGAATTCTACTTTAGTGAGATTGTTAAAGAATCATCATTGACATGATAACAAGAGGGGGAGTTAGAATCCTCGGGGATCAGTAACTTTGTAACTCTTAGCACAATCGAGGAATAAGGTAAGTTCAATCAAGATTTGACAAAAAAATGCAAACTCGGTTATACGGAAGGAAGTTAGATTGTGTCCCAAGTTGTGAAGTCCATTAGAGACTGATTTAGGAAGAGAGCCGTTGTTATTTTTGAATAAAACGCTATTTGATTTATTAAAACCACGATCTTAGTGACGGATGAGGTATCCTAAGGACAAATCCCTTGTGATGTGAATAGTTGTGACTCAACGGTAAGCTTAAAAATTGTTGGAAGTGTGTGCAAGCTTATTCAAGGGCATTAGAAGCTTTGAAAATCACTACGAAACCAATGATGAAGGTTTCTAAGTTCTCGGGTAGGCAAGGATAAACCCTTATGGTTTTGGTTTGGTTGCGAAACGAAACAAAATGCTTAATAATTTGCCTTGGTTTGGTTGTTGTCAGTATTTAAGGACGATTCAAAATGCGGGAAAAAGCCAATCGAAAAAGTAGTTCTTAAAAATAGCCATGAAAAAGCCACTATTAAAAATAGGTGGCAAAAGCGAACGACATTCAAAAGGCCGTTAAAATTAAACACCTTGAAAAAACATCTAGTAGGCCGTCAAATTTAACATAACCGCAGAAAGCGACCGAAGAGCCTTTTCCATAGGGGAACGTCTTCAGCCTAATTAGTTAGGAAAATAAAATAGACTAAATAACTTTTATAAGATAATATGTAAGTAGCATACGATCTCATATTCTCTCTGCCACATGGTAAATATGAGAGCGACGATATAAACTGCCACATCACCATGGAGAATTTAGGCAGTTCACTTCTTAATACGTGCGTGGGACTTCCATGCAGCATGATGTCTTCAACATACACTTTACACGGTGGATCTGAATATTTGACTCAATGCGGTGAGCGTGGATCGAACACGCGACCTTCAGATCTTCAGTCTGACGCTCTCCCAACTGAGCTATCCCCGCATGTTTCATTTCAGGCAAATCAATGTATTGAAAATTTAGTGAGTACTGGATAAAAACACCAACCAGATTGCACTTCCACAGCTGCCTGTGGTCGACAATTGTTTCTATGCAGAAAATAATATGACAGCAGTTATATTTGTTTGTGGTCAGGCAGATGCGTCTGACTTCCGATCAATCTAAAATTGTAACTTGTAATTTCAAAACTAGTAAGTAGGGGAACATCTTTCAACACAAACCTGTAACCAAGGTCCTTCATCCTACAACACTATTGAATTTATTATGTCCACCTGAATTTTACAATTTAGGAATCTATTTGTTTTAAAATAATCATTCAGCACAAGTTGCTGTGGTGTAGTCGGTTATCACGTCAGTCTAACACACTGAAGGTCCCCAGTTCAAACCTGGGCAGCAACATATAGAATTTGATGATCTAGTAGTAAACTATTTTATGAATCCTTTTAAACAAACTAAATACTGTAAAATCTCTTAATTTATTTACACTTAAAAAGCATATTAATTTTACTACCACCATTCTGCGTAAAGAAGGCCACCACACAATGTCACTACCATCATTTCGTGGTAAGATTGATCTGTTGTGTCACGCAAGGTAGCAACTTTTTTAGGGAGGATCTCTCCATCAAAAAAAAAATACCATACATACATAGATTTCAATATTAAAAAAAATATTTTGAATGGTACTGAAAATTAAAAAGTGTTGAGGTTGCTAGCTATTTTATACAAGCTATGACTTAAATTATTCAGACATAATAATAACAATATTTTTAGATCTAATGATTTCAGTTTTTTTTTCTTATTACGTCGAAGGCTTTTAAAATGGGAGTGAGTTAGGTTGCCGTTGACATGCCATAGATAATCCAACACTCGGAATCACATTAAAAGTGACATTGAAGTATGATTAATGTGGGTGGTTCATGTGTTTCAGGTCAAGACATGTTTTTGTTACGCTACCCAAGTCCTCTCAGTGGTTGTCAAACCCGATGTAGAATCTTGTGAATGTGTAGTGTGATTCAAGTTCAAGGTCCGAATTGCAAGTGATGTTATTTAGAGATGTAAACAACGCTATAGATATGGCTACAAAAAAAGTCGAGTTGTCTACCTAGAGCCGAGTGCCACAAAAGAGCAATTTGTGAAGATTCACAACACCCGGATGTAGAGCGCGAGGATACAATGTACCAATCTGCAAGACGCGGTGGGAACAAACCCATGGGTACCCTGCAGGTCAGTCGCTTTGTTTTTTCATAGCTATATTTAGTTGAATGCAGGTGTATTTTATATGATTCTGATTTCTATCTGTTTTGGTGATGCAAGCGATTATGAGCTCCTTAATATGATTATGGAGGCCAAGAGCAACAATCGCATGTTGGTACACATCGATTTTAAGGAGCAATTTGTGATAGCTCATCCAACGATGTAATATACGAACCCTAGTAGAGCTTCTACCCAAGTTGTTTGTGGGAAGGGTGGATAAGCTCCGTTACATCATCAAGATAATGTCTGACGTGACGAAGTAAATGTTGAAAGCTAAAGGAATGCATCCCCCGTGTAGAGGAAGAATCCAAATGGCCAGGTGCATACAAACGCATCACCAACATGCTGGCATACACACCCGCACCCGTGGAGGGGCTTCTTCTTAGGGAATTTGGCAAAGCACTATTGAGAGGAAAGGAATTGGGAATAATATCGATTTCACCTTCACTCAGTAGATGGAGCTTTGTTTTGAGAAAACATTGGCAAATAACCTGAAACCCAAGGCAATGGGTTGCATTGTTGAGTTGGCATTGGTGGTGTTGTTCTCGAAAATAGAAGTAGAAGAGAGTAGGTAAAAAATTACACTTGGCCACGTCCTGTGGCTAACTCGAAGCCCCATAATTTCAGTTCATAATTCTTTTCTAAATTGTGGTTTTGGAGTTTACGTCGGAGATAAAATGAATGAAATAATTGGTGATATCTAATAAGTACACTTTAATTAAAAAAACATGTAACCAAATCAATGGTGAGTGTATGAAAGAAAATCAACACGTGACCTTCTTCGCACCCGACTTCCCGAGGTCGTGCTAGAGACAACCGGTGTAGAATAGAAATGGATGTGTATGTGTGGTGATGGTGGATAAGCTAATGAGGCAACCTTATATCTTTGACACACAATATCGGGATCTGTGAGTCTAAGGCAAAGAATGCTCTCCTAACTTGAAGTGGTGTGATGGATCGATCTGATATAATAGTTTCTCGGAGACTCCAATCAATATCGAGCTCTGCCGAGATTCTATTCACTGGTTGTTGAACACGTGGAAAGTGACTGTAGTAGGCACCTCATATAGATTTCAAGACAAGGTCATGGAAGTAAGAATGAGAGGCGTAATGAAGCCACATAGGGACTATGGATGATTTTCTAGTCTAGTCCAAAAAGTCTTAGCCTGATCACCGTTATGTTCAATAATGAAAGTTGTGCAATGATATCAAGTGGAAGTGGTGATGATCTAAATATTGGCACACAAACCAAAGTGTCAATATTAAATGGTTAGCTGGCCCGTTGGGTTACGGGACCGAGGATCACAACCGAAAAACTCTTGGACTTGTGGTCATGTTATGGTCATGTGTGTAATCAAACCTGCTTTGCCAAGAACAATCCAATAATCGTAGGCTTGATTAGCTGCGATGTTTAACGTGTTTAGTTGTTCTATTTTCTTAGAGAATGTAAGCAGTGTGCGTAGGGTTATCACAAACGTAAAATTGTATCAATGTTTGTTATCAATTCGGCATGTTGGGTTATCGGACCAAGGATCACAATCGTATCGTCTTTTCTTGTTGTGGGTCATTGATGGTCATGCATAATGAATTGAAATGATCTTGGTAAAACAAGCTAACTATCAAAGGAAATCTAATCTATGTTTTTGGTGTTTTCACAATATATCGAGAAAAAAGCAATGAAAGCAAACTAATCTAACAAAAGTAAATGTTTTTATTTTTTCTGGTTTTAAGCAATACTTCTAATCTAATAAACAAACTAAATACAAGTAATCGTCGAATGTAGCTAGTTACTTGTGCAAATATGTGAATCTAAATATAAAACAAATAACCTAATTTAATAAAAACCCTTCAAACCCTACCTCAAAGGTGAAGAACAAATCATAACCTAAAAGAGTTATTGTTCCCTTCACTTCCCCAGTAATGTCAAAGAGCAAACTTTCTAATGATTTGATCTACTTGTAATTGCCTAATCAATTGAAATGAATAATTTTACTACTCTATTTGATATGCAATTGAAACTAATGATTCAAAATTGACAATTTGGCAAATGAAGCAAACAAACAAGTAATTCCAACCTAGATAAGCAAGAGCTTTGGCAAATCTGGTTGTATCTATGTCTATCCCCTCAGTTTGTTCCTTTCTTTCTTTGTGTGTTCATATGAGTCCAAGGGATTGGGAATGCAAGAACAACAACAAGAAGAAGCTTGAGCAATGGTAGCTTGAAGGCAGTTTGGTTGCAATGCAAGTAGAAGAGAGATAACACAAGAGATCTGAGCTTGGTTATGCAATTCCTAGCAGGATTGTGGTAGCAATACTATGCAAGATACACAAAAATTATCAGGCCTTTTCTTGAACACAAGCATGAAATATATAAGAATTGGGGTTGGGATGTGCCTTCATGTACAAGGCAAGAAGAGGTAGTTCTAACTAACTAAAGCACATGCAAAAATAGAAGAGGGAAGGAGAACCAAGCAATCAAAACTATTTTTAGATAAATCAGTTCACAAACGCATCCTAAAAGTGAAGTTAAGTGAAGCGTTGCATGTTAAAAACACACATGACAAAATCTAGAAAAATCGCTCAAGACCGCCGCCTGCACTTGTGTGGCGGTCCCGATCATTACTAAAGGCCAAAACATGCACAAAATGCAGTGAAAAATTGGAAAAATTGTGGAAAAGCTAAGTAAGGACATCTAGGCTACAAATATACATTACATATGGGTTTAGGAGCTCGAACATCTTCTGAAAGGACGTGAATCATCATTGGGGACTTTTGTAACCATTTTCGACAATGTAGCACATGCAATTTTGGGTGCGTACATATTGCCCCCTCGAGAGCGTCTTAGCCATGAAGAGGCGTAAAACGTAGAGTCCGAGTATGGCGTTCCCAAAATGGGGAGTTAGAAGCTATACTTGACATGCCTGTGTGTCGAAATGTCATCATCCAAGCTCCCGATACCTACAAGAGGGAAAGAAGACTCAAGTGCAGATAGATAAAATATCAAAAAATAAACACTAAATCAAAATGACAAGAGGACTTACCATTTGTGCGGGGATATAGAGATATACCTGCACCAACGCTCCAGCCCTGTGAAAACATACACTCAAAACGAGGTCAAAACAACATATATATATCAAAACAAACTCATTTTCCAATTCATTTACACTTATTTGATTTGGTGATTTTGGAGCTCTGGACCCACGGTGATCATTTTCGATGAGAGTATAGCTAAAACGACCGTTATGAGATCGTGATCATGCCTCCACGAGCGGGAGATTAACCTACGTGGTCTAAGGTTGGTTTTTTTCACTTTTGCATTTTTAAACCTAAAATGTAAAAATGTTGAAAATTTTACTTAGGGGGGATCATTTTAAAAATTTCTTGTCTTAAATGAGTCTCTAGGGGGCGCCCATAGGGTAGTCTTTTATTTTGTCTAAAATGGTCTTTTTGTGTGCTTTTGAGCGTTTTCTAGGGTTAAAAATGTATTTGGAAAATCGGTCCAGGACCGCTGCCCGACACACTGCAGGTGGCGGTTCTGAACAGAATGACCAAAATGCGTGCTAACTTGAATTTTTTTGGATTTTTGATGTTTTGTCATGTTTTTGGTGAGCTTATCCTTTGATATACATTACTAACTTTCTCTTTTTCTATGTTTTGGTGGATGCAGAAGGAGGAGTACATCCATTGGAGTCATGAGAGGGAGTGTGATTGGCTCTTAGGGATTTTAGACCAGTTGACTCAGGATGAGACAGATATTCTCCAGAGGGCAAGGATTTGGAGGATTACACGGTGCCCCATTTCACCCCTGCCAATCACATACTTGTGTGACTTGTTTTCTTACTGGGATGCGAAATGGAACACTTTCCAATTGCCAGTGCCAAGGGTGAGTGGACTATCACCCTGGAGGACGTATACCGCATTCAGGGCTTCGATACTAGGCGAGATGATTGACTCTAGAGATAGCGAGAATCCGAGCCACGATGACTCAGTGGGCCACATACATGGGAGATGGCACTATTTCATTTGGCTCGAAGAAGGGAATAAAGGTTTGATCCATTGTCGCTTCTCCTATCCCCATCATTTACAGAGCCATCATGGGCATTTTGTCCTCATGATTGATCGGGAAAAGGGAGTTGATACTCTCCTTTACTATTGGGGCTCCCATTATTGCCCAGTTGAGGGGCACAACCACATATATGCCTAGGGAGAAGACATCCTGGGGACTACTTATCATGACCTATACTGCGGGGTAGTCGAGTTGCGGGTCGATCCACCGAGCCACACCACATTGGTTATGAACTGGGTGTACGAGCACATCGTCCCTTTTGGGAGGGGAGTGCTAGTACAGGATATAGGGCCCATCATGGCCGCTTAGTCAATAGGGATGACAGGTCCTTAGAGTGCCACATGAGCCAATGGCTTCTTTGAATTCAATAGACATGGTTTCTACCCCATACCAGGACATGGCATTGTTGTGGGGAAGGAGGCGACCACATTGGCGGCTTGCTCCACTACTAGTCGAGTTAGTTGACAGACGAGGAAGCTTGAGATTCACTCATTTGGCTGAGTTCTTAGCAATTTTGCCTCCCTAATGTAGATATGCTTCCCCCACTAGCACCATACACATGACCATTCATGAGGCCCTAAGGGCCTGTGAGGGGATCTGGCTAGAATATGGTTATTCCAGGTGTACCTATTATAGTTAGGCATGTGGTCCATACCCGATGGGCAGCTAGTGCCCCTCAGCGCCTTTTACTTTGGGTGCGGTCGCTCCCGCTCACAATGGAGAGGAGGATGAGCCCATTGATCCGGACTCGAATCGAGGAGTACACAAGAGATGAGACCAAGGAGTCGGTTGGAGAGGAGACGAGGGATGAGGGGTTAGGTGGTGATACTAGCAAGGCAGCCCATATGGAGGAGGAGGAGAGCGACCCTGAGTGGCATGACACTTAGGATATGCTGAGAGCGGCACAAGAGGAAGCAAGTGCGAAGAGAGAGACCTTGGTCTTGGAGGGACCACTTCCTTGAGATGGAGAGGGAGATGATGAGTTTGTGATGGGATAGCATCTCACCTCTGGCTTTGGGGAGGCCCCACAACGACCGACCCTACTTGGATGCCTAGAGATCCAAGTACATTGATACTCTTCCCTTGACTTTGTTAGTTGGTATTTATTTTTGTTTTTGTTTTTGTAATTTTCTAACTTGTCATTTCTTCTTTATTTTCTTGCTTGCAGCAAGAATCGCAGAGAATGGCGAGAGCTTATTCAACGGGTGTGCATGGACACCCTGTGATCCCCTTAGGGAAGACCCGAGCCGAGATGACTAAGGATTCAGGCCAACCGCTAGCAGTCGAAGACATATTGATGTGTTTGCACCTGTCTGGAGAGTAGTGGAGGTGATGACCTCTCTTCGTACTCAGGTGGCTAGGTATGAGGTAGCCGAGAGATTGATGAGGCAGAGTCACTCTTGCAGCAAGACCACGGCCAATGGCCACCACCACGAGCACTCACACCATTTAGTTCATTCTCATCCTCATAGCCGCAACAAGAGTCCTGACACGGTCGTGCACCATCCGAGGGATCCCAGAGGGATTGAGACAGCTCACTGGGCCTTTTGTTGCTTTGTTGCGATTTTGTCAAGCGTTACATGATATTTTGTGTATATTTTGGGCTCATCGAGAGCATTTTGACCACACCTAGCGCGTGATGGCATTGTACACAAAACTCGATTTATTATGATATATACAGACTCTTCTTTTTGGTTCGGTAATTCTTTGTATCTGAGTTGACTTCCTCTTGGCTCACTTTGCATGTGTACTCTAGATGTTTAGAACTTTTGTTTTTATATGCTTTTCAGAATGTATGCAGTGGATATGAATGCTAATAGGATGATTTATTTTTAATTTTTAATGTTGATATATGATAATGCAAATTGTAATGTTGAACTTTAGTTTCTTTTAGCAATTTTTGGTACTTCATATTGTTTTGGCAAAACATGGTGATACAGTGATATGATAAGTGAATGAACTTTCCCTGTTCTTAACTCCACACAACTAGTAAGATGCAAGGGCTCAACACCGAGAGCCAGAACGGGCACAAGTTATGGAAATTTGGTGAATGGTAATGATGAGAGAAAGATAAGGATTTGATAAAACCAAATTGAGACACTACAACCTCACTCTACTCAAGTTTGCTTCATAGTTTAGAATGTGAATTACTTTCTAGTTTATCTAGACTTAGATCCGTAGATGGCCACTTGGTTGACAAAATCTGGTTTTGAGGTTTTAAGCTCTTTTGGAATTTTGGACATCTAACTCACTTTGTTTTGATTTATGATTTCACAATATTTGAATGAATTGTTTCTAACTTTCAAGTTTATCAAAAATACCCCTACACCTTTACCCATGCTACCAAAAGAGGAAGCATAGGCTTATCACCATGGACAAGTCATAGGTAAGGGAATTTCTCTCCTTTCCCAACCCTACATCACCAGTAAGAGACGCAGGCTCAACACCGAAGATTGGTAGGGAAGAGAAATGTGTAAAATAAAAAAAAATTATGGACTTGCATTTAACTTATTTATCTAGGCAAAATGTTTATAATGTTCTTATTTCCAAAGATATGTATACAGGATAGATGTGACACCATGAAGCTTCTAGAACATACTATAGGCAAAGACACCTAATCTAGAAAGAGACCATAAGTAGAACCAAGTATGCGAGCCTTGGTATGGTTACTTATCAAAGCTTTGTCTTATCTGTTTGGATCGATGAAATGATTCGGAAACACTTGATGATACCATGAAGATTTGTAGAGGCATGATTTAAATGTTTTCCAACATTTTCGAAAATTTCGAGGAATTGTTATAAGAATAAGTCCCTTGATCATAAATTTTACATAATGAACTAGTAGATGAAAATGCAATGCAGATGCAGTAATGTACATATGAAAATGTTAATGGATCATGTGTAATACCTCTTCAGGTGAAGAGAGTTCACAAATTTGCTGAACTCTTCACCCTCTAGTGTACACAGTGAAATGCCCCATTTTTATAGTCTTCTACTACTCAATATGGACCCAACCACCTAGGTCTGAATTTTCTTCCTTCTCCAGTATTTTTGTCTATTCGGTTGTCAAGTCTCAAAACTAAATCTCCCTCATATATTTCACACTCATAGAATTTCTTGTTGTATTACCAAGCCATCCAGTCAACGTAAACGTTATGTCATTGTTCAACATTGAGTCTAGCCTCATCAAGAATTTCTAGGAGAGATTCACGCCCCTTGATAGCCTTCTTCTCCCAAAATTCCTTGCAACGATATAGGAGACTAGGTGTTTTGACTTCGAGTGGTAAAACTACTTTTGCACCAAATACCAAAGAAAAGGGGTTGCCCCGTCCCTGTTCTTACTGATGTCCGATAGGCCCACAAGGCCGAGAAAAAGCTTTAAATGCCAATCTCGTTTGTTCTTCTTTACAGATCTTAATGAGAATGGATTTTAATGTCTTATTTGTAGCCTCAGCATATCCATTGGCCGGAGGGTAATAGAGAGAAGCCGTGTGGTGACTTATTTTGAATCTTTCACACAATTCACATACCTCATCATTTTTGAAGGATGTGTCATTATCTGAGATAATGACTTGTGGGACCTCATACCTACAAATGATTTGGTTCATAATGAACTTTGCGATTACTGATCCAGGCACGGTGGTAAGAGGCATGGCTTCTACCCACTTAGTAGAGTATTATGTGGCCATGATTATGAAGTTATGACCATATATTGATGAGGGAGAGAATTTCCCTATCAAATCCAAGCCCCACGTGGAAAAGGGCCATGGTATTGCAATTGGTTGTAGAGCCTGTGTTGGTATGTGGATCTCATGGGAGAACTCTTAACATTTATGGAATTTGTGCACAAACTCCACCACATCATGTTCTAGCGTGGGCCAGAAGTATCCCATCCAATGTATCTTTCGAGTAGTGGTGTAGCCGCCGAAGTGACCTCCACATACTCCGCTATGTGATTCATAAATAATCTTTTCATATTCTTCTTCATCAACACATCTTAACAACATTCCATCAAAGGCTATATGATAGAGAACTTGTTCCAAGATGACATACTTGCGATTATAATATGTAACCGTCTTCTTTGTTGTGAGGTTGCCCCTTCTGAATATGTATGGTCCACTATGAAGTTAATGATGTCAGTGTACCATGGACATGCAGAAATGGGAGGATTAGTTTCAACAAAATACACACACTCATCGAGGAAGTCTAAATTTACTAGATCGCCTCCATCCAACGGGTTGTCAGCCAACCAAATTAGTCCAATGATTTATCCTTGACGGATTTCTAATTAAAAATTTTAACTCAAACTCACCCATTGGAGTTATAAAGCATCCAACCTTCTTAGATAAGGATCCTTACATGAGAAACGTCCGTAGGTGATCTAATTTAACAATAACCCTTATTTCTTGGTTTAGCATGTAATGTCTTTAATGTTTTTCGCGAAGACTATAGCAAGGCATTTCTTCTCTACTTACATATAACGTGTCTCGTAATCAAGCAACGTTTGACTAATGAAATAGACTACACACTCTCATTTATCATCATCTTCTTAAGCTAACATGCAGGCTAATGAGACATTTGTAGCTCATGAATACAAGATCAAGGGTGATCTAACCTAGGCGTCATGGATGTGGGAGGAGACAACAAGAACTGTTTAACTGACTCAAATGTCTCATTGCATTCTTTCATCCAATCAATGCAACAATCCTTTTTCAACATATTATTGATTGGGTGAATAGCAAAGGTCGAGTCGAGGGATAAACCTTTCGATTACGCCAAGTTTCCCAAGGAAATATCGATGCTGGAATCGTCGATGGTGGAGTCATTTCGGTCTGACTCAAATTTTGGCTAGGTCTACATCAATACCTTGTGAAGATATGATGCACCCCAAAAGCTTGTCTCCGTTACACGAAACATGCATTTTCTAGATTCAACGTGACGTTGTATTCGATTAAGTGAGAAAGGATGATACGAAGCACCTCTAGGGTGATCGCAACATTTTCTGGCCTTAGCAAGGTCATCTACATAGGATTCCACAATCTTATGTATAATATCATGAAATATATAAGTCATCACCCGTTGGTACATGGCACCAACGATTCTTAAGCTCGAATGACATGACAACATAACAATAGGTTCCCCAAGGAGTTATGAATGTAGTTTTGGCTTGATCCTCCTCAAAGATTCTAATTTGATTGTACCTAGAAAACCCATCCATGAGAGACAACAACTCAAAACTAGTTTTTGCGTCGATAATAACATCGATGGATGGTAATGGGAAATCATCTTTAGGGACAAGCCTTGTTGATATCCTAAAAGTCTATGCAAATGTGGATCTTTCCATTCTTCTTGAGAACGGGGATGATATTAGAAACCCACTATGAGTAGTCAATTGGCTTGATGAACCCTACCTGTAGGAGTTTCATCACTTCTTCTTTCACCATGAGGGCCACCTTTGGCTTCATGGGCCTTGACTTTTGCTTAATTGGCTTAGCATCTGGCTTGGTGACAAGGTTGTGAACTTAATGTGTGGTGTAATTCCTGTCATTTCCTTGTAGTTAAATGCAAAATTTTTATGTTCCTTGAGGATATGGGTATGTATTTCAATCTCCTCAAGAGTTAGAGAGGATCCTAGTTTCAAGATTTTTGGTTCCTCCTCTGTCCCAATGTTTATATCAATTGTTCCCTCAATTAAGGAGGCATTACCTTCCTCAAAATCATGTGGGGCTAGAGGTAACTCTAAATCCCCCTCTTCTCCTACCTCATAAATTCTAAGCTCCTTATTGTTAGGATTATACTAGTTGTATAGATAAACAAGCATGCAATGAATAATTTAGAAAATGTAAAACAGAAAAGAATGCAATAAAACAGAGACAGATTTAACATGGTTCACCCAAATTGGGCTACGTCCACAAGAAATGTACCAATCATTTTATTCAGTCTAGCCAAAATATCTCTCACAGTACTACCACTAATACAATGAGCCTCATACATAACGACCCTTTAAAGATATTAGGGTTTTTATCATTTTGGGAAACATAGAAAACCACCCATTAGATATGTGACCTAATAAGGAACGGTCTAGATTTCATAATGCATAAATACATATAAAATGTGGCTTTGGGGCGCTACCCCGAACCCCTCTTGGGCGCGTAGACCACTATACCTGCAAAGAGGGGTGAAGCCCCCCTTGTAACCCTTGTCACTATCAGGCTCCACAACCAACAATCTCCCACTTGGAGATTGATTGTTGTAACTCCACCACTACAGACTCTTGCTTGGAATTTTATTCTTGCTTGTTTCTTCCACTTCAAGATCAATCTTGAAGACCCATAGAAGTTGAATGCAAATCCAACTTCTCCTTTGTCATTGGCTTAGTAAACATATCAACAGGATTATCATCTGTATGAATCTTCACCAACTCAAGTTTCCCATCCTCCAACACCTATCATATGAAGTGATATCTTAGTTGAATGTGTTTGGTTCTGGAATGGAAGGCCGAGTTCTTTTCCAGGTGAATTGCACTTTGACTATCAATGTGTAACTTACAATCCCCTTGTTCCTTACCCAACTCCTCCATGAACATGCTCATCCATAACATTTCCTTACTTTCCTCAGTCGTTGTAACATATTTTTCCTCTGTAGTAGATAAGGCAACTACCTTTTGTAACTTTGAGATCCAACTCATTGCCGCACCACCAACTATAAACACGTATCCAGTAGTGCTCCTCCTACTATCCACATCTCCTGCCATATCTAGAATCCACAAATCATGTAAAGTATAATCTGACCCTCTGAAGCACAAGTGCCTACTATTGGTCCCTCTCAAGTACCTGAGAATCCATTGGACTACCTTCTAGTGTGCTTTACCCGTATTTTCCATATACCTGCTAATAACTCCCACTGCTTGGGCAATGTATGTCCTGGTACAAACCATGGCATACATGAGGCTCCCAACTACTAAAGAATAAGGAACCCATGCCATATAATCTTTTTCCTCTTGTGTTATTGGGCATTGCTCTTTACTTAATCTAAAATGCCCAGCCAATGGTGTACTAATTGGTTTTACATTCTGCATCTAAAACCTCTCTAACACCTTTTCTACATAGTCCTCCTAAGACAACACTAATTTCTTATTTTTCATGTCCCTCTTGATTTGCATACTAGTATTTTCTTTTTGTACCCAAATCCTTCATTGCAAATGTTTGTGCAAGCTTTTCCTTAAGCTTTGTAATTTCTGCATATTAGACCCTACTACAAGCATATCATCTACATATAATAGAATAATAATGTAGCTCCCACTATCCAACCGTTTAAATCACACACAATGATTTGATTGACATCTAGTAAAACCATGCTCATGCATAAAACTATCAAACCTTATATACCATTGCCGGGAGCTTGTTTGAGCCCGTATAGGCTCTTCTTCAACCTGCAAACCAATTTCTCCTTACCCTTCACCTCATACCCAAGTGGTTGTTGCTTATAAATCTCCTTTTCCAAGTCACCATGGAGAAATGTCGTCTTGACATCAAGTTGCTCTAAGTGTAAATCTTCAACATCAACTAAACTTAATACAATACGAATGGAAGACATCTTTACAACAGGGGAGAAAATTTCATCAAAATTGATACCTTTCTTTTGTTCATTCCCCTTCACTACAAGCCTTTCTTTGTACCTTTTCCATTCACCTTCTTCTTCTTTCACATGGTAGACCCATTTTTTTTGTAGTACTCTCTTCCCAGCCAACAATTTGACTAAATCCCATGTTTGGTTCTTCTCCAGAGTCCATCTCCTCATTCATGCCATGTTCCCACTCCTTAGTGGACTCCACCTACATTGCCTCATCAAATCTCTCTAGCTCACCACTATCTATTAGTAACAAATAATACAAAGCAGGGGAAAATATTTCCGGAGGTCTACTAATATGTTGTGACCTTCTTACCAAAGATGGGGGTGTCACGAGATCATTATTTGCTTGCTGCTCATTTTCTTGAATTTCTGACAGAGGTGTCGATGCCAACACTGGTTGTCGTGCTCGGCCTACAGAATTGTATCAACCTTGGTACTTGTAGGTGGATATTTTCCACCTGAGAGTTCATTTTTAGGAGCTATATCCTCAACCAATTCTTCCTTAGTATTTTTTTCATCCTGTACCTCATCCCTGTACATTCTATTTTCACGCCAAATAACATCAGACTCCTAATTATCTTAGATTCATCTAGATCCCAAAACCAAAATCCATAATCACCATTGGAAACATAGCCTATGAATGTACAACGTTTGGATTTTGAATCCAATTTCTTTATTAACATGCACAAATGCCTCGAACTAAATAATCTTAAAAATGAAAGGTCTACCTCTTTCCCGGTCTAGGCTTCTTTGGTAATTCCTCCATTTAGTGCACTTGAAGGCCCATGGTTGATTAAGTACACACAACAAGATCTCGCGGCCTCTGCCCAAAATCAAGAGAGCAGCCCCACGTGCAATCTCATTAACCATGCACACTCCATTATTGTTCTATTCATCCTCTCACTAACACCATTTTGTTGCAGAGTCCTAGGAACTATTTTCTCTCTACGAATCCCGTTCAAGGAACAATAATCATCAAATTTCTTCTTTAATACTCACCGCCATTATCAGATCTCAAACATTTCAATTTAAAACCACATTGATTCTCACCAAGTTCATTCTATTTCTTAAATGTATCAAAGACATCAGACTTATGCTTAATGCAATATACACATACCTTCCTTGTGGCATCATCTATGAATGTGACATAGTACAGAGAACCACCATGAGATGCACATTGGTGGCCCCCACACATATGTATGAACTAGCTCCAACTTTTTCTCTTTCTTGGTATTCCCTGCCTTGAGAAATCTAACTCTTTTCTATTTCCCAAAAATGCAATGCTCACAAAACTCTAAGTCCAATTACTTCAAAATTGAAAGCTTACCTTTTTCTTGTAGAATTTTCATGCCCTTCTCACTCATATGTCCTAATCTACTATGCCACATGTTGGCATCCTCATTTGAAGTAGACAATATGGTAGAAGAATTAGATATACAAGTAGACAAATAAAGAGTGCCTACTTTCTTACCTCGTGCCACTACCAGGGCACCCTTGGAAACCTTCCAAGAATTTGAAGTGAATGTGATTGTGCAACCTTCACCACCCAAATATCCTACAGAGATGAGATTTCTCCTGAGGCTAGGTACATGCCTCACGTCTCTCAATATCCATGTATTTACATTCTATAATTTCATGTGTACATTGCCCTTCCCGACAATGTTGCATGGCTCATCATCACCCAAATAAACTTGTCCAAAATTTCCTGGACATACTCTTTAAAATAGCCCTTATCAGGGGTTGCATGGAAAGAGGCACCTGAATCTATTACCCAATATTCTACTCTAGTATCAAGAGAAAGTATAAGAGCATCATGAATAATATTACCTGTTATCGGATTTTCCTCTTTAATACCTTCAGGATGATTTTCTTTGTTTCCTTTGAACCAAAAATAATTTTTAGCATGTCCTCTCTTTCCACAGTTCCAGCAAGTAATGCCTCTACTCCTAGATTTGGATCTGCCCATATTCAATTTAGATCTCCCACAAGCCTTACTCTTTGATTTCTCCTTGCTCCTCCCTCTACTCTCCATATTCAACACATTTCCAGAAGAAGAATTTTCCCGTGTACTTTTCATGTGCATTTCCTCTTTTAAAATGACACTGACTACATCTTCAAATTTAAGAGAAGTAGTTGATGTATTACTAACTTCCATTACTAAGTTGTCTGAATTTTCGCAAAGAACATAGGAATAATAATGCTCTAACCTCCTCATCAAATGGGATATTAACTGATTTACAATAGTGTGGAAATCATTAAGATGGTTAGATACAGATCCACCTTCTTGCATTTGTAGATTAAACAATATTTTCATCAAATAAACTTTATTGGATGCACTAGGTGTTTCATATAAATTAGCTAGGGTTTTCATCAACTCTATCATACTCTTCACCTATGAGATATTTGAAGCTATGGACAATGCCAAACTCAATCAAATCACACCGAGAGCCTTCCTGTCAGAACCTTCCACTCCTCATCAAACATGGTTGAGGGTTTCACTTCTTCACCTCCCAATGGTAGGTATATATCCTTTTGATACAGGTAATCTTCCACCTACATTTTCCATAGCTGGTAATTTCGTCGTCAAACTTCTCAACTCTAAACTTATTCTCCTCTATCATTATTACTTCTCCCACTCAAATAGAAATCCCTCTATGAGTATACTGCCAACAAATAAATCTCAAATGTGCTCTGATACCAGTTGTTAGGATTATACCAGTTGTACATATAAACAAACATATAGTGAATTATGCAGAAAACATAAAATAGAAAAGAATGCAATAAAACAAGACATAGATTTAATGTGGTTCACCCAAAATGGGCTATGTCCACCAAAAATAGCCAATCCTTTTATTCATTCTAGCCAAAATCTCTCTCATAGTATCGCCACTAATACAATGAGCCTCATACATAATGACCCTTTAAAGATATTAGGGTTTTTATCATTTTGGGGAAACATAGAAAACCACCCATTAGATCTGTGACCTAATAAGGAACGGTCTAGATTTCACAATGCATAAATACATATAAAATGTGGCTTTCGGTGTCGTTGCCCCCAAACCCCCGCAGAGGGCAAAGCCCCCTTGCAACCGTCGTTGCTATCAGGCTCCACAACCAACACTTTACGGGGAATATTCTATCATGGGATTTCCAAAGTAGGAAGAAGAATGTGGGATTAGGGAAAGATCAACCTCATGATGAGTAAGATGTAATTCGCAAAAAAATTAGATATCCCAAAGTTTCTTTATCACTTTGATACAAACTTCATCATTTGGAAGAGATCCAAGTCCCAAGTATGTCTCATACCCCTAGAATCGAATGAAAGGAGAATAGGTAAATCCTTCTCTAATAGCTCAAAATATTTGTTGTGGTTCCTAATGAAACTATATCTACGATGATGGTTTCATCTTTGACTACCACAATGCCTTCGATCAAGCCCGAGATTTTTAATTTTGTTGTAGGAACCAAATTTTCCTTTGGCACTTGAGCTTGTAGGTTTATTTAACTAATTTGTAGGAAGCTCAAACTCAGAGTGGACCCTTGGCCTCTTTTTCAAGTTAGCTAGATGTATGTCGAAGGGTTTTGGATCACCCTGTGCCACAAAGACCTTCCCTAAATGTAGGAACCTAACTTCTTGAAACAAAGTGGAGGGAATCACCTTCATGCGATGAATCCAAGGATGACCAAGGATCATATTATAGTTGGTTTCTTGATCTATAATATAAAACTCAGTTAGAATTGTCTTAGGTCCGAGAGTGAATAGACAACACTATAGTCTTAATTGATGTCACTTTGAGGCTATCATAGCCTCTCAACATATTTTGCGTTAAAAAGAAATTGGTCCCTCTCGTAACCTAACTTTTGAAGGAAAGAGAAGGGGACTATTGTAACTATTTCCCCATCATCAATCATCACACATTTTACATAGTTGTTGTAAATACAGACTTGTAAAAACAACGTTGGATCACCTCTATAAGCTATTTCAATGTTTGTGGGCATCTTGTTGATGTCAAATACGAATCCAACATCTCTTTCAAGCTGCCTTAGAGGATACTCATCAAAGTCCACATGGTTTATCCACTCTTCTAGAGGAGGAGTGACGTTAATCAAATGGTAAAGACCTAGTGCTTTTAATAGAGCGGCTCTGTGAGTAGGGGAATTCTTTAACAGATCTAAGAAGAAAATGTGAGAGAAGGTCTTGTTTAGGTCATTGATCAAGTCATAAGCTCTACTAGCTTGCCTAGTGTATCACAAATTTCATCTGATATAGTTGGGTAGATTAGGATTGGCTGCGAAGAATAATATTTGGTTCTAGTGGCAGCGTTAATCTGAGGTTCGGTGTCCAAATCTACCAATCCCACAATTTTTGTTTATTGGCGACCATCCAAAGGAGGTGCTACTTATGGGTTTGATGAATTCGGGGCTTCACGATTGTTGGTTCCTATTACAATACTCTTGTTTGATCCGTTAGGATCTATTCTACCATCTAGTGGGCACATGGGGAGAGTATCATTGAAGATTCCAAGTTGTGTGTTATGTGGGGATACCGGTCCCATGTAGGTATTATGAGTTGGCATTGTTGGGTTTGCCAAAAACATGTCAACAAATAATTGCCTTTGATCCTCTAGAAAACATTGTAGAAACTTTTTCCAATTACGGCATGTTCTTACGTCATGCCCATGAACCCTTTGGAAACCACAATAAAAATCGAGATCATAATCTCAAGGCCTTTGGTTTGCACCTTGTTGTGGTCTAAAATTACGATTATTGTTTAACTATTGATTGTTATAGTTAAAATTCAGGAACCCCCGCCCTTGGTTTTGGAATTGGTCTGGATACCCGCATGGGTATTGGTTAGGGCCTTGGTTCTACCTTTGTCTTGATTGTTGAGGTTGTTGTTATTGTTGTTGCTGAGGATGATTAAAATCCGCAACGTTGATTGAGGCGAGAAGTTATTGTTTGTTTGATTATTGACATTTTGTTGTTATTAATTGTATTAATATTGGGAGGACTAAAAACATTAGGTTTCTTGGGTTAATCAGTAACACCATCAGTTGTGACCCCATTGTTCTTATTAAGGACCTTCGATCCTTGATTATTTCTTGTGTTGTTGGAGTAATCGGGGTTATTGTGGTTAGGAGTGACTAACCTTCCATTTGCTACATAAGTCTTATGACCACTGTTAATGGTTGCTTGATCAATCCAGAGAGCACCCTCTAACACCTCTTCGTAGCTCCTTAGCGGGAATTTTTGAACTTCTTCCTTTGTCTCCCTATTGATGGAGTGGAGGAAAAAATCACAAAGCTCCATCTAATCCATAATTGAAGCGCTTGCATAGGAGTAGAGAACCTGTTGCCACCTTTGAATGAAGTGGGTTGCGACTTGTTGTGTTCTTGTTTTATATGAAGGACTTCCCATATTCATGTTCTTAAAATCTTGTGAAGGAGTGTATTGAAGCCTCTGGTATCCTATAATACCAATCGAGAGCAATACCTTCTAGTGTCTTAGGGAAAATATTTGCAATAACTATGTCCTATGGGATTAGATCTCGAATGGTCATTACATAATCTTTTATGTGAGTGTTAGGATCGCCCTCCCCTTTGAACTTCAGAATATTGGGCAAGGGTCTTGGGAGCATGACTGTTCGGATGGAGAAGTCTAGAGGCTCCTTAAGATATTCAGAATAGGTCCCCATTGCGTATGTTTCAACCATTAAAGATCCTTATTGGGGAGGTGGAGGTTGCATCAGTTGTTAAAATGGTACAATGTAAACATTTGTTGGGGTGTATGACATCCCTTATGGCTGTCCATATGGACTGGGTAAGTGTACATATCCCCCTATGGTGATTTAGAGTACATGTGTACATAGGGGGTTGACTACTTTGATATGGAGTCGAAGGCACAAAGCCAGGGAACATTGCATTTCCGGTTGGTATGGCATTTGAGAATGCACTTCCGGTTGGTGCCTATTGTAGATATCCATATGTGGCATGAGGGGGCATACCCAAGTGCCCATCCCAGTCAAAAAATCTCCAGGTTTTGGAGTGCTCTAATAAACTAGGAGGATTCTACGTAGTACGTATTTTCCATAATTCTGTGGATAGGGAGAATTTCTTACTTGCCCTACGTATGAACTTTGAGCATTTTGGGAAAGCTCTAACTCTTTGACTTTGTCAACTAACACCGAGATGATGTCACCCATTGATGGGATGGTGTTTTGTTTAGGTGCTTGTTGTTGAACTTTTGGAGGTTGTTGAGGAGTGTGGTATCCTACTATGAATTGTTCACTATGTTGCCACCCCTCATTGGAAATGTTTTCCATTATTGGAGGGGTAGTGTTATTGTTTTGAAGTGGGACATCACCATGTCCTTGCAACCTATCAAAATCCTGGTTCATATTCTGGAAGTGTTGTTCACTCCTGGTGTATCGTGATAAGTACTCCTCATCTAGATGCGGGAGTTGGTTCGATTGCATGCTAATGGGTTGTTGAAACAATACCCGAGGAGATGAACTTGCTTCCCCAGTGAAATTCATGTTGTTTGAACTTGATTGTTCATGAGGATATGTCTGTGTGATTTGGTCAAGTTCCTCAATACGTACAGAGGAACCAACATTGGTTCCCTAAAGAAGAGGATTTTGAGCAGTTGAGCGATTATCGCCCATGTTGAGAGTGAAGGTGATTGTTGTGGTATACATGTTTGATAGTTGTACTTGTCGAAACTCGGGATGGGTCGACTGTATTTGTCATATCTCGACATATTCGGGGGGTATAAGAATACCTACGTAGAATAAAGGATGGACAAAGAAAGTGGAAATGCTTAGAGACTAGCTCTTCACGTCGGGTTCACCAATTTATACAAAAGAAAATCAACACATGACCTTCTTCACACTTGACTTCCCAAGGTCATGCCGAGACAGATGGTGTAGAATAGAAATGGATGTGTATGTGTGGTGATGGTGGATAAGCTAATGAGGAAACCTTATATCTTTGACATTCAATATCGGGATCTACAAGTCTAAGGCAAAGAATGCTCTCCTAACCTGAAGTGGTGTGATGAATCGCTCTGATATAATAGTTGCTCGAGACTCCGGTTAATATCCACTTTGCCAAGATTATATTCACTAGTTATTGAACATGCATAAAGTGACCTATGGGCATCTCGTATATATTTCCAGACAAGGTCATGGAAGTAAGAACGAGAGGCGTAATGAAGCCACATGGACTATGGATGATTTTCTAGTCTAGTCCAGAAATTCTTAGCTTGATCGGCTGCTATGTTTAATAATGAAAGTTGTGCAATGATATCAGGTGGAAGTGGTGATGATCTAAATACTAATGCACGCAAACCAATGTCGATATTTAATTAGTTAGCATGCCCGTTGGGTTTCGAAATTGAGGATCACAATTGAAAACTTGTGGAGGTTGTGGTCCTATTATGGTCATGCACATAATCAAACCCTATTGCCAAGAGCAGTCCAATAATCATAGGCTTGATTAGCGGTGATTTTTAGTGTGTTTAGTTGTTCTATTTTCTCAGAGAACATAGCGGTGTGTGTAGGACTGTCAAACATAAACTTATATCAATGTCATTATCAATTCCATCATGTTGGGTTGTGGGACCAAAGGATCACAACCGTACGTCTTTTCTTGTTGTGGGCCATTGATGGTCATGCAGAATGAATTGAAATGATCTTGGTAAAACAAGCTAACTATCAAAGGAAATCTAATCTATGTTTTTGGTGTTTTCACAATATATCGAGCAAAAACAATGAAAGTAAACTAATCTAACAAAAGTAATTTTTTTTTAATCTTTTCAGGTTTTTAAGCACTATTTTTAATCTAATAAACAAAGTACAAATAATCAGCCAGATGTAGCTAGTTACTTGTGCAAATATGTGAATCTAAATCTAAAACAAATAACCTAATTTAATAAAAACCCTTCAAACCCTACCTTAGAGGTGAAGAACAAATCATAACCCTAAAAGAGCTATTGTTCCCCACAACTTCCTTGGTAATGTCAAAGAGCAAACTTTCTAATGATTTGATCTACTTGTAATTTCCTAATCAATTGAAATGAAAAATTTTACTACTCTATTTGATATGCAATTGAAACTAATGATTCAAAATTGACAATTTGGCAAATGAAGCAAACAAACAAGTAATTCCAACCTGGATAAGTAAGAGCTTTGGAAAATCTGGTTGTATCTGTGTTTGTCCCTCGCTTTTTCCTTTCTTTCTTTGTGTGTTCATATGAGTCCAAGGGATTGGGAATGCAAGAACAACAAAGTAGAAGAATATGCTTGAGCAATGGTAGCTTGAAGGTAGTTTGGTTGCAATGCAAGTAGAAGAGAGATAGCACAAGAGATATGAGCTTGGCTATGCAATTCCTAGCAGGATTGTGGCAGCAATACTATGCAAGATACACAAAAATTATCAGGCTTTTTCGTAAACACGGGCATGGAATATATAAGAAATGGGGCTGGATATGCCTTCATACACAAGGCAAGAAGAGGTAGTTCTAACTAACTAAAGCACATGCAAAAATAGAAGAGGGAAGGAGAACCAAGCAATCAAAACTATTTTTAGACAAAGTGTTTAAAAATGCATCCTAAAAGTAAAGTTAAGTGAAGTGTTGCATGTTAAAAACACGCATGATGGAATCTGAAATATTGCTCAGACCGTTGCCACCGCTGCATGCGGTGGTTTGAGAACCGCCCCCAAACAGGCGCGATCCCGGCACTAAAGGCCAAAACATGCACAAAATGAAGTGGGAAGCTGGAAAAAGCGTGGAAAAGCTAAGTAAGGACATCTATGCTACAAATATACAATACATATAGGTTTAAGAGCTCGAACATATTTTGAAAGGATGTGAATCATCATTTGGGACTTTTGTAACTATTTTTCCGACAATGTAGCACATGTAATTTTGGGTGTATACAATGAGCTACATGTTTATTTTTACACCGAAGGCATTTTCCCAATTGGAATAAGCCTAACTACCTCTTACATGCAACATCCAATGGAAAGTTGTGACTGAATATGGATGGTCATTGATTTCCAACACAATCCTGGTTGTCCATGTCACATCCCCCCAAACTAAGTAGTGGAAACCACCTTTATTGTCGTTGTTTTCACGGTTTGTCTTGGTTGTTTAATGCCTTCTTGGGGGCGTCTGAGAAATTTATTTTTTATCTCTGCAGATTCATAGACCACTTTCAATTAAATAATGAGTGTTTTCCTCACCAGAATAAGGGTTAGATTTTAGTTATGGCTTCTCCACCTTGGAATGTCGTGTGATTTCAAGAGCACTATGCGGAAGGTACTTCATCTATATCTCACTAAGTGTATAGAAGGAGTCGTTCCTCGATCACTTAATGGACCTCTCCATAACACATTTCTAAGAGACCTATTTGTTTACATATACGACATTTATAGCCAAGCATGACCTTTATCTTCTTCAATGACATGATTGTTTTGCATATTTAAAGCTTTGATATTTTTGTGATATCATGGCGTTGCATGCAGGAGTTTCCACAACTAAGCTTCTTTTTCTAATTGGCTCAAACTTCCTATCTAAAAACCTACATTTTTATTGTCATTTTTAATCATTATAGATAGTTTAGGGCATATTTCTAGTCATTAAATTGTCTTTGTTGTAGTTTTTAATGGTAGTTAGAACAATTGCTTTGATGATGGCTTATGTTCAAACCAGTCGGACATGATGTTTGTGTACAAGTGGTTGTGATAATATAGGTTAATCATGTCGGTTTAATTTAGTGATGCAAGAATATATAGCCTTGCAACGGTTTTTATATTTACTTTAATTTTTCATTAATCATGCAGATCTATATATATAATGTAGTATTTTTTCACTTCAAATGCAACGGATCTTAGTTTAATGTCACTTCCTATTACTAAATGTGAGTTCTTTTTCTTAGATTTAGAACGTTGTGGCCTTTCATGCATAACCTAATCTCTTTTTCCTATATATGTATAAATGCCTCTTTTAAAAAAACTTAACAAAGTGGCTTACTTTTCTATTTTAGACATCTCTTTATTACTCTTCCTATACATAAATTGCAATAATTTATTTTTCCTATTTTTATTTTGGTCTCTTTAAGCCAAAATTACACTTGTGTAAATAATGTAGAAGTTGAACCAATCTTCTCGTTCTGTTCCGTTTAGTGAAATGGTAACAAGAAAATAAGCAACTCCAATATGAGAGGGTTTAAGGTACCTCTAGATGAGATGATGATGGATACAGTGCAAAAGAGATATCCTCCTCACAACGAGTTAGATGACCTACACAATGAAGAGAACTCAAAACGAAAATGATAGTAGGCGGATGAATGTGTTGCTGACAACGTTAGTCCTAAGAATTGAAAACTTCCTAGGATGGATGTCAACCCAATTTTTGATAAAGGATAAATAAATTAAATGATAAATAACTAATATGATGTAGCAAAATTTGAACTAAAATAGAAAATTTGAGATCTAATAGATGAAGTAAAATGTAGATTTGATCTAAGTAAATGCAAACCCAACTAAACTCCGGGTGGGTCGGCGGTGACACAAGAGTGATGAGCCTAGTCGATGGTTCTTGTAGTAGGATGAGCCAAAAAAAAGCAAAAATACTAGATCTATATGACTTAGAAGATAATATTAAATAGATGATGATGTTGTGACGAAGTTAAGGTGATGCGTAAGATCCGGACCTAATTTTGATAGAAAGGATGTCATAATTTTTTTGAATCTAATAATGGATGTAATGATATTGATCCAGTCAACATTGACTAAGCTAAGTAGATAACGATTGGGTGTGGCGAAGGTCAAATCGAGGTGGCAGTGGGAAAAATGATCAAATCTAGGGATTTGAAGGACTGCGGGCTCATAGAACATGATGTAGAACGGGAAGGTGACAGATCAACAAAATGGACACAATTCAGTTATGGTGACCAAGAAGAGTAGATGGTGACCGAGAAGGGAGTTAGGGATTGATGAAGGAAATGGGATGAAAATGAAAGATGAGGCAAGATATATGGATGATACGTGAATTGCGGGATGCGGGACATTTGAAAACTTGTAAAAATTTGATACAAAAGATGGTGAGATGGCCAAAATAATTCAACAAGCTTCAATTCTCTAAGACCTACAAAGGCAACATGGAAGGGCTCTAAAATAACCTCAAGATGCAAGATAGGAATACTTCATCTCTCGAAATTTACATCCTCTAAGAGATCCTTAAGAGAGGGGTGAGGGGATACTTATAGGGTTGATGGTGATCTGTATGGGTCACTTTGGAAACTATGGTGACCGTCGATTTGGGTGGTGGGATGGTTCCCACTCGATGTAAATGGTTCTAAAGAGGGAAAATTAGGGTTTAAAAGTGTTTAGGCATGTTAGGGTTGTCTAGGAAGATAAAAGGGTAGGTGAGACGTAGAAAACATTAAATAAAGGCAAAGGCGAGATAAAATTATTAAGTGGAGGCATAGGGAAGACCAAAGGGGCATTTAGGGAGGATAAATGGATTAGATGGGGATTTAGGATTAATTAATGGTGATTATGGATGTTTAGGGAAGATGAATTAAGAATATGATTAGGATGGAATTAAGGTGGAAAATAATAATTTAGAGGGATATAGTGAATTTAGGAGGGAAGGGGAATTTAAGTGGAAGAGAGGTATGTATGTAAAATGACAATGAAGGGGAGAAAACATGGGATGAGGGACAAGGATACCAAAAATTGGTGTCTACATTTTCTCCTTTTTGTCGAGTGGTTTGAGCAAGAAACCATGAGACAAAACAAGAAATGCAAAAGGATGATTGATGAGGTGCTCCCCCTCAAACTAGATATCGATAACATGAAGGGGAATCAATCATGAGTTTGAAAGAGATAAAAGAGTGGAAAGGATTAGAAAAAGAGAGAAGATAGGATAAGATGCCCTAAGTGGAGAAATAAAAAAATCAAAAACAAAATATGATGGTGATTTTAGAGTCACTTCGATAGGGAACAAAGTACGGCCTCAATGGAGATGACAGCAATGTCCTATGGACTTGTGAGTCGAGAAAACCATTATGATATGGAGGGAGTCTAAGAGAGTCCACTTAGATGGATGTGAAATCCATGGGACAAAAGGACCGAAAGAAGACATTAAAACATGTGTAAAAAATACGAAGATGGTCAAGATAAGGGTTAGGACAAAAGGTGGGGGAAACAAATCAAATGTGATATCCTTTACATATGAGGAATAACAAAAAGCATCTAGGTGGGACAAAGATAAAAGATGGTCATAATGGCGGGATTAGGATAAAATATGGTGCCCCAAAAGGGACACAAAGATGATCATGATGTGGATGGTTGGACATTATTGAGGATATTTGATGAGATTGAGATAAGTCTAAGGGGACAAATAAAAGTGTGTTATGAACAAAACACAAGTAAAAATTAGAAGAAAAGATACTTTGCAAGAGAGATTGGGTGAAAGAGGAAAATGAGTAGCTTTTTTAGGTTGGGTCAAAGGCGACTAGTCTAGGTTGAAAATGAATAGGTTTAGCTCGATGGATACTAGATTCGGTCGATGGAAATTGGATTCAATGGCCTATATAAGTGGTGGAGGTGGCGTGATGGATCTCATTTGTACTATGTGACTTCATGATCAAGAGCTCTGAGTGAAAAATAAATTTGAGATTTTGAGTGAGATGGAGGTTAGTGTATCAGCGAGAAGCACTGGAGGACTCTGAGGATGGTACGTTCCTAATCTCTAGCTTAGTTTTTAAGTTATTTAGTTTTTTTTGTATTTTTCTGAGATTTGAGATCACCGCCAAGCATGGTCGCCAGTGACTAAAGCCTTAAATCATAAACCCAAGGTTGGACGACGTCGACCTGAGCTAGGTCAGCATTGACCATACTAGGATGTGAGATATTGAATTTTGATGATGATTGGCTTGTGTTGGGGTGTTAATGATTGTTTGTTTGATGGGATTTATAGGCGAATACACCTTGTATCTCGAGATAGAGTTCCAACAATGTATGATCGGATTAGAGGTGATGTTACTGATGTAGAGTGGGATCACTTAGCCGCATTGGGTTAGGTGGATTCTAACACTACCAGAGGATATCAAGGGTTGTCGGTTTGATGATTGCATTGATTTATATATGAGTACGTGTGGACTAGCACAATTTGGTTCAGGACGAGGGAGATGACAGTGACACTAGAGGACATGCACCATATCTTGAGGTTGTCGACAACGGGGGAGTCCATAGAACAAGTTGATGAGGAGAGTGTTAGATATTCATCACATGTAGAAGAACCTAAGAGAGGTGAATCTTTAATGATCGCAATTGAGAGGAGATTGGGTGTCTTTGACACGGCTATTTAGAGTTGATGCCCCATATATTACATTCCCATCCGAGGCTTTCCATAAATAGGCTTGATATAAGTCGGGGATGGTGAGGAGAAAATTGATATTTTTAGTGATGATGGAAATCTCATGTTATACACTTGCTGTGGATTCCATTGGGTGAGATTTCCATAGACATTAGTAAGGGTGCTTGAGATATCGTGGAGCTTAGGATATTGTTTTCATTCGGACAACATTATTAGCTTAGGTATACCATGAGCTATGGATGTATGCGATGGAAAGGAGATCGAGATTAGATGTTGGGTTTATATTACATTGTTGGGCCTATGAACACATTACTTTGATTAGGCCACCGGGGGTTTCATGGGTGGTAGGAGACCACATTGAGAGCTATCAGTTGAATTTTTGTGATGGAGATCCGAATAGGCTCATGGAGACATAGAGAGAGGAAGAGGATTGGTACATATATGGATTAGAGATGGATGTAGAGTAAATCATATGGCAGTCATACCAGAGGATTTCTTGCATATGCTAGGGGAGCACATTCAATTATATAGGATGAGATGGATTAGATGGGTGCGGGGTGTAGGCTAGAGATGGTGGAGGTAATAAATTTTCCACGAGTGATGAGGTAATTTGGGGTCATCAAGATGGTGCCAGAGACCCTATGAGATACCAATGAGATGAGACAGAGAGGGACTCGTCTAGTTCTACGATGGTCGATCCATTTAGAGGAGGCATGAGCACCTTGGGATAACGATGATGATGTGGTAATAGGGATTGGATTTGTAGAGTGGATGACGGAGGCATGGGAAACACAGGTGGAAAAGTAGAGGGATGAGTTAGGATTGGATGAGGAGGAGGAGGTGGCAATAGTAGGGATGTAGCACTTGGATGAGAGGAGGGTGGAGATGGAGGAGAAGCAACATAGATAGCTCACCTACGGGCGGAGCGAGATACTACCCATCAAGAGAGAGATGTAGCATGCTAGGGGATGACAAGATAACACTAGGAGAGGGACGTGGCCATTCAATAGAGAGACTAGTACATGAGATAGAGGGAGTCCTATAAGGCTAGATTCGAGACCTTGATCCTATAGTCACAACATCAAGGGGTGAGGCACTAATGGTGTCGCGAGGGAACTATCCAAATAGTACCTCTAAGTACTATGTCACTAGATCAATACAAGAGCATTAGGAGTAGAGGAGAATAATTATGAGCATAGTGACATTGAGGCTTCTAGATGTGCCAAGATATACATCATACCTATCGGGGTAGTAGGAGCAGGGAGATCAACACAACCAATGCCATCCGGGATCATGGCTAGCATGGAATAGCCAAGGTGAGACCCAGGCCTAGATGGAGGAGATAATGGTCAAAGAGATGTGAAGGTACCTATCTAAGGGGGCAAGGTTCAACACTTAGATTATCCAATGTTTAGTTCATGGATTAGCCAATGGACATTGTACATATATTTTCGAGATAGAGCCCATAGAGGCCTATCGCAGATGTATGGACATGTTTTGATGGGGATATATATATAATTATTTCTTGTCTTATATGAGGTGTATGATAGTTTATGTGATGGGATTGATTATTTTATTATATCATGGATGCTAGTTTAGATGTTTGTATATTTGATGATGTGATGTCTTGATTTGATCTTAGATGTGTGATGTGATGTTTTAATTTCATGATTTGATTATAATGATTAGATGTTGTCATTTGATGTTTGATGATGAGATGTATGATGATTAGATGAGAACATGATAATAATTTATGTTATATTAGCAAGATAGATGTATTTGTGATTAGATGGATATGAGATGACATGATTTGGACTAGAGTAGAAATGATGAGTTGATATGTTGAGTTAAGATATGATGAGAGGAATGATAGATATATGAAGAATATAAATGATTTTAGACATGAGATGATATGAGTTAGACTTAAGGGGGATAAGATAAGAACGTAATGGATGAGAATGTGACATTCAATGAGGTAACCAAAACATGAGAAAGTACACTTCACCATAGAGAGGAGCGTACATGGAAGAGGATGCCTTTGAATAGATTGGATTTAAACATGAAAAGGGAACAATGAAAGCTTTGTAATCACAACCATTAACAGATGTTAACACATGAATAATGATAGTTAGTCAAACTTAAGATCATGAGGAAAATATGGAATATATGCTTATAAACCTATTGTAGACATGAAAAAGGGGTTAAGATGGAGCTTATACGGGGAAAATAGGTTCTCCTTTGATGGCGTCTTATGTCTATGCCCTAAGTCTAAGAAATATGGTGTAAACTAATCAATGCGGGAAGTTTGTTGTAGATAGGAAAGTTAATCGATGTGGGAAGCTTTCCGGGGATGTTTTTTTATATATATTTTACTTTGATTTGACATTTGGAAGGACGATCAATGCGGGAAGCCTTTTGCTTTACCATAATATAGGAAAGTAGCCATTCTTTGAGGGAGTGGTCTACATTTAGATTTTTTTTCTTTTTTGACTTTGACTTTTTAGATGACATGATTAGAATATGCATGCTTTCCTTCGAGGGGTCATTCTATGCTTTTAACAATTTTATTTTATATGAACAATTGTCCTTCAAGGGATCAATCTATACTTTTAACAATTTTACTTTATATGAACAACTGTCCTTCGAGGGAGCAGTCTATTTTTTGGATATAATAGCTTTTTTTATAGGATAATCTAGCATTCTATTTTAGGATAGATATGGGCATAGCCAAGTAAACCACTTGGGGAGGGGATGATAATATGTACACGCGACACCTATGGAACCTTAGCATGGTTCCATTAGGTAGATAAGAGGGTGACATATGTAATGATTACATGATTCCCACTTAGAAGGAGGAATGTGTCCATAAGGAATATGTTATGGGTAGAGTCATGGTGCCCATATTCAAGGTCATAAATAGTAAAGTGATGGTAGACCACATAATTCCAAATCATTACAATGAGAGATGGAGAGGATCATGATGGAGGAAAGATTTCAAGAAATGACTAAGACTATGTTGGTAGGTATGTTAACAATAGAATAGTTACAAGTGCATAGAATTGAGAGGTTCTATTTCTAGTTTACCATCAAGAGATACTAAATGATAGGTGCCAAACCCATACTTATGCATGACAATGTATGGTCCAATCCAGTTTGGAGAAAACTTTCCACGTTGGCTCCTTTCTAGAGTAGTGACATTCTGATTTTCTTTAAGGACAAGGTCACCGGTATTAAAATTTTACTCCTTGAGATGTCTTTTATAAGCACGCTTGATGCACTCTTGATAGACATGATGATGTTCAAGAACAAGAAGGTGACGTTTTTCTAACAACTCAAGTTATACTAGATGTTTGTGACGATAGTCTTCGTCGAAAACAAAGTCACAAATCACGAAACACACAAAGGATGGGATTTGGACTTCAAGAGGAAGAATGACTTTAGAGCCATAGAAAAAGGAGATGGGAATAACGCCCGTAGAGGTATGGATGTTAGTCCGATAAGCCCAAAGGGTGAAGGGGATATGAAGATGTCAATTATGACTTGATTTGTCAATAGTTTTAGCAAGGATATTACAAGAGTTTTCTAGTGGCTTTGGCTTAGCGTTTAGCTTGAGGGTAGTAAGGAGAATAAGGTATAAGCTTGATATTGAAAAATTCACAAAGCTTCTTAAAGTATTTTTTTTGAAGGAATTTTTGTTGTATGTGATGATTTTATGGGGAACGCTGAAGCGACAGATGATGTGTTGATAGACAAAGTCAATATTTTTGTTAGCTTTAGTAGATACGATTGGAATGGCTTCCACCCATTTGGTGAAGTACTTGTTGCATGTGATGATAGAATGATGGTGTTGAGAGAGAATATGGATTGATGAGGCCAATGAGGTCAAGTCCCCATTGTGAGAAAGGTCAAAGATCCTAAGCTGGTTATAGGGCCTAACTATGAATGTAGATAAGATTGAAATGTTGTTGGCATTTGACACACTTCTTGATATATTCACAATAGTCTTGATTAAGGGTGGGCCAATAGAAACCCATTCAAAGAACACGCTTGGAAACAACCAAACCACTAAAGAGACCACCACAGATATCGTCGTGGAATTCTTAGATATCACTAGTAGATTCATGAGACTTAAGACCACAAAGAAAGATGTTATCGAAGTCATGCTTATAGAGGATGTCGCAAATGATGACATAGTAGTGAACGCGTTGAAGAAAAGACCTCCTAGAATTTTTGGATAGGTTGGAGGGGAGCTTAAAGTGATATAAGTCATCGAAGATTTGAGAATACCAAAGAACTGATGGATTGGTATCAACATGATTGATACGAGGAAGCTCATGGACATGATATGGTTTATTGAGATGATGCACAACAAAAATATTGGATTCCTCTATTTCCCATGGGATAAGATATCTGAGAGATTTCATCATGTCTACAAAGTGATTAGATGAGTGAGGGACAATTTGGATAGTGTAGAAGTTAAAATCCTCAAGAATAAAATCAATGATGTCCTTGTATTTTTAAGGACATCATTTTTACATTTATAGGTTCCTTTGACTTTGTTAATAATGAACTGAGAGTCACCATAAATATCATGGATTTAAACGCCAAACATGGCAGTGGTTTCAAGACCTAAGATGAGGGCCTCATACTTAGCCATAGTGATGGTGCATTCGAAATTAAGCTTATAAGCTATGGGGATAGGAGTATCCCAAGGAAGAATGATGATGAAGCTCGTGCCTCCCCTTGCTCACTTAGATCCATCAAAGAAAAGTGTCATTCGGAGGGGAAAAAATTCATGATCAAAGGTGAAGATAAACTCATATGGAAATTGTTTATAAGGAAGATGATTCTTAAAAGAGGGGCTTTGGCTAGTTGATCAGCAATAGCCTGGCCATAGATAGACTTTTTGAGAAATGAAATCTAGGTCAAACTTAGTTGTGAGCATGAGCCATTGAGTGATGTGGCTATTATGATAGAATGCATGGATTTAAGAGGATGAAAGCTAGTGACGATGAAGGTTTTATGATTAAGGAGATAATGAAAAAGTTTGGAGGTAGCGAAGAAAAGGGTGCAATACATATTTTTAGATTCAATGTAATGGGTCTCATATTCATGAAGAGTGTGACTAATGTAATAGATGGCCTACTCCCTACCTTGTTCATCGTGATGTGCCAACAAGGTGCCCAATGATCAACGACAAAGATATAAAGATAAAAGGGTTCCCCCTCACATGTGTAGGCATGAGCACGGAGGGGATAAAATATATTGTTTAAGATCATCAAATGTATTTTGATAGTTGTCATCCTAATGAAAGTTGACGTCTTTGAGAAGAAGATTATGAAAAGGTTGGCAATGGTGAGAAACCTACGAAATGAAATGACGAACTGATTGAAGCTAACCTTGAAGACTATAAATTTCCTTTAGATTATAATGAGAGGGTATCTCGAGGATGGATTTTACTTTAGAAGGGTCAACTTTAATGCACCTAATAGAAATGATGAAGCCATGGATTTTTCTAGTTAAAACTCAAAACAGACACTTGGTTATATTTAGACAAAGGAAGAATTGGATAAGACATGTGAAAAGGATTTCAAGGACAAAAATATGATCTCGTTGATGCTTAGATTTACCCAAAAGTTCATTGACATAGTACTCTCTACAGTTTTGTGGATAAGTTCATGAAAGATGTAGGTCATAGTGCACTAATAGGTGGCCCCCACATTTTTCAAAATCAAAGGGCATAACACGATAAAAAAATTTCCCCAAGGAGTAATGAAGAATTATTATGATGGTCCTCTTGTGCATAAGAATTTGATTATACCCAAATAATCCATCCATAAGAGAAAGCATCTCATGGCCTACGGTGAGGTCTATGAGTGGGTCGATGTTGGGATGAGGAGGTCATCTTTAGGGCAAGTGAGATTTAGATCTCAAAATTTAGTGTAGATATAGAGATTTCAAAAGACTTTGGAAATGGGTACGATGTTGGAAACATATTGTGGATAATTGATAGGAATGATGAATTTAGTTGAAAGAAGGAGTTGAAATTCCTCTTTTATAAAGAGATCAACGTGAGGATATATGCGGTAAAGTTTCTTCTTAATCAACTTAGCATCGGGGATGGTAACGATGTTGTGGACAAAAATAGAAGGATCAAGTCCTGACATGTCAGTGTATGACCATATGAAGCCTTAGCTATTTCTAAAAATTGATGCGGAAAAAGACTCAAGCTCTTGTGGATCAATGGATTGACCCACTTTGAGGATGTGTGGTTCTTGCGAAGTCCCTATTTTGATGTCGATGGTGGATTTGTTGAGAAGGGTGAATGTGTCTAGTGGCAAGGTATTATGAAGATAATAATCTTATAACCCCATATAGGAAAGGATGGATTCATCATCAGTGCACTATATAATGTCAATGGTAGGGGAATATTCCTCTACCATATTAGGAAATCGAAGAGGAGGGACCTAGTTTCACCTTCACATTGATAAGTGACCGGTCCCAAGTGATGGTGGAGATTAAAAAACATCTAGAGGAAATGGACATGGTGTCATCCATATCCATGGGTTTGTTGGGTGGAGAGGAAGAGGGATCGATGTTCACAAGAGATAAGGATGAAGAAGGTGCGAGTGATTTCATAGATTGTTTTTTAAAATCCAATCTAAAATTCTCATGGGGCTTACGAGATTGGTCAATGATGAGGTCATGCATTACTTGTTCATAGTGCCACATTCCAAATCCTTTCCATGTGCAACAATGAAGATAAGTGTATGCAAAGGATTTTTGTAAAGAAAATCAAAACCATTGGTGTAAGGCTCGGTGTGTTCTTGAGTGTCAATGTGGGAGGAAGGATGATCAATTCCACCATATATGAGATTGGTGCAAGATGGGGTTGATCAAAATAAATTATATCCCCAACATCAAGTTGATACATTGGAGCTTTTTCGGGTCTACCAAGTTGATGAGGTTTGGGAAAAGCATTGAGGGTGAGGAAGCAACACTCCCTAGTGAGAGATAATCCATCACTTTGTCTATAGAGTCATCATTGGGAATTTTAGATGCAGAGACAAATGAGCTAGTGGATGCTTCGAAGAATCTTGTTTTGGGATCACCACATCATTAGGTTGATAAGTCATGTGACATGCTTTGAATGGAGGAGTTTATGTGAGGAGAGTTAGAATTTTCCCCTCATGTTCATACTTGATGCAAGATGAAGGGTGGAAGGGATGTATCGCATGATACAGATCCATGGTCACCTAAGTAAGATATTGTACTTGAACTTCCCTTCTATGATATAGAAGACCTCATGGAGGAGTTTTTCACTAACGCGGAATAGGAAGAATGACCATGCCCAAAGTGGGGAAACAATATCATTGAAGGCACAAAGGGAGGCGGGAGATTGGGTGATGAAAAAATTAGGGAGCTTAAGTTAATCAAAGGTATGGGATGAGATGATATTTATGCTAGCTCTGTTTTCTATCATGGAACGTCGAATGAATGTATCATTGATATGCACAGTGATGAAAAGCACAAGTTCATAGTCCTTAGGTGATATGTTGGGAATTTTGGATTCGATAAAATATATAGCCATGGAAGCAATGAGCACTCAACGAGATCCCCAAAAGGTTAAGCCTATTCATTAGGGGTAGGGATGCACTTTAGAGATTCCATGAGATCTTTTGTATGATTGGGGGAACTTTAGATGAGATCATAGAGTGACATCTTGATTGGGGCCTGATGAAGTTGTTTCACAATAAAGTTTTCAATAGAAGTAGGCTATGGGGTAGTTAAGATAAAAAAAATTGGATTTTGATGAAGAAGGGGGAGTAGGCTCACTAGAGGAAGTGGTGACAAAAACCTCTGGTTTGGATTGAGAAGGTGCTTAAAAGTCATGGGGGTGAGAATGAGTTGCATCCAAGTAACATTGATAATGAGCGAGAGGCCTTCTTTGGGAAAAATAGTATTCAAAGGAGGGATGGAAACAAAGGTTCTAGATGAAAAAGAGATTTAGAAGTCTTAGTAGATGAATATTGGGGTGGAGGAGTGGGATTGGTTATGGATAAAGGGTAGAGGGTGATCCTCTTCGATGAGAAGATTGTCTTCTTTAATGAGATTATGGATGATAGTTTGGAGGGCCTTACAATGTTCAGTATCATGTCCAGGGTACAATAGTAAGAAAAAATAGAATTAGAATCAAACCATGATGGTTTTTGTCCATGTGGGTCAAACAATTTGATGGGGGGAAGTGTGATTACGATGTTTGAACTAGACGTTGAAGGACCTTTACGTAGGAACCAATGGAAGTTTTTTGAATAATGGGTGGCGCGGATTGTAGATGAATTATATTTATGGGTAGAGGGATAAGGAAAGAGATGCATTTTACTAGTATGAGGCTTGATGGGAAAATTTGACTCATATTTAGATTTGGAAGAGGAAGTGAATGTTTGTGGTTCAGTGTAGTTTTAAGAAGAAGATTAGATGACTTATATTCAATTTTAATGGTTAGGGACTTGGATGGTTTGAGTCCTAATTTGACAATTGGGGATATGGATGGTTTTGAAGGATGATCATATTTGGAAGGAAGATTAGATTGTTTCAATTTAGATTTGTTGATGATAGGGGTCTTGGATGAAGGGTCTTGGTCCTAATATGGATGATATTCCCTAAAAGTGATGATACGACTTTAAATTTCTTAGGAAGGTTAGAATTGGGAGTAGGGAGATCCAAATTTTTGTGTGGATGTGTGAGGTATTTTTGACTGGTATGCCAAGGCTCTTAGACCTTTTCTAAGAGGATTTTCCTTTGGCAGGAATGATGAAAATTTCAATTGGGGGGTCTTTAAAGGCAAGCCCGAGTAATGTATATTGTGTTGTAGATGTGGATATTGAAGATGGAAGTGGTTTTTGTATAATATGTTTGATGAGATCAAAAGGGTTTATAGATTGCATAGATCTAGGGTTTGTTGGTGTAGGGGTGATTGGACTTGTGGATGGGACAATATTATTGTTTGTAGTTGTATTAAGTGAGGGTGTAAACATATTATATGTCTTAAGAGATGATATGGTTATATGGGTTCATATGTTGATGTGGGTATGTTCATAGTAGTAGATGTGGTTATAGAAGGTATAGATGTAGGAACATGTGATGAGGATGTTAAGATGAGTGTTGAGGATATGGGATGAAGAACTAGAGGTGATGAGTGTGGATGTAGTAGACATAGATGGGGGATTAGGCGTAGTTTAAATTGACATGGGTGTGATAGTTATGGATATAGTTGATGTAGATACTATAGGTGTAGAAATATGTGTGGATGATGAATTTGTGGGCATGGGAGAAGCATATGAAATAAACAAGGGTGTAATGGATGAAGAGATGATGGGTATAGGCGATGATAACAACTCTTAGTTTATAGTATTGATCGTGTGGGCATTAGGTTCCTAAGATGTGGGGTGCATAGTTTGATTGGCTAGCAGATGATTGGGAAAGGGTTGTTTGAAGACATCAAGGGGCTGATTTGGTGCTGCATTAGGATTATCTACTTGAAAATCACCATGATCTATGAGCTTTTGGACAAGGTCCTTGAAAGTAAAGGAACTTCTCAATCTCATGACCATGGACTTGATGGTACTTATAATAATTTTCCTCACGATACCATGCTAGTTTGGGTCATGAGTCATCCAAGGGTTGAATGGGAGGAAGTTGGATGAGATGGACCGCCATTAACTTGTGGAATATGGAACTATAAGACTCCCTAAGAGGGGTATAGTTAGGACGTGGTCTAGGATCCCTTTGAGAAGGCTCTATGTGAGAAGTAGATGTGGAGAAAGATTTTACCATGATGACATTGACAACGTTCTTAGATTTGTCACTATGTGTGGAGGAATTAGTAAATTTGGGATCGGTTTTATTTTAGCAAAGTTTGACCTTGCTCAAGGGAATAAAGTTTAAGTTTACAAGCCATATTAAATGCCTCTTCAAAGGTTTGGAATGATTGTATTTGAATAGTATAAGAAATATGCTTTGCACAAGACCGTGAGAAGAGTTCAATTAATTAATTATGTGGAAGGAGAGAAGGATAAATGGTTGATAATGCCATGCCCTCTTGCGACAAATCTATGATAGGCTCGTCATCATCAAATTGTCTAATGACGTAGAGGTTTCGTGATGTTAATATTACGTGCAATATTAATATAGAAATGCTCTAGGAATAGTTGTGTGATTTGGGTGAAGGAAAATAGAGAATGTTGTGGAATGCCATTGTACCAATCCAACGCGCATCCGACTTATGACAAGTGAAATGTACGAAGCATAAGGTATTGATTAGGATAAATGAGGTAACATGCATGCCTAAAGGCACAAATATGTTGTTGTGGGTCCTCCTTACTATTGAACTTAGAGAATTTTGGGAGCTCCCAATGTGGGGGATAAGGCTTTATGAGAACTGATGGATTGATAGGTTCATTACAAATTTGTTCATAGGAAAATGTGGTTTTAGATCCCAAAGTTGTGGCTTCAAGATTGGCCATTCTACTTAATAACACATGCATGTGATCATTAGATGTGGATGGATGAGAAGTATATGGATGTGGTTGTGGGATATAAGAAGTAGATGGATTATGTTATGGAAGATATTGGTGGTGTTGTGGGTGAGATTGATAGGATTGTTGGTAAGTAGGTGTTTGAGGGTGGTTGATAAGGAGGGGGATTGTTGAATGGTTTTGATTGGATTGATGAGAGATCCGAGGCGATAGGGAGATAGGCATGTAATAGGATGGATGAGATTGCATTGGTTGTTGAGAGATAGATTGGTTTTGCACAAGATGAGTAGGGATATAAGTATGGGATGGTTGAGACACTTGAGTAGATTGATTAGGAAGGGGGTAGTGAAAATCACTTCTAAGGGGAGGTTGGTGGGTTTGAATAGATTTTGAGGATGAGGTTGTGAGATGATAATGTTCACATGGACATAAGATGTAGAAATGGGGCAGAGTGTGATTGTGTTGTTTTGGTGGTGGAGGAAGTAAATGGGACTCTTACAAGGTTTGGGTGGGATGGTAGTGATGAATATTGGGAGGAATGGGATCCACCAATTGAGTGGATTGATGGGTTTGGGGGATCATGGAGGAATATTGGTGAGAGCCAAGCTCACGTTGTGCCATGGCAAGTTCATTCATGGCTCTCAGGAAGAACACAAGTTGTGATGTAAGGACTTGGGTAGACTCGGGGTGAGAATGATAGGCATAAATTTTTTGAAGAGGAGGCCTTTCTATGGGTAGATTATTAGAATTACAAATAAGGTAATCATGCAAAGTGACAGGATTGGAATCCAAAATCTCTTGGAATTCCATACATCCATGAGGAATGGTAGGAGGTCTAAAAGTCCCCATAGAAGTGGCAGATGGGGGAGTAGCTGGTCTAGATGGGATTGAATGATGATAAAGGAAGGGTTTGGTTTCAACATGGGTGTTAGATTGGATAGCTTGAGACTCTTGAAGAGGGGAATGGAAACCATAGGTTGAGTAACCACGAAGAGGTGACCAAAGGGGTGGAAGTAATGATAGAAAGGGTTGAAGTTTGTTGGGAAATAATATTAGAAGTGGGAATGTTGTTGGATGTCATGGTTTGTTCCATTTTTCTTGCTTGAGAATGTGTAATAACGGGCATAAAATAAAAACTATGTTGATTATTAATTACTCCAAACAAATCATGTAGCAAAGTTTTAATTATCTTGATTATTAGAAAAATGTGAGAGAGAAAGAGAAAATGGGCTTGAAGGGAGCCTAGGAAATGGCCAAACTATGGATGGTTTTGGGTTATTTTGGATGGATTCCTTGATAGACCCAAAGGTACATAAGGCCCAAATCAGTGATGATTATCAGTACATGGCCTGGTATTGGGGCCTACCCCTCACTTCACACACTACAGAGATATAAGATGTCGGGTGCTTAGACTGTATACTGATAATAAAAAATAAAAATTACATGGCCCGAACACTATGGCAGGTTTCCTATTGGATGATGAAGTCCCAATAGTACCACCTGGAAGAAGATGTTTAAGATGTGTAGTTTTGATGTGTACATCTTTTCACCGTGTGATAAAATTATATGAAAAGAATTAACCTCCTAATTATACTAGATTGCTAAAAAAATATGAAGGTTCTTTTTAAGTCCAAAATGAAGTGTTATTTTGATGAAGACACTCAGACAAAGAAGGAAAAATGATGCAAAAGGAGCAAATAGAGAAAAATGAAGAATACCTGGATAACGCAATTTCCTTTTTATTTTTATTTTTAAAGCAAGCAAGTTGATCCAAGAAAATCACTCCACTACGCACACAAGCAAGTAAAGTGCCTACCTACGAGATTAGTAGAAAAGAGATATAAGAAAATGGAAATGAAAAATAATGAAAAGACTCACCACAAAAGGGTTCGCTCCACCATGCGTGCCAAAATTTTGAACCAATATTCTCGTCGGTTCTAGATCGGTGAAATGGTAATAAGAAAACAAGCAACGCCAATATGAGAGGGTCAAGCTACCTCTAGATGAGATAACGATGGATACGAGCGTAAAATAGAGATCCTCCTCATAGAGACTTAAATGACTTGCACAACGAAGAGAACTCATCAAAGAAAATGATTAGTAGGTAGACGAGTGTGTTTCTTGATAAAGATCGGTCCCAAGAACTAAAAACTTCTAAGGATGGATGTCAACCCATTTTTTGATAAAGGATAAATAAAGTAAACGATAAATAACTGATATGATGCAACAAAATCTGAACTGAAACATAAAAGTTGAGATCCAATAGATGAAGTAAAATGCAGATCTGATCTAAGTAAATGTAAACCAAACCAAACCTCAATGGGTCGGTGGCTAACCGAGAGCAATGAACCTAGCCAACGGTGATTGTATCGGGATGAACCAAACAACAAGCAAAAGGAGTAGGTCTAGATTACTTAGAAGCTAATATGAAATGGGTGATGATGTTGTGAAGAAACGAGGTGATATAGAAGATATGGACTTGATTTTTACATAAATGATGCAATAAAATTATAGAATCTGATAATGAATATAATGAATATTGATCTCGGTTGAAGGCGACTAGGATGAGTCGATGGTGACTGGTTTGGTGAAGGTCAAATTTGAGGTGGCAGGTGGGAAGGATGACCATATCTATGGATATGAAGGACTACAGATCAAAGAACAAGATGCGAGAATGGGAAGGTGACAGCTTAACAAAATGGACACAAGCTAGGTCGACGAACTAGGAAGGGTCGATGACAACCGAGAAGGGAGTTAGGGTTTAATGAAGGTAAATGGGTTAAAAATGAAATATGAGACAAGATATATGGATGACAGTAAATGGTAGGGTCACGGGATGATTGATAACCTACAAAAAGTTGATTCAAAAGATGGTGAGATGACCAAAGGACTTCAACAAGCTTCAAATCTCCAAGACCTCCAAAGGAAACATGCAAGGGCTCCAAAGCAACTTCAAGATGGTAGTAACAACTCCAAGGAAGACATATAATCACAATGAAATTCGCAAGATAGCTTCAACTCTTAAAATCGCATCCTTAACAAAGGAGGGGTGAGGGGATACTTATAGGGTCAATGAAGATCTACATGGGTCATTGGTATCATGGAAGACCGTCTATTTGGGTTGTGGAATGATGTTCAACTCGATGCAAAATTGGTTTAAAGGGGGTAGATTATGGTTTTAAGTTGTTTAGGCGGGTCGGGGTTGTCTATGGGAGATAAAAGGGTAGGTGAGAGGTAGAAAACATTAAATAAAGGAAAATGGAAGATAAAATTATTAAATGAAGGCCTAGGGAGGACAAAATGGGCATTTAGGGAGGATAAATGGATTAGATGGGGATTTAGGATTAATTAAGGATGATTAGGGATGTTTAGGGAAGATAAATTAAGGATATGATTAGGATGGGATTAAGGTGGAAAATAATAATTTAAAGGGATAAATTGAATTTAGGAGGGAAAGGGGAATTTAAGTGGGAAGAGAGGTATGTATGTAGGAAATGATGACAAGGGGAGCGAATGCGGGATGAGGAACAAGGGATACCAAAAATTGGTGTCTACAGTGACTAGATTGAGACAATAAAATAGAGCATAGATAGAAGATATTATTTGGGTAGGAACAATATTATGAGCTATGGAATAGGTGTGGGACATAAGGGTTTTAATTCCTATATTTAAGTATCACATTTTTCTTTCTAACCAACTTTCATTTCATGTTTTCATAGTCTCTAAGAAATTAACCGTTGTTCAATTGAAATCATTGACACCGTAAAAAAATAAAATAAAAAACAACAAAGCTCATTTTCTCCATATTTTCTCAAAAATTTCCATTTCTTTTAGTTGTGTAATGGCTAGTTGTTGGCACCTTAGAATTGCTAGACAAGTTGACAACATTGATTGAGAAACCCCTTCATATGGCTAAAAAAGTACAACATTATTCATAAGCTTAATACTATTTTTGAATAAGTTGACTCCTGTTACTCAATACTTATATCATCTTATCTGCACACTGATTTCAAAATATTTTAGATATATTAATAAAACCTTTTAGATATATGTCAAAATTATTTTCAAACTTGTTACCTCTTAAAAATTAACAAAAATATAAAACTAGAGCAACCTATCAAAGTTAGGATATTAAAAAGTGTTGAGGTTATACCTACATTGCAAATAATTGATCCTCTGTAACCCATGAAATCGTCTATTTAATGTAATATTTTTAATTGAATCCACAACTTTTAGGGATTTTCACAATCACAATGTTAAGGAAGGAGGTTATCATGTAAGAACTATAACACGATGAGATCCCTCTCCACCACAAGTTCGAGCTTTTGGTGTGGCGGCAAATCATTTGGTATCGAGCCGAGGCGCTTAAGCGCGCGGCACCCAGAGTAGTGCTGGGATGGGTGACCTCCCGGGAAATTCCCGATGTCACTTCCTCTTAATATGTCGTTGGGCTTGATTGGGTGTATACCCGACTCCATCATGCGGGAGGGTGTTGGTGTAGCAGCTGATTAACACGATGAGATCCCTCTCCACCATAAGTTCGAGCTTTTGGTGTGACAGAAAATCGTTTGGTATCAGAGCCAGGTAGTTAAGCGCACCACCCCCAGAGTAGTTCTGGGATGGGTGACCTCTCACTGTCACTTCCTCCTAATGTTGTTGGGTCTGATTGGGTGTATACCTAGTTCCATCGTGCAGGAGGGTATTGATGTAGAACTAATTAACACGAGGAGTTCCCTCTCCACCATCGGTTCGAGCTTTTGTGTGACTTCAAGTCGTGCATCTCGATACTAGGCAAGATGAGTGACCTCCCGGGAAATTCCCTGTGTCACTTCCTCTTAATATGCCGTTGGGCCTGATTGGGTGTATAAAGTGCTGATTTGGGCCTCCATTGAAGCACATATTCTAGTTAAAGGAACATCCTAGCTACTCAGAAGCATTTTGTTGTTCGAGCTCTCCATTTCTGTAAAAGTTCTCAAAGATTTGGTATAATCAACTTTATCATGCTTCACCTCCCACCCAAAATCATTCAAAAACAATTGATCCTACCTATGCTACCCATGTTTGTCCTATGTGTATACAGATGCACAATTTATATTACCAAAACATGCAGAAACACTCAGGTTTTCATTTTCTTTAGTGGCTTGAACCTTGCTTAGAAGATATCTCCATTATCTAGAGTGACAACTCGTGAGAGTTAGGTTTTGTTGTATTGATCATATTTTCTTCAAGGTCTTCTTAAACATTTCACAAGGAAAGAAATCCCCATCTCCTCCATAAATAGCAGGCTACAAAAGGGTCCTCTCACCTTGGTTGAAAGGCACAACCATAAAGTAGTGAGGATAGATCAAATCCTCTTTAGGTGCTATCCATTTCTCCACATCTGAGTGACAGAGGGCCAGCTAGATCCCATCCCCGACTACAAAACGACTCATTATAATCTATCTGTCTCTAAGCTTCTTGCCAAACTTGTGATGTTGTTTAGACTTTGAAGGAGAATTAATTTGGGTACCAACAGATGGGACGAGCGAGTTCGCAAAGAATAATCTCCCGAGATCTTCAAAATGAAGAAGCATCTTCGTCTTCCATGTAGCATAATTTGACCCTTTCAAAAGTGGGGCATCTGATAGCAATATTTTTGGAACGGATATGATGTCAAGAAATTAAAATTTTATTATTATTAATTTTTTTAAAGGTACAATTTCTTACTGATTAACAATAAATCGGAAGTGTTCTCAATACACTCTTGCAATGAGACATGAACGCTTGTGTGGGCATTCTATTTCACGTTCATCATTTGCTTTGTAGCCTTTTTCGAGCTCCGCATGTACCTTCTTGGCTTGACACTATACGTCGAACTAGAACCACTCTAACAGTCCTTGACGCACAAGCTCCTCAAATTGCAAATTGTCGTTGTTATGAAGGGCATTTAGCAAGGCAAAATATAGCCCAGTGTTTTCGTCTTGGCCTGTTAATGGCAATTTATGTCTTGGATGGCTTGCAACACTGCTCTCGGCATGATACATATGCTTTTGGCTTCTTCTTGTTTTGGACGCTCCATGTTTTCCAAATATGACAGTTCCAGAGACGCCAAAGCTTTTGGTTTGCCTCTAAACTGGTCGTTGCAAGAAGCACTTGCTTTTTTCCAAATCTGATCACAAACAAATCAGCCACGTATTAAAATACAAATCCACGCATGCCAAAGAAATTGTGCACATCTAAGGAAAAAGACAAGCTAAAAACTCATACGCAGGTCTAATTTCAGTTTTAAAGCAACTAAATGCCAAAAATAAACTTTAATCTCCAGATGTGGTCGCTATTCCCAAATGCCACGCCTGCAATTTAGCTAAAATCCAAAAAAAGAATACGTCCAGCCAAGGATGAATAATTTGCTGCAGGTCGACTTTGTTGATGTCTGCAGATGTGCAAGAGCAGGTCGACGCCCTTTTTAAAACAGCTCCACGTCTGAAAGCTAAATGCCAAAAAAGTAGCTCTATGAGTCTCCACGCAACAGATTTCAAGTGCCACGCCAAGGATAGAACAACTCAATCAAGTAGTTGCAAAGGGAGAGCAGCAAATTCTCCACACCAAGGAACTTTCGCTCCTTTCATGGATTCCTCCAACGTCAAATTTGATTGTTGTTTTGCCAAGGAAAAATAGTTGCTCTGATACTCGCCTCGCCTCGACTCGGCTCTTATTTTCTTTCTCCTACACGTCTTTCCAGGGATAACCTTGCCTCTGCTCTGATACCAATGATAGGTCGAGCTAGATAGACACAGAAATGTTTATTTATTTCTGATTGAACAAAAGAGTTACAATCACCAGAATATATACAAGGAGGAGAAATATCTAGAACAACCACGTGGGCAAGAGGAACAACCTAGAAGAGAATAGTCTAGAATAGAGCTATCTAGAAAATTTTCTAAAACAATGAATTATTTTCTTATTTTACTAAGAGGAAATTCTCATGTCGCGCACTTACCCAACATGACATCCTTACCTTCAGGAAGTCGGCCAACACAGCCTTCAAATGTTGAAAGGATTAAACTCTCCAGATGTCCAATCCATTCCTCAAAATACCAAACGAAGTGAATCAGGAGATCCAGTTGATGATTAGTTACAACACATTGTTCTTCTTTGCATGAACCAAAAAGTCATGCTGACAAATAATTTATGGGTTCAGATAGGTCTTGTCAATGGTGTAACTAGTTGTATTTTTTACATTGTTTATGATTCTTCCTCCACATCCCCTGCTCTGCCATTTTATTTTGTCATTGAATTTGATCGATATACTAGCCCAATTTGGGATTCCAACACCCCTTCCCATTTTCCAATCCCCCTATTTCTAGAGAAATCACAGGAAACTACCAATCAAAATTTATTGGGATTTAACTATCCACAAGTCTCTACGTCTTACTTTTCTTAATGTCACTATTGATATTGGTAGGACTGAGAGACATGGTCTTACCTTCACAGCTATCTCTATAGTTCCTTCGTTATCCAATCTCTGGATATTCTCTCCCTTCTCCTTTGCCCGTTGTTCTAAACTGTCCAAAACACCTTTACTACAATGCCGCATAAACAAGGAATCAAGGCTACATTCTCTTAAACTCTTCCCCACCCCTTGAACAACATCGCACTTTCCTTCCACTCCCTTCCACATTGCCTATTATGTCTTCCACTACTCCTCCTTCTACCCTCCTCTTTACCTATCAATATTTTTGTTCTTTATTCCCCCTTATCCTTGTACTCACCTTACTGTATGTTTTGTTATCAATTCAAATCCTCTTTCTACCATAATTTTGGTCCCCGTTTCGATTAATTCATATACCTCTTCCCTTTCAATGTTCACATCGCATTACTCGCATACAATTGCTAGTTTAAGTATTGTGAAATTTTAAATATAAGATTGTGAAGATCCGGTGCACATGTCATCAGATGGAAGTAAACCACGTGAAATGCCATATAATTTAGACAGCAACATTCATAAAGGAAAAGCCTGGCCCGGCACCTACGCAACCTCGGTCCAATATATTTTTACCAATATGAGTGACGGTATTCAATACGTTACCGATCCTTGTCCACGTGGTGCAGTGTTTACATCTCCCAACTGTATTAAATGCATCAAAAATATCATAAAACAATCATTTTAGATCATTTAAACCACATCGAAACAAGCGGCGCTGTCACCCTAAACTAACTCTGCCCGCTCTTCAATCAGAGATTCATCAGATACCCAGTTCTCAGGTGCGTTCCAACCCTGCAAAGGCAATGAAATGAAATGATATGGCGGCTACCTTTCCACTAAAGGTAGAGCAGGCTGTACAGGGTAGGTAACTGACAGTTAGCAGTGATCTGACTATCTCCTACAACAGAAAAAGGTCCTACAACAGTTTCCATGCAAAGAAAAAGGTCCTTCAAATCTCAATGTCCGGGGACCAGGACGCTACCTATATACACCCAAGTCACCATTACAGTACTTATATTTGCGTTGGTAAATTATGGGGCGTGCTCCTTACCATCATGAGAGTAGCACAGTTACAAGGCACAAGAAAGGTCCGTGGACACCTGAAGAGGATCTTTTGCTCATCAAATACATACAGACTCATGGTGAAGGACAGTGGAGAACTTTACCCCTCAGAGCAGGTTTGGCTTACTTGCCTCTTAACTTATATTTTTTCATTGAATGTAAACATCTGAGGAAATCTTCTTTGCCCTTTTCAGGTCTTCAGCGGTGTGGAAAAGGTTGCAGATTGAGGTGGATGAACTACCTGCGCCCCAATGTTAAACGAGGCAACATTTCCTTAGAAGAGGAAGACCTCATTACCAGACTGCATAAGCTCCTCGGAAACAGGTCTACTCATACAACTCTGCATCGTTTTTATTATTAACAAAAGTATCGTATATTGAGCTATCATGGTTATGCTGCTTTTTATTTTGTGTGTCCAGATGGTCTCTGATAGCAGGAAGAGTGCCCGGTCGAACAGATAATGAAATCAAGAATCACTGGAATTCTCATTTGAGCAAGAAACTCCGTCGCAATACCAATATTCCCCATTACAGGACGGCTTCTTCTCGCTTGGAGCTCCCGAAGTTCACACCGTTACACCCCTTCAATGGACGAATTTGGGAATGTGGTAGAATGGCTTCCCTGCTGGAAAATTCGAGATGCCACAACTCATATGTTTGTGGAGTAGATTTCACTACAAACAATAATTTTTCGATAGTAACAGCATTCCTTGTAACTATACAAAGGATTTTGTGGTTACCCAACAGTATTCACACCAGGAAAATCTCCTAAACAGCAGTCATTGCAATACTGAGGACAGCTACCAAGGTGATGCTGCAAATAATATAATTACATGGGCGGATGAAACCCATGATTTCCATCCTGAAATAGACACAAGCATCACATGCTCTTCACAATGCCAGATTGAATACTGCAATGAAGATAATCAAGCTAACCAGTTGTATCATATGAGTCATGACCACTTGCTGTCATTATTTGGAGCATCAGAAGCTTCGCTGCATCAAAATGGGTATTTATTCCATGCAAGGGCAGATCAACAGTTCTTGTCGTCAGCATCTGTTGGTGGTAACACTGAAAACGGTTTCAAGGATTTCGAAGAGTCTCCTCAACTCACTTTGCACGGCGAGCTTCTGGCTAGGTTATTTGACGAATCTACCATAGACGTTGGCCATGATATTCAAATGGGTTGCATTGATAATATATTTGGCCATTAGATTAGATTCCAAAAGAGGCCTGCCCATGATCACGACACAGGATGGATGAGGCAGTGGAATTGTAAACGTCCATTGATCAAAATCTCTATTTATATGGACTGTAGAAACACTATCATCCAATTCATGAAATCGATACTAAACGTGTGTAAATGGTTTTTTTTTTAAGCCAAAGCTTAATGGATGTGAATTTTCCTTCCAAAAGCACTAGGAATGATCTCAGATAATGGAATGTTTGAAAATATGGGGCATGTGTTTTAAATCTGGTTAAAATTTGAAAGCCCAAAGTTATCCAATAATGTAGAATGCCTTAAGACAAGTTTTAGGGTTCACTTTTGAGCTATACGAATATGTTTGTTGTGGTTTCAGTTTCCTTTTACATTCAAAAATGTGGTGCTATACCACACAATTCACCAACATTAGTTTTACACCTTTTTAAATTTTAGCTGTTTATGTAGCCTATAATTTGGAGTACTACTTGATGGGCATGGAGTCATTAGCCATTCTCATCCCATTATGTCTAAATACGATGGCAAGGAATGAATATCATCCCCGCAAAAGCCATTCCAATCCCATGAAAGCAAAATTTCAATCATAAGCATGACTCAAATTTCACACCAATTTCACTCAAATATGTTACCAATGCGTGGCTCTCGAAGAGAGCTCAGTACAAAACGCATCAAACAGATCAAACAAATGGAGCTATAAATCTAAAGATATGGTTAGAAGACTATTTGGTGCCCATCTTTCAAATGTAATTTTTTTTAATTTTTTTACATTTTTCGTAATGTTTCTAGCAACCAATCGCATATTCCAATTTGGAATCCTTTGATTGTTCTGTACAATGTTCTATCCAGCAGCCATGGATTAGCCGATTAGGCATGCGGAGGAAGTGATCATACTTGATCTTTTTATACAAGAAACTAAATTGAGTGGTGGAACTAACTATTGTTGGTTATCTTAAGTTTTGTGAAATCCAGGGATCAGATTATTTGTCATGGAAAAAGTAAGGTTAATTTTAGGGTGTGTTCTACTTATAAAAGTATATTGTCTCGCTATGGGAGGTAGACAAAAGATGAAAATCAATCAAAAACTTCTAAGAGATAAGTAGGTAGAATCTTAGGATCGGTCTAGATCCAAAAAGGAGGTGGTTGTGGTCAATATTATTGTTCAATGAAGAACATGTTGACAGGTTAAAAGTTAATGTAGATGTGTGCTAGAAGGCAGCATATTGGATCATGCTGGAGTGTGTAAGTATATCTTGATTCATAGTCTTGATGACTTCATGTTGTATTTGTACGTTGGTTTGAGTTAATATAAGAAGTAAGTTCTCATTGGGTTATTTTACCTAAAAGGGTTCTCCCAAGATAAATACAATGTCAATATTTTGTATATGCTTTTATTTATTTAAGATATCTACACGTTTCTATTTCTTGATTTAGTTTATTGCACACTCGTTCCAAAAATCCCATCATCTAGTATCGATCCAAGCTTGTGCTCAATGACAGCTTTGACATTTTGCTTTAATAGGTTTTAAGATTGCAGATTTGGGTTGTACAATATTGAATATGGAAAGAAGCACAAGGATTGAGATTGAAAGATTCACCGGCAAGAACTCGAGTCATGCAAACTAAGGATAAAGGACATCTTGACTAAGAGAGATCTATGAATTTCCATGACACATGAAAAACATGTATGTAGTTTACATATGAATAGTGGAAAGTTGTTGATAGGAAGGCCAATTTCTTTATAACGTTATGTGTTTCGGCTTTGTGTTGTTGAATGTATCTAATGCGAAAAATGCAAAGGATGTGTGGGATAAGTTGGTTGCAATGTACTAAGTGGAGGCCAAAGCTAAACCTAAACCTATTACTTCATAAAGAAGTATGAAGAAGTGCAAACTCCATAAATGTAGTATGGAGAAGTGATGTATCGGTGGTAAAATAGGGCATTTCAAGAAGAATTGCAAGTTAAAAAAGAAGGATCCCCTTGAAAATATGCATTTTGGATAAGAAAGAGGGTGCGTATAAGATGAAGAAAGTGTAGCAGATTGAAGAAAGGCACTATGTGTTGAGAAGTGTACTTGGTGTAGGGAAGAAATGGGATTTGTCGCCCGACACTATGAAAAGTGGGTATGTGGTCTCCATGAGGGAATTTATTCAACAAGTGGGAGATTGTTGGAATTTATGTCTCATACTTTCCATCATTCCATGAATTGCAAGTTAAAAAGAAGGATTCCCTTTAAAATATGCATTTTGGATAAGAAAGAGGGTGCGTAGATGAAGAAAGTGTAGTAGATTGAAGAAAGGCACTATGTGTTGAGAAGTGTAATTGGTGTAGGGAAGAAATGGGATTTGTAGCCCGACACTAGTGAAGAGTGGGTCTGTGGTCTCCATGATGGAATGTATTCAATAAGTGGGAGATTGTTGAAATTTATGTCTCATACTTTCCATCATTCCATGAATCACTATTTTTAGTGGTAGAACTAATCTTAGTGGTGGAACTAGTTTTAGTGTTGGAACTATTTATAACTTTAGTGGAACCAATTTCAATTGGTCAAATTGAGTCTTGTTGAAAAATCAAGAGCTCATATTAAATCTCTTATTAAAAGGTTTTTATCTTGTGGAAAATGTAAGGTTAATTTTTGGATATGTTTTGCTTATAAAATCACATGCACCCATTATGAGAGGCATCTACAAATATCAATGAAAATAGTTAGAACTTAAGAGAGAAATTTATAGGAGCCAATGATCGGTTTAGATATGGGAAAGAGGAGGTTGTTGCATGTTTTTCCCGCAAAGGCTACATACTAGATCATGGTGAAGTTTGTATGTATGTCTTGATTTAGAGCCTTGATGGCTTTAGGTCAGTATATGTCATTGTTTTAAAGTCAATACGAGAAGCAAAGTTATGGCTGATTTTTAATTGAAAGGGCTTTCCTAAAATAAATATTGTGTCAATTTTCTATGCATTTTTTTACTTATTCAAATCCCTACTTGTTTATGTCTCTATTTAGTTTATCGCATCTTGATTGACCAAAATTACAACATATGGTATTAGATTCAAGGTTGTACTTAGCGAATATTTTGTTGTTTTCTTTAACTTATTTTGAGATTGTATAATGTTATATATGGTAAGAATAAAAAATAGTCAAGATGACAGTTAAATGGTAAAACTTTGGGTTATGGAAATCCAAGGGGATGATCTTTTGATAGAAATATCACTAGATTCATGTGCCACAAATAACACCTATAAGGTTGACATGGGAAGAGTAGAACAAGGCTAATAGAGAGGAGACAACATCTATCATTTTATGTGTTTGAATTTTTTTGTTGAATGTCTCTAGTGAGAAATCTACAAAGAGTTTATGGAATGAGTTGGCGACAAAATACTAGGTGGAGTCTAGATGAAAATATATTACTCTAGAATGTATTTTGAAGAAGTGTTTGATATGTTGTGCAACAAGGAATTTCAAGAAGAATTGTACATTAAAAGAGAAGAAGCATCTTCCTCCACAGATGGCTCTCGCACAACAAAATAGAAAGAGTGATGTGGATTTGATAGTGCTTGGAAAAGGGAACATGTTCCCTTCCTTGTACTTTATCAGGGTCCCAAAATCTCAAGGAGTAGATTGAAGTTATGATTCCAATCCATAATAATGAAAATGAAAATCTAAATATAGAAAAGGATTGGATAGTCAGTGAGAAGGAAAAAGAAAGGGACTATCTCTCCCCTTAAGATGCACTTAAGATCCAATGGGAAGGGGTCACAAAGATGAGATAGTTGTTGGTTTTTTTAGTTTTTGTTAGTTTTTGTCTTGTTTGGTTTTCTTATTTGTGTCATTAGTAGAGGCAGCCTCGTTTGATCCTCAATGTAATATATTTTTCTCCATCTTTTGTATGAGGTAGGGTCCCCTTAACCCTCTTTTACCAATAATAAAAATATATATATATTACACACTTTATACAAGGAGGAGGATGCACATATGGGGTATGTTAGGAGAAAGAGCGCATTTTATGCCATTGATTAGACCAAGGAGAAGTGACCAAACATATACACAAAAATGGTTGTAAAAATATGCCACGAGGGCATAACTGACCTAGTCGGTTCCACTTAACAATGTATTAAGCTAACAGGGTATTGTTAGACATGATGGAGACAAAGGAAAGTGTAGCAAATTTATTGACAAAAGTAGTATGTCTTGAGAAGTGTACATGATGTAGGGAAGAAATAAGATTTCTAGGATGAGGCTACTAAATATTGGGTTTGTGCTCTCCCTAATGTAAAGTATTCAACAAGTGGGAGACTGTTGGCATATGTGTCTCACACATTCCATCCATCATTGCTTTAAGTAGTGGAGTTAAGTTTAGTGGTGGAACTATTTTTAGTGGTGTAACTAAACTATGTTGATCAACTTAAGATTTTAGAAAAAGAAAGGGCTAGGAATAAAAGACTTAGTTTAGGATTTTTCCTAGTACAAAAAGAAAGGTCAATTTTAGGATGTGATTTGTCTATAAAAGTTCATGCTCTCATTGTGAGAGGTAGACATGAGGTAAAAATAATTCAAAAAATAGGAGATAAGTTGGTAGAATCCTAGAATCGGTCCAGATCTTTAAAGGATGAGGTTATTGTTGTCAAAGTGGTTGTTTCAATGAAGATTGGGTTGATAGGTTAAGGGTAAATATAGATTTTTATTAGAAGGTCATATAGTGGATCATAGTGGAGTGTATATGTAATTCTTAATCAAGATCCTTGATGACTACATGTTATATTTCTAAAATGGTTTCAAGTTAATACAAGAAGTAAGGTTATGGGTGGAGTGTTTTACTAAAAAAGGTTTTCCAATTTTATATACTATTTTATTATTATGTGCATGATTTTATGATTTTTTATATCTCTACCTATTTCTATTCATTTCGTTGGTTTATCAGCACCTTGGTATCGCAAGATCCCGTTATATGGTATCATATCCTTGGTTATAAAATTGCATGCTCTCATTTTAAGAGGTAGAAAGAAGGTGATGATTAGTCATAGCTTATAATCGACTAGTTGATAGAATCTAGGATGGATCTAGATATAGAATGGAGGAGGTTGTTTTTTTCAAGGTTATTTTTCACTAAAGAACATGTTGAAAAGTTAAAAGGTCATTGCAAGTTTGTGGTGAATGGTTACATACTAGATCATAATGGAGTGTGTGTGAGAATCTTATTTCAGAACCTTAAAGGATTTATGTTGTATTTGTAATTTAGTTTAAGCTAATACTAGAAGCAAGGTTATTGATGGGTTTTTAATCAAAGTGTTTTTCTAAGATAAATATGATGTCTATATTTTGTGCATGTTTTCTTATTTATTCCGATCCCTACTTATTTTTGTTTCTCTATTTACTTTATTGCATGATGTTTGCCCAAAATATCCACATATGGTATCAATGCCAAGGTTTTACTCAATCAAGGTTTCATGTGTTTTCTTTAATAGGATTTGAGAATTCACATCTTTATCGTAGAATCTTGAATATAGAAAGAATCACAAGGATTGATATTTACAATTTTAATGATAAAAATTATGAGCTATAGAAACTTAAAAGGAGGATATTTTTAAAAAATAGATCACTAGATCACCATGATACAAACATATTTTGCATGGTCTACCCAAGAAGAGTGGGATAAGGTTTGTAGGAAGATGAAAAACTCTATCATCTTATGTTTGTTTGACTACATTTTATTAAATCTCTCTAGTGAGAAACCTATCAAGGGTTTATGTGTGATGTAAATAGGAAATGCGAAATGATTGAATGATATTACACAATGTAATAATAGAATATATACAAGGAGAAAAGCATTCTAGGAGTAGGAGGTTACAAACCAGGGGTACCTACGTGAAGGAAACTGAAAGGTAACCAAATTTCTAACTAAACAATGTGATAAAACATTACTAACATTCCCCCTTATTACATTGTTTTTACAAATGTACCCCTAAATCATCATCATCATCTTCATATTCACCATATTTTTAGTCACAATGTGTCCTTTCAGCTTCATGTGGTGAGGACATCATCTAGATTTATGTGAACCTCATGCGACCAAATGTGCTCTCATTTGTCAAAATTACGGATGAAGAGGTGAACTCGGTATGCTCATTCAGTGAGATGTGGATACTCCTAAGGGCATTTGATCTCACATTCGTCATTTGCATTATAGCCTTCTATAAGCTTGGCACGACTCTTCTCCATTTTGATATCAAATAAGACTCGATCACGTAGTCCACTAAGTCCTCAAATTGCAAATTTTGGATACTTTTAAGCAATGCAAAGTAGATACCAATGCTCTAGTGGGCTTGAATTTGGTCTCTCACTAGTTGCATGTCTCTATGGTTGCTTGCAATATTGCTTCTCTCGCACATGATTTTCATGCTCTTAGATTGCTACACATGATCATAGAATGATTTTTATTATTCTTCTCTTATCGATTTATAGTGAAATTAATGAATGATGTTGGGGTTTGATCTCGTGTTGTTTCAATTGATTAAAGCTATTTCCACACTCATTAAATCTCTCGCAATGAATGCATCATTGTAAGGCTTGAAATATGTGAGTTTTATTTCCTTGAAAAATTCATCGATAAATATTATTCAGCTCACATGGACATACAATCCAAGCTCTTTTTGCTGGTAAAACCAATCTAGATATCGATTCACATGGTTATAGGTTCCTTGTTTACAACAAAAACTATGTAGTCATTAATTTTTGTATTTTCACTCTATTAACACCTACGTGGATGTGACTGAGTGGGTTATAACCACATGCTACAAGGCCCTCAATGATCACCATGTGCTTTTGGAAGGGATGCTCTTGAATCCCAACATGGTGACTTGGGCTCAGATACTCCCAAAGTCACCCTGATGTTAATGTTGAGTATACCATTCAAGCACTTCAACGGGTTTTCCTACCATTGTGTCGGGATCATGTTTTTGTCGTGTGGGAAAAGTGAGGAGGATGTCACCTTGAAGTTAAATTCCATGAAAAATCTAAGCAACATGAAGAGGATGCAAACACTTGTGGGGATTTCCACATAGGAGGAAGCACTTGGTTCTAATCGTCTTTACCAACCTTTCTTTGTACACTTTGATGCTCTTGCTTCTATGCTATGATATTAATGATGGAAACAGAAATGTAGAAATGATTGAATGATATTTAAAAATGTAATAATAGAATATATATGGAGAGAAGTGGTTTGGGAGAAGGTGGTTACAAACCAGATCCGCCTACGTGGAGGCAACCAAAAGGTAATCAACCGAACAATGTAATAAAACATTGCTAACAATGGGATGGGTGGTGTTCCAAGTGGAGTCCGAGAGGTAAATATACTCTAGTCCAAAAATAGTTTGAAGAAGTGTTGGATTTGATGTAAAACAAGGCATTACAAGGAAAATTACAATTTAAAAAATGGAGAAGGAACTTCCTTAAGATCTTCCCTCTAAATAAGGAGGAGCATGCACCGATGGGGTAAAATTAGATAAGACAAAGATAAGGGAAAGTTTGGTAGGTTCATTAACAAAGGGAGTATGTCCTAAGAAGTGTACTTAGCACAAGGAATAAATGGGCTTCATAGGTGGGGGTTGTTAAAGAGTGGGTTCATGGTCTCCCCAATGGTGGGGGTTGTTAAAAGAGCGAGTTCATGGTCTCCCTAATGGAAATCATTCAATAAATGGGAGAGTATTGAAATATATGTCCAATACTTTCCATTATTATCCCGCATCACTAATTTTAGTTGTGGAACTAATTTTAGTGTGTGAACTATTATTAGTTGTGAAACTAATTTTAGTTTAAATCAACACCAATCTTGTGGAAAAAGATAGGGCTTATATTAAAAGTCTTATTGTCACATTTTTATTGTGGAAAAATAAGGTTAATTTTAGGATTGAATATAAAAGTACATGCTCTCATTGTGAGAGGTAGATAGAAGGTGAAAATCAGTCAAATCTTATAGGAGACAAGTTTGTAAATCCTAGAATTAGTCTAGATCTTGGAAGGAAGAGGTCGTTTTATCAAAGTTATTGTTCAATGAAGATCAAGTTTACGGGTTAAGGGTCGATATAGATTTATGATGGAAGGATGCATACTATATCACAATGATGGGTGTATGTAATTTTTGATTCATAGTGTATGCATGCTAAAAATTTGAACTAAGCTAATTGAAAGAACCTAACACTAAGTAGATCCTAACTTAGTTAAATTCAAGCTAATACATCATGATAAAGCAAAAGGAAAGATAATTAACTTGCATAAAACATGAATCAACATTAAATGCAAACCTCCCTTTGATATTTGGATGTGCTTTGGATTGTAGATACTTCCTTAAATGAGCTGAATGTAAGCCACACACGATCAAGGATTTCTCAAGCAAGAGGAAGAGATCTCATCAAGTATGGCTTAATTGCCATTTTTGAATCTTCTCTTACTACTCTTTGGCAAGTAGAAAAGGGGAGATATTTAACAATCCTTCCAATAACATGAAATTCTCTTCTCAAGTATAATGTCTATCAAGGACATGGTGTAAGTTTGGACAAGGTGTATTAGGCTTCTTATATAGCTTTCCATTTTGGGAGAAGCTTACAACCTAGTGAATGTGGGATAAAGGGAATGTAGAATTAGAAAGGGATAAGTATGATTAGAAGAGATTAATTAGAGATTAGCAACTCATGGGAGTTTGGGAGGGTTTAATTAATCAACTAAGATTAATTAATAAGCCAAGTTAAGCTTATAGAATCCATTTGGAGATGATTTGGGGGAAATTAGTAGAATTTGAAGGGTTTGAGAGGGGATTTAACCAATAAGAAGGTTTATTAATTAAATATGAGATTGAAAGCTTAATTAATTAATAATGGTTAATTAATTAATTAAAAGAGGATTTTAACTAATGAAGTGTCGATGAATTGGCATCCAAGATGAGGGATGAGACTAGTTAATTAACAAAGTGTCGTTAATTGACCGAGACAAAGGGGAATGTTAGCTAATTAGTAGAAAATCACTAATTATAACAAAATGATGGTAAAGAAGACAATTAGTGCAATTTTAGTATTAAAATTACATGGTCGAAATTAGGTGTCTACATTTTCCCCTCTTTGATGTGGTGTAACGTAAGCGATGCCACTTCAAATATAGTAGAAAATTAAATATTTTTATGGGTGGAAGAATAATTATTAGGATGAAAGATGCCCTCATGGATGTTGATGGGGTGATAGAAGAGGTTGATTGAATCTCAAAAAGAAGAGGAGGATGACGATGATGGCGGATAAATCTCATGCGATGGCATGGATTCGAACTTGGTTCGGTTGGAATTTGATAAATTTGATGGATTTGATTGGTTGAATCCCTTGTATGACGAGGATTATAAAAGGCAAGAGGGAGGGGGATAAATATGTCATTGTGAGAATTGTGTTTCAACAATTTAGAAGAAATAGAAAATGTTAGCGAGAAGGAATGTTAGTTAGAACGGAGATTAATTAGAATGAGAGAAAATGATATAGGGTGAATGGAAAGATCATACCATAAAGAACTCACCATCCTATCTCGAAGTACCTTTTTATTTGATGTAAACATATGAAAAAAGGGTAAAATGGCATGAAAACCATAATATTGATATTTTGTGTAATGCTTAAGGACTAAGTCAAATAAAAATACATAAGTAATGCAACATGAGATAAACAAACAAACAAACAAGCACAAAAAATAAACTTAAACAAGTAATGCTTAAGACAATTGTACCAATGTTTTTATTATCCAACTTCAAGTATCCATATGTTTAAGTTATACGACAAGGGTTAAAATGGTGCCCCAAGCAAGGATACATGCAAGGGATTGGATAGAGGACATTAATTTAATATAAATTGAATTAAACCTCAATTTCGAGTAACTACTATAATGAATGATATTGTAGACACTAAATCACGCACTTTGGGTATATTTATAGTCATAATCACATACTACTATTCATATGATTCCTAAGTGAGAAAAGTACTAATTGACCACTATCTTTAGCCTCGTTACTTGCTTTTGTTTTCCTCTTTAGTCCTACACACCTTCTTGCCCAATATGTCTTTTGATACTTGAGAATTTTGACTCTGGACACCGCGCCCAAGCACCCCCTTCCCCTCTGGGTGCCCCCGACCTCTTTGTATCTTACTCACATATTTTTGGTCTTTTATATCCATTTGGACATCTTATTTCTTACTATTCATGCTTTAAGTAGTTAATTACAAAATTCAAACAAGGGAATCATATAAATACACATCTATGTAATCATAATAAGATACCAAGCACTAACCATCTACTATCACCACCTAAGGTTGCATCCAAAGGCCATTACAAGAGCATTCAAACATCCATCTCGTACTCAAACAAGGGACAAGAGACTTCATACACTTCATAGGAGGGGAAGTTCATTTTTCCATGCACACATCTATCTACATCTTCTACATCTAGCTATTTCTTGCTATTCAAGTGTAACTCGCACAAGAGTCACCTAGGGCACGATTCTACACACACACACACACAAACAAAACTACATAGAGTCTAAAATATAGTGTAATGCCCGGATCGTAAGTTCACTCAATCGGGTGACTCTTGGGGTTAGTCCAAATCCCCATTTGCATCTTTTTCTTTTTAAGATTTGATGTGTTTTGGGGTTTTACAGGATATCATTTATTTTATTGGCTACATGTGAATTTGGAGATCATATTGTGACATACAAGAAACCAAAAGAAACTATTTGTGACACCCTTCCGACCCCAAAAATCACAACCTGAGGACCTGTCAGGACACTAGTGCCCAAATCGGGTCAAAGAAAGCCTCGAGGCACTCATGACCTTCTGTAGGTGCCCATGTTCGGCCTCATCCGTGAGATCCAGAATTTTATCTGAGCAGTGATAATGGTCTGCCATTCTTGTTTATCATTCTTCCATCTTTACACACCTCTCGAGATCATCACGAATCAACTACTTATCTCTTTCTCTCTCTCTCTCTCTCTCTCTCTCTCTCTCTCTCTCTCTCTCTCTTGACTAGGGTTTCAAATTTTTCTAGCTTACTTGCTTGGGTCAAATTTGTACTTCATTGTTTATATCTCACGTTGTTATATATTAAGATTTAGCATTTATTTATTTTGATATATTTTCTTAATCATTTGGTCAACCCGTCTCATTCAAACACTTTTGGAACCTCATTTTCTTCTCTCATGGCTCCTAAGGTTCGTCAATCTCTTTGTCTAAATTACTTCAAATGAATTCACCTTGCGAAAGAGGTTCTTCAAAATCCCTAGACAACATATATATCCCTAGAGATACACCACCCGCTCAAGTAAGTGCCATTTTTTATCATCTCTCCTACAACCCTAGCCTTTGTGATCCTCCATCTAATCAACTCATCTTGGAGTAAATTCAAGCTTTTCATTCTTTATTTCAAGACAAAATTTAGGCTATATGGAATCAATGATTATATCTCTTAAATTTAAAATCCAACATCTTAAGGAATCTTGTCAAGCTCATGCTAGTTATTCTTCTCATCCGCAATCTATGTCTTCTACATGTGCTCATATCGCTGAGCCTCATGTCTTACCATTACCATTACCCCTTAAGTTTGATTGCAATACTAAGAAACATGACATTCTTGTTGCACTCTTTAATCATCAATTAATCAGCTTATCATCTACTCATTATTATCCTCCTTATTGACTGTCAAATATCAAGGTCTCCCATTTTGTGCTTATCATCGAATCAATGGACATAATGACAATGATTGCTATGTTTTACAATGAAGAATCAAACATCTTGAGCATCAAGGTTTTATCTCATTCACTGCACAACATTATGTTACATGGTCCTCTCCACTTGTTACATCTCAATGGGTTCCTAAATATGATTCATCTATGTCTAATGAGCATCATGTTGTCGTTACTCGGGTTCCTTATACAATAATTCAAGCGCCTCCTAAGCAACCACCTCTCAAAATCAATCTAACACATCCTCCTCTCAAGTCTTATGCTGCATTACCAAGTCAAACTCAACAATCACCTCTCAAGGTCAGTCCTCCACCACCTCCTCCTACTAAGTCTTCTACAAAATTACCCAATAATCCACCACTTCAATAGCCAATCATTTTTGTCAAAGAAACTACTCCTTTTATTAATGGTTAGGACACATTTCAAACTTTTCCACCATCACATGGTCCTACTGTTGCTTATGCCTACCATTGTGTTGGTTCTCTCTTATCATGACATAGATGATGATCTCCCACAATGACATGGTATCTCTCATGTCGTGCATAGATCTCCATCATCATACACTTGGGGGCATCATACTTATTCCCCCTTCTAGCATCCTAGTTCTCTACGATTTCCACTCTTATGCTTTGTGCTTCATGTTTCATCTTTCTGAGCATCATTACAAATCTTGATAAGATTTATATTGTCAATACCGATGACGCACTCTTTTCTTATGCTATGATTCACACTTTACTATTGATGGCTTATTACATTCATGAACCTCACACCATAAAAACAACACACTCAAGTGCATCCATGACATATCTTTCTAGCACACATTGATCACCACACACTACCCGATGATGCACTATTATGTTTCAGATTCATTTGATTGTTGAGAGATCAATACATTCATGAACCTCATCATACATGTTACACATTACACACTCGACGCATTTACTTGATTAAGGAATATTAAAAAAAAAAAGTCTAATATTGATTATGTAACAATGTTGTAAATATGCAATAAAGTACATAATTGACCCAAGAAAAATAAGCTAGAAATTATGAAACCCTAGTTGCAAAGAAGGGATAAAAATAATTAGTTGATTTGAAATTAATTTTGGACTATGCCGAAGTGGCGAACTAATGAACATAGAGAGGAAATTACCACACCAAGCCTTAGAAAATTGTGTGACTATAATATCTACATGGACCGGGTGCCCTGGACTAGGTTAGGAGCGCCTGTGGGCACTGCACCTACTCTAGGAACCTATGAATGCTCGTAACCTTGGAATACCAACATTGGAGGGTTGTAATATATGTTCTTCGTCCTTTGCTTCCTATCACTAGTATGTTGCAATAAGTTTGTTTATGTCGCATGTAACCTACAATGAATAAATGACCTCTAAAACACCAAAAGTGCATGAAATCCCAAAATAAAATAATGTGAATGAGGTTTCACATCATCCTCAAATTTCAAACAAGTGAACTTATGATCGATCATTACACTACATCTCGGACTCCAATGTAGTTTTATGTGTGTGTGTGTCGAACTTATGCCTATTGCACTTGATAGTGAAAAAAGTAGTTAGATGGATAAATAACGAATCCCTTGTCCCTTATCCCTTGTCCCTTGTGATGGAGCTAGATTTATACTTGAATGCTCTAAAATGCTCTTGGATGTAACCTTAGGTGGTGATCGTTAATGTTTAGTGTTTGTTCCTTTTTATTATGGTCACATAACTTTATATTTATATGATTCCCTTGCTTGAATTTCATAATTAACCCCAAAATGCCGACTACCAAGAAAATAAGATGCCCAAACGACTAGAAAGGACCCAAAATATGTGAGTAAAATACAAAATAGGTCGGGGTGCCCAGAGGGGATGGGGGCATCCGATTACCGCGTGTCTAGAGTGAGAAATGTCAAAGTATGAAAAGATAGACTATGCTAGAAGGAGTGTAAGACCACAAAGGAAAAATGAAAGCAAGAAAAGAGGACAAAGACATGGGTTAATTAGTACTTTTCTTACTTAGGAATCATATGAATAGTAGTATGTGATCAAGACTAGATAGATACCCAAAGTGTGTGATTTAGTGTCTAAATTTTCCCCACTTTATGTTGTTGAGTGAATGCTCGATAACATAAAGTAGATAAGAGATGTATACCTGATAACCATGTAGATCGATGGCAAAAAAATGTCGAGAGACAAGGAAAAGCATGGAGTGATAAAAATGTGAAGCATGAAAGCTAGAGAAGAGGAAGTAAAAAAATCAATGATGATGACCCTAGGGTGAGAGCATATGTGTAGATGTCATGTTTATACGTGTTGTTAATGTCACTTAGTGTGTGATCATGTGTGAATGTTGTGACTACAACTTCCCATAAGGATGGACCTGCAAAAGAGAATAACGAACAAGCAATAGTACACATATCACACATGTATATGATCATAATGCGTAAAAAGTATGTAAGAAAATATGTAAAAAATATGAAAAGGAACATGTGCACCTAATTTTTGATGAGTAGAAGAGAAAGGATTCTGAAGATGATGTAGAAGAACAATTTTTTTGGGTGATCTCACGCCAATTCTGTTGACGCGAGTTTTTGGGCGATCTCACACCAAGAACGGAAGAAGTGTAGGGAGAAAGAATTGTGTCATCCTCCAACCTTTAATTGCTTCCCACGTTTAAAACACCACTACAGATGGTGTGTAAAAATTTGATCCATTTTAATCCAACGTGAAAGTAAAAAAAGGTGTAGTGCATGCATGTCAAGTGCTAAAGGATTGTATGTCCTGTAAAAGTCGTTGTGTGAACTACCAAAAATTGTGTTGAATTGAAAAATGTTGTGTAACTCCCCACAGGTCACGGGCATCCAAGAAGGGTGAGGGGTGCCTAGAGTTACTATCTCGGGTGTGGGCGCTAGTTTCTATACTATGTTGAGGACCCAAGTCGGGTTCTGGGGCCATTGTTAAGATTGAAGACTACATGTTGACTATGTGTTGAACTCAGTATTATCTGTGATTATAGAACATTGTGTGGGGTGATTAATTCACCCAATTATTTCCCCCTCATTTGGGGTGTATGAGACATCGCTAAGGAGTATGTGGCCCAAAAGAGGACCAACCACTAAACTAAAACTAAATCCCTATAAGGGGAGGGAGTGTGTTTGGTAGAAATCAAGGCACACACAAATAAAGTGGCAAGAAACAAGTGTTAGTGCAAGCAATATAAAAATGCATGTAAAATACCGATGTAAGATAAGCACGTAAGAAGACAATGTAGACCACAAAAAATGGGTTGCAAACATGGTAAGACAATCGAGGCCGAAGGGGCCAAAAGTATGCAAAGTGTGCAATTAGAGAATAAACAAACAAGACATAGGGAAAAGCCCGCAAACAATGGCATATAATGATAAGCAAAGATAGACAATAGCAAGCATTATAACATGAGATAACCATGGTAGAAAATAGACTCATAAAGTAAATACTACACATGAAGTATGTTAGCATGTTAGAAAGATAAAGAGTATGTCAAACGTGTATAATCCGATATAATAATGTGCTATGAAAATTAAACAACAAAGATCTATGATGTGTATGAAATGGATGCCCCGTGAGCCACCTGTGGGACCGGGTAATAGGTACTACACTAAGCATCCATGTTGCATGTATCGATCTATGTAGAGTTTATGATCACAACTAGAAGGCAAGTGAACGTGCATGTGTATATAGAAAAGATAATGACATACAAAGTATTTTTCTAGCATGTGTAATAAAGTGTACATGTAAGCATAAGAAAGCAAGAGTAAATGTGACCAAGATATGCAGTATGTTGTGGATTCAATGGAATAGAATGAAAATTGAGTGTGTTAGGAGCCACGTACCCCTCGCGTGAGTGTGAATGAGTATGTATGAGATGAGATTCATTTATACATGCCCCCTCAACAGTCAAGAATGAACCATAGAGCAAGAGGGCATCATCGTGTAATGGTTTGAATGTGTACGCCAGAAAGATGTGATCGATAAAGCATAGAGCATAGAGATTGAGTGAGTGTGGTGAGGTTCATTTCAGATTGAGACCCTCAGTAGTCAAGTATGAACCATGGAACTAGAGTGTGTTATAGGGTAATGAGTGCAAAGCATGTAAGAGTGCATGAAAGAAACATATATTGTGAATGTGTAGAATGAATCATGTGCAAAGTATGCGATAGAAGCTACGATAAAGAGATGTCAAGCATGTGTGAAGTGTGAAGTACATAGTGTGTGAGGTTCATGTATGTAGTATGCCCTCAACAGTTAAGTGTGAACCAAAGCACGAGTGCGTCATCAAGTAATGACGATACCAATGTATCAAGATGTGTATGATGTGTGTGAGAGATTAGATGTAGAGTGTAGAGTATGTAAGATACCCGAGAATGCTATAAGGGGGAAGAATTAGTATGATGCCCCCAAGTGTATGATGATAGATATGATCAAGTAACATCATCTAAGAGGTTGTCATTGTCATGGTCAAAATCGAATGAAGATGCATTAGAGACCTGATAAGCAATAGTATGTGGTTGGTCAAGTAGAGAGCCATTGCGATGCAAGTTATACATGTCCATTGTGTATTCCTCATCAATGAAAGGTGGTAATGGACATCCATATGCATACTAACGAGTAAGGTTTTATGAATAGCCGAGAAATGAATTGTTGCAAATGGAAACATGGTCAAAGGGCATGGGGAATGAAATGTCGATATGATCAATATCTAAAGTGCCTCCAATATAATCAAGCTAAGACTGGCCAAGAGTAAGTGGTGAACTGCGTGGAGTGCATGTGATAAAGACTAAGAAATGAAATACTCAGAGACCATAAGTAGCAGTGATGTAAGCATGTCCATGATATAGATGTGGTGAATGGGGTGGTGGTAAGATATCATTGAGTGTAAAACTAAGCCGAGTCAAACCATCGAGTATGCAAATAGTGTCAGAGGTAGTAGGATTGAATGGGATGTGCGACCAAAAGCATTGTTTATGAAGAGAGTGCATGTGAAAGGAGGTATTGTAGATGTAGGTTGCTCATGAGGAGATAATGAAGTCCGCATGATGTTTAATGTATGGATAGGCCTCTCGATAAAGTATCATGGCATTAGTAGCAGGTGGGGGCGAGACTAAAGCGAGTGGAGTATCATCTAATACAAAAATGGTTCCTTCAAGTGGAGGTAAATTGTTTAGATAATGGTCAGGTCATGGAACAACAACAAGATGCATAGTAGCAGAAATTGGAATAGGTAATGCAGTGTTAGGATCTATGTTGCAATGTTGGAATGGTGTACGATCAATGGGAATTTCATATTCAAATCCCTCATGTAAGAATCTAACACATCGATGAATTATGGAGGACATTGCTTGCATGTGACGGAGCTATGGCCAACCAAGTAAGAAATTATATGAAAGTGGGATATCAACAAAAAATAATGGAATTGGAATAGTTTTTGGACCAACCGTGAGTTACTGAGGTGACAATGCCTAAACATGGAGGCATAGTAGAATCATATGCTCGGAAGAAAGAGATGTTGGGTTAAGATTAGCAACAGAAAGGTTGATGGCTTGAATGAATGATAAAGGAAAAATATTGAGCTTAGATCTAGTATCGACTAAAAAATTTCTTGACACATAGTTATTAATGCAAACTTGTATATATAGAGGAGGATCATTGTCATATACAACAAGATTTTCAGCTATAGCAAATGGAAAAGTAATATGCTAAGAGAATGCATTAATGAATTGTTGATAAACCACGTCTGGGTGAGTAGTGGCAGGAATATGAGCAGTAGCCAAAATATTAATGATTTTAGCATGGCACTCAGGATTGGCTAGCAAGAAATCATGGATAGAGATAGCCATGATGAGAGGATCCTAGAAAAATGAGAAAAGTAGAAGTATGAGGACCCTAAGAATGTTTGAGCAAGTCGGGTTCACCAAAATGATTAAGCAAATATTAAATAAATAGATGCATAATACTAATTATGTAACAAAGATTGTAAATATGTAATAAAGTACAAAATTAACGCAAGCAAAATAAGTTAGAAATTATGAAGCCCTAGTTGTAAAGAAGGAATAAAAAGACTTAGTTAATTCGCAATTAATTATGGATCATGCCGAAGTGACGAACTGATGAACAAATAAAGGAAATTGTCACACCGAGCCTCAAAAAATTGTGAGACCGCAAGATCTGCTTAGACTGGGGCACATATATCGGGTCATGGGCACTGTAGGCACTACAAACCTCCTCTAGGGTGCCTTTGACTCGCTCGTACCTCGAAAACCAACTTTGAAGAGTCGCAAGATGTTCGTTTCCTTCGCTTCTGTTGAGTCGCACTAAGTTCGCAGATGTCACATGTAACCTACAATGAAGAAATGACCTACAAAACCCCAAAAGCACATCAAATCCCAAAAATAAAATAATGCAAATGAGGGGTTGAACTATCCTCGACTATCAAACAAGTGAACTTATAACCGATCGTTGCACTACATCTCATACCCAATGTAGTTATATGTGCATGTATGTTGAAATCATGCCCTAGGTGGCTCTTGTGCATATCACACTTGGTAACAAGAAAATAAGTAGATGTAAAAGATGTAAATAGATGTGTGCATAAAAGAATGAACTTCCCCTCCTATGCATGTATGCGAGAAAAATGATCCCTTATCCCTTGTGATAGAGCTAGATGGATTATTGAATGCTCTTGACGCAACCTTAGGTGGTGATAGCTTATGTTTAGTGCTTGGTCCTTTATTATGGTCACATAACTTTATATTTATATGATTCCCTTGCTTGAATTTCCTAGTTAACCCCAAAAAGGCCGACTATAAAGAAAATAAGATGCCCAAACGGCTACAAAGGACCCAAAGGATGTGAGAAAAATACAAAGAGGTTGTGGGTTCCCAGAGGGGATGGAGGCACCTGGCGCTGTCGTCTTGGTTGGGCACTGGTGTCCTAAAGCATCCCGGGCCGGCACCGACATCCTAGTTGGGTGTTGGCATCCTAGCCGGGCACCGGTGTCCAGAGTGAGAAATGATTAAGTATGAAAATACAGGACTATGATAGAAAGAGTGTAAGACCACAAAGGAAAACTGAAAGTGAGCAAAGAGGCCAAGGACATGGGTCAATTAGTACTTTTCTTACTTGGGGATCATATGAATAGTAGTATGTGATTAGGACTAGATAGATGCCCAAAGTGTGTGATTTTCTACATTTACGACACATCTTTCTAGCATCACGCCTTGTATGACACACTTCCCTATGACGTACTCTAGTTCCACAATTCTTACTTGACCGTTGAGGTTCTCAATCTGAAATGAACCTCATCACATTCACACTCCTCACTCTCTATACTTCATTGATCAATCTTTTTAGCACACAATTCAAACCATTTCCCAACAATGAACTCTTGTTCTATGGTTCATTTTATCAATAAACCTCATGTCTCATGCATACTCATTCACATTTTCTCAAGGGGCACATAGATCCTATCACACTCACTTTACATTCCATTCAATTCACATTCATAGCATATTGCATATCTTGGTCACATTTACTCTTGCTTACTTATGCTTACATGTAAACTTTGCTTACCATGTTAGTCAAATACTTTGTATGGCATTATCTTTATCATATACACATGTGCGTTCACTTGCCTTCTATTTGTGATCGCAGACCTTACACAAATTGATATACGTAGCATGGGTGTTTGGCGCAGACTCTATTACCAAATCCCGCCGTGGTTCCTAAGGGCATCCATTTTTGTACACATCATAGGTGTTATTGTTTCAATTTATACTACATCTTATTCTCATTAGAACACTACTTTATGTCAAATTATACACGCTTTGACATACTTTTATCTCACTAACATACTAACGGATGCTTCATGTGCAACATTTATCTTACAGGAACTCTTTGCTACCATGGTTTCTTGATATCTTTCTTATCATTATTTGTCATTACTTATTATTTTATGCCATTGTTTGAGCTATGCCCTTTCTCTTGTGTGCACATTTTATGCTTTTGGCCACTTTGGCCTCAACTATCTTACGACATCGTGAGTGATGTCCCATGTTTACGACCCACTTTTCCACGGTCTATATTTTCTTCTTGCATGTTAGCTTACACATTATCTTATTTCTTGTTAGCTTGTATCTTGTCTTCTACATGCATGTTTATCTTTATTACACTAATACTTGTTTCCAACCACTTTGTTTGTATGTTCCTTGGTATCTACCAAACACATTCCATCACCATGTAGGGATGTAGTTTTAGCACAACTTCGGTCCTTCTTTGGGTCGTATAATCGCTCATGACATTTCATGCGCCCCAAATGAGGAGGGCATAATTAGGTGAATTAGTCACCCCATATAATATTTTATAGTCATAGTTTAGCACGGTTCGCTCACCGCATAACACGATCTTTAGTCTCATAAATGGCCCATAATCTAACATGGGTCCTCAAAGACAAAGATGACACCACCCAGACATCTGCATAGACACTAATGCATGGGCACCCCTAACCCTTCTTGGGCACTTATGACTAGGGGGCATTTACATATTTTTTATCATTTTGGCACAATTCACAACAATTTACATGTCTTTTACAAGACAAACACAATCTTTCAACACTCAACATGCATGCATTACACCTTCTATTCTATTTTTTCATTGGATTGGATAGGATTGAAATGGATCAAATTTGTACACACCATCTCGCATTGGTGTTTATTCTTCTGAAGAAGTAAAAGGTTGGAGAATAACAATAGACTTTTCCCCGCACTTCTTATGTACTTGCACACCGGTGTTTGACCAAAAACTCGCACCTAGAGCAAATAGCATGAGATCACCCAAAAACCCATTATTCTCCAACATCTTCAAGATCCTCTCTATCTTTTCACTCATCACAGATCAGTGCACATGTTCCATTTCGTATTTTTACAAACTTTTTACACTTTTTGATCTAATTTTTCATATACACATATTTGACTACTCATTCACTCTTCTCTTTTGCAGTTCGTCCTTTATGGGAAGAAGTATTCATATAGCAATCACACATCAAGCGACATCAACAACAAGTACAATGCGACATCTACACATACGCTTTCACCCCTAGGGTCATCATCATTTTCACTTCCTCTTCTCTAGCTTCCATGCTTCATATTTTTATCACTCCACGCTTTTTCCGGTCTCCTGACACACGTTATTCGCCATCAATCTACATGGTTATCAGATACATATCTCTTATCTACTTTATGTTATCAAGCATTCACTCAACAACATAAAGTGGGGAAAATGTAGACACTAAACCACACACTTTGGGTATATTTCTAGTCTTGACCACACACTACTATTCATATGATTCCTAAGTGGGAAAAGTACTAATTGACCATTGTCTTTGGTCTCTTTACTTGCTTTATGTTTTCCTCTTTGGTCCTACACATCTTCTTGCCCAGTTTGTCTTTTGATACTTCAAAGTTTCTAACTCGACACCACGCCCAACTAGGAAGCTAGTTCACATCTTTTGGGTATTTTCTAGTTGTTTGGGCATCTTATTTCTTACTAGTTGGCCTTTTAGTGGTTAATTACAAAATTCAAATAAGGGAATCATATAAATACAAATCTATGTGATCATAATAAGGGACCAAACACTAAGCATCTACTATCACCACCTAAGGTTGCATCCAAAGGCCATTACAAGAGTATTCAAGCATCCATCTAGCACTCACAAAAGGGATAAGGGACTACATTCTTCTGCATACACTTCATAGGAGGGGAAGTTCATTTTTCCATGCACACATATATCTACATCTTCTACATCTAGCTATTACTCGTTATTCAAGTGTGACTCACACAAGAGCCACCTAGGGCATGATTCTACACACACACGTAGAACTACATGGAGTTTGAAATGTAATGCAGTGCTCGTATCATAAGTTCACTCATTCGAGTGACCATCAGGGTCAATCTAACTCCCCATTTGCATCTTTTTCTTTTTGAGATTTTATGTGTTTTGGGGTTTTTCAGGATATCATTTGTTTTGTAAGTTACATGTGAATTTAGTGATCATATTGCAACATACAGGTGACCAAAAGTGAATATTTGTGACACCCTTCCGACCCAAAAAAATCGTAAACCTAAGGACTGTCAGACACTAGTTCCTGGATTGGGTTAATAGATCCCGGGCACTCCGACCTTCCGTAGGTGCCCATATGTCCACCCTCATCCGTGATATCTAGAATTTTATTTGATTAGTGACGACGGTGTGCCCTTCCTATTTATCAATCTTCCAACTCTACACACCTCTAGGATCATCGTGAATCGCCTAAGTCTCTCTCTCTCTCTCTCTCTCTCTCTCTCTCTCTCTCTCTCTCTCTCTCTCTCTCTTACTAGGGTTTCATATTTTTCTAGCCTACTTACTTGGGTTAAATCTATACTTCATTGTTTATATCTTGTGTTGTTGCATATTTATATTTAGCATTTATTTATTTCAATATATTTTCTTAATCGGATATACAAAGGATAATATATAGTAAGACATAAGCAACAAAGCATATACAAAATGGCACCCTAAGCAAGAGAGAGAGAGAGAGGGTGACTTAGCTGATTTCACACAATCTGGAGGTGATTTAGGTAGAGGAACTATTGAAACATACTATAAGAAATGTCATCAAGGCTCAGTGAAGATTTTGGAACTCAGAAATGTGTAGGGAAAAATCACTCATAGAAGGACATGAGTGCATAGGCACTAGTGACTAATCTAGGTGCTAGTGTCAAGTCAAGTGCTAAGGTTATGTCCTTTTCTATGCATGAGGAGCTTTATGTTAGCTTCCTTTTGTCACTCTGGTCTTGATATACCTGTCGTTTATTGTTCCTATAGCCTATAAAGAGAGATACCCAACTATACATTCCCACAAACCACATCAAATCTAAACATAAATATGCTAAATGTGGAGTTTAACCGACCTTGATAATCACCCAAAGAATGAAATTACAACCGAACATTGCACTACATCTTAGAATCCATGTATTTCGTGTGAATATGTGTGTAATGATTCCTCAGTGCAAGTTGCACTATGATAGCAGGATAGATCTAGAATGATCCAAGTATGCAAATGTGTGAGATGGAATAGAATGAACTTCCTCTCTATGTTATGTCTCAGAGAGTGATGCATAGGTGTCCTCGTCAAATTTCTAGATAATAAGGTATCATTAACTATCTTGATTCACGGACATTCCAGATTCATTTGGAATTTTGTAAAGTAGATGCTTTTGCTGAAATTTGGGAGGAAAAATCCAAATGAATTGGTCTTACGTAACCATTTTGATTAAGGGAGATATGGAAAATTTGCTTCTGATGAAGAAGATGAGATATACAAAGGCAAAAGTCAGAAATCTAGGAGCTAACAACTTATACCAAGATAACGGGAGTATGAATCATTTCATAACATTTGAAGAGGAGGATGAGATTCATATATTGATAGGACCCAACATTCCTTTCCAATGGGGTGTTGATCATGAAGAAGTACAGAGAAATCCTGAGTTATAAGACCCCAAGTTGTCAAATTATGTAAGCCATGAGGAAGATGAAATGGTTCTTAACAAGTTCCAACCTAAGAAATTAGCTAATGTGTTTACTCATGATGAAGAGGTGTTCTCGTTCCCATTTGAAGATGAAGATTCTCTTGATCATGTCATCCATGAAGAAGAAAATCCAACTTGTGATGAGCCTTTGAAAGGTTTGAAAGAATAATTTGTGTAAGAAATGCTAAGAATTATAGAAGAAACAAAATAACCTCATCTCATCCTTGAACTCCTAATACAAGCTATGGATTTGTAAGACAAATATGAATCTAATTTAGGATTATCAACCAATTTTTAAAAAATCATGATGAAATAAAGCAAGGTGAAAAATCTAATATCCCTCTTGAAACAATGATTGATGGATGTGATGATGAAATTGAAGTTTTCTCTTTTCCATTTGAAGAGGAAGATTTTTCATGATGAAAAAGTTTAAACAAAGAGTTTTGATGTCCTCAAAGTTGAGACTCCCTAGACAAAGAAGCGGCTGGAATGCCATGTGCCTTGGGATGATGGATCAATCTCTCAAAACTTTTCCATCAAGATTCAAAACAAGGATTCCTCAAATGAATGTGATGATGAGCTCTCAAAATTTTGAAGGAGTCATTGCAAGAAATATTGAAAGCGGCGAAGGTATGGAAGATCCCAAGATAATTATTTCCATCTTGACTCGTGATATGGCCGTATAATATAGGTGTGAGGTTATATTTGATTATTCATTCAATGTCCAAACACCTCATAATGAAATAGAACAAAAAGATGAATCAAATGCCTCTTATGAAAAATTTGTCAATAAACATAAACATGGAAAAGAGAGACACTTGGAAATTTTGTATGATTCAATAAAAAATCAGCCTCGTGGTAATGATGAGATGCAAATGAGAAATCAACAGTGTGGGGGAACATATAAGGCAATTTGCAATCCGAGACCGATTCCCAAGATAGTAAGAACAATGGAATTTCTAAGTGAAGCTCTTAGCATCAAAGGGATCATGTAGGCTCACTCCTCCCAAATATACAAGTAGTCATGAAAGCACCTGGCTTTCATAAGAAGTTGAGGAAAGGAGACTACTTTTTCGAACTATTCAATGGCTTCGTGGAATATCATCACTCAATGTTACCCATTCAGAGGTAACTTTTGAAAAGAGAAGTGTTATAGTGAAAGCATGTTGTCCCCGCATGTACCATAGGTGAATATAGGTTTATTTGTTTCCCTTTTCATTTGTGTTTCCCTTTCTGTGTTTTTTTTTTTTGTATGTGTGTTGTGTTTAATAAATGAGGTTTTATTGTATCCATCCTTATTTCTATTGAGACTCTATAGCCCAATGGATAAGGCACTAGTCCAAGTTGTATATAGAGATTTTGGAGTTCATATTTATCCCGTCCTCACTTTGCGCTTTGATCCGAATAAGTCCCCAAGTGAAATCTAGTTGTTGTCATGTGTTTTTGCAAGGGAAAATTTCTTGTTGAAAACATGACAACTTTACCCTAATGTCGAACTTTTTTACTTGTAAACCCTCCCGAGCACTCCCCGATCGATCTTCTCCCTTTGTATCATGCCTATCCTAAGCCTCCAAGTGCTCATTTTTTTTTAATAACCTTTCCCATGTGTTGGAAATATGAAATCAAACTCATGAAGTTCTTCCGAGACAGTTCCCCCAAGGCAGAGTTTTTAGTAGACTTAGAAATGACTATTTTTAGCCTTTCTAAGGTAGTCATGCATCCTATGGAGTAGATTTGAAGGCCCAAATTCATCAAGAATTGGTATTGAGGAGTTAATATAATATTACAATTGATTTAGGAATGTTTAGGGTACATTTGAAGGTTTAGTGACAAGTTCAAGAAAGCAGGTTTTGAAGGTGAAGGAGCTTACAGCTCAAAACAAAGGCCTAAGCTTCTAAGATGAATCTGGGAGCTCCGTAAAGAGTTAGGGGTCAAACAAGATACCCTTGGAAATATTATTCAACACTCTAAATTATGGTGTTTTCATATGTTTCACAAGACCAAGGCATTCCTCTCCACACATCTATTTTTGTGTGCAAGCACAACTTATAGGTCCCGAGGAAAAAGGATATTTTTAGGGAATTTCCGGCAGAGAATCAGATCATTAGATCCATTACATTACTCTAAAAAGGTTATTTGGAATCAAAATAATATAATGAAGTGCCCAAAAATCCTCCTGGAGATCCAAAACTTCGTCTTCAAGGTTCTCCTCAAGGTAAGCTTTCGAGTTAGTCATTTCAACAGGTGGACACGTGTCAAGACATGAGGTGAGGCACACATTTTTGCACCAACTGTACCATATCTTGGGGATAGTTGGGACAAAAATCTCCACCCCATGCTTTTTATTCCCTTGACCTCCACGTGACCTTGAAAAGCCTTCGTAAGCACTTTTGCCTAGTTTTCTAGCCTAGCCTTATGTCATTCAACCACACATCACTTGTCAACATGAGGCTAAGGAAAAAAATTTTACACTAATTGTCTCATCCCTTTGGTACGATTGGGATAGAAATATCCACCCCATTCTTTTCTTATCCCATGACTCCTCACATGACCTCAAAGCTAGCTTCGCAATGCATTTTTAGGCCCTTTTCACTCATAACCTCGTCGAACCACAACTTGCCTTTTCACTCATCGGCATGAGGATAAGGAAAAAAAAATTACACCAACTATCCCATACTTTGGGAAAATTTGGGACAAAATATCCACCACACTCCATCCCTTTCCCTGGTTCTTCATGTGACCCAATCTCAGCCCCCAATTTGGTGTTAATCATAGATTTTTCTCTCCCCCACCGGGAAATAAAAACCCGCCACTTTTTGTTCTCACATCCAAGTGAATTTTTGTGTCCCAAATTTCCCATACCCTTGTAAAATTTTGGAAAAAATATCCACTCCATGCCAAGTTGATTAAAAACCAAAAATTGGCTAAGTCTTTAACTACCATGTGTTTCCTCCTTCCATTTCCCACTCCATAAATGCATTCAATCATGCTCACCACCACTCACAACTCAAAAGCACAACTCAAAAACAAAAATAAACCTCCTTGGAAGCAATTAAATTGTTTTTTCAAGTTTTTTATGAGATTCAAGCACAGAAAACCCCCTTTTGTGCCCTAAACTTCCAAATCTTGTTTTGCTCATAACTCATGCTCCCGAACTTCGATTGCCATGAGATTTGAACATAAGGTTCTTTGTGTGAACGCATTTAAGAAGATTATTTGCATGCCCTCATTCATTTTTTTATATCCACATTAATTTTCTCATAAAAATCACCTTTTCTCATATATACAACAATCTGCAATTAAAATCTCTTGAAAATTGAAGCAAAGCCTTAAATGAATTATGTAATCTTCTACAAGTGGTTTCATTCGAATCTGACACCAAGAAGACCAATTTATATTTTTAGTAAGCCCCATGGGAGCACCTACTAAAAATATTAATTTCAATAAAAATGTGCATTCACATGCCTCATTTCATTTCCCCATGATCGAGACAGTAAATTGGCAAGATTGACAAAATTGTCAAAAATGGCCAAAATCGGACAATAATGGTGCATATTATAAAAATATTAAATGGGTGAAATGAGATAAAAGTGGTCACATTTCAATCATTCACACATCCTACAATGGTCTCGACACTCACATGATCTCCTCTCTTTTTTTTCGAGTTGATTCCCGCATTCCACGTTGCATGGTCAACAAAGAGTGTTAAAACGAGAAAAAATGTCAATTTTATACCGAAGGTCATTTTAGTTCATTTCAAATTGGTTGCATGATCAAAAGGTGGATGACATGGGTTTTAGTTTCATTTTTATTCTCTTTCTTCAAATCAAAAGTATTAGATCTCATACTTCACTCATCATCGATTGCTCCCACGGTGGCATAATCAAGATCAAAGCAGGGTGAACAAAGTGCATCCAATCTCTCCCATGTGAATGGTTGATCATAAAGATGTGATAATGTCTCAAATATCATACATATTTTCTTAATATGGGGAGTCCTCTTTCGGTGTTCTCAATGGTCTACTTCTCAAGTGCTCATCACTCCTCTTCTCGATGTGTTCAAGCAACATGGCAAAGGTTCATCATTTCAAGAGTTTTCAAAAGAGGCAAGGTGTTCAAAGTGGTCTTGGCGATATTTTCATCAGTGCATCATTGTGGAGGGTCATCAAGGGTCAGATTGTCATCTTCAACTTCTTCGGATCATATCTTCATCGAAGGAGGAGGCATCCTCATCCATGCTTTGGAGCATTCCTTCTCTCCTCTTCTCTACCTCCTTTCTAATTATTCGTTGTAAACAATAATGACTTTTTTTCTTATTTATTAAAGTGACTATGAAATACTTGTGAAATGTAAAATTCCATTTTACAATTATAAAAATGGGACTTATTTTGTGTTTCCTAAGGTTATGTTAAAAGTCACTTGTGATGGGAATATGAAAAGTCATGTGGGGGTAGATGAAGAGGAGGATTGTAAAGCTATAAAAGGAGATGACCTCTTCATTGTAAAGGGATGGTTAATCTTGTTTACTAGCTCCCATACTCTCTCTAGAAACAAGTGATCAAATTTTCTCTATATATTTTATCTTATGTTTTCCTCCATCTCTCTTATTGTACAAATTTCTAAATATGTCAATAAAGAAAGGAGTTTCATCTTTTCTGGATGAGTGAATAAGTGAATTTTATGTTCATGGTTTCATCTTGTC